>JBBMJZ010000143.1:19325577-19348874 GCA_037833815.1 Zingiber zerumbet | reverse complement strand
TAGATTATGATCATAATTTGATCGTAATTACTTATGATTCCTTCTTGGGTTCACCTTCCTATTCAAATTATAGTTTGAGTCTGGGTGAGCGACTAGAGGCCACCCGGAGGCAGTCGGCGATAGGTGGGTAGTCGGACTATCAGACACTAAGCTGAAGCGGCCTCCGATCATCCACTCCGACCCAAACTATAACATGGATGAAAAGATGAACACAGGGAAGGATCACAAGCAATTACAACTAGGGATGACAATTTTTTGGGGATGGGGACGAGTTCAGTGATTTTTTTTCGGGGATGAGGCGAGTTTGGAGCAAATATGGGGATATTGTCCCCATCCCAAACCCACTCTGAAAATAATAATAATAATAATATTATTATTATTATTATATTTTTAAAAATGTTAATAATAATATTAATATTAAAAAAATTTAAAATATTAATATTAATAGTAAAATAATAATAATATAAAATTAATTTGGGGATGGAATCAAGGATGGGGGTGGGGATGGAGATTCCAAACCCGTCTCCGTCCTACCCTATTATCATCTCCTATTATGATTGAATCGCGATCATGATTCAACCATAATTATATTGAAGTAGTCTTCTGGTTAAAAAAAAATATAAAATTAGATCTCTTTTAAATGCCTTAATATTTTGAACTTATTGCAGTAATACATTTAATGCCATAATAATTACGAGAATTTACTATCATGCAAATTAATGCCACAATAAATATGAGAATAATATGTAACAACTTATAAAAAAATATGTAGTTGTTAGTTGTTGGTTAAGCTATACGATGTACCATTACAAGTGCTCAACATTATCTTCATATCGAATCATTCGTTAAATACAACATATTATATAATTTTTTATTGTTTATTTGTCATCAATATAATTCCTAAATTATAATAGGCCATATTGCTAGCTATTTCACAATACAAATTTTGATTAACTTTTATTTAGAAATTTCAAACTAAATCAAATCAAAAAATTAAATCGACCTAAAAAAACCGTTCGATTTTAATTAAATCTTTTCAAATTAAAATATTTCAGTTTGATTTTTGTTTTTTTCTTACCATCAGATTCCTCTTTCTTGAATTAAAATAAATTTTAGTAGAAAATAATTACATTCATTCTAAATTCCAGATCTTCAAATAGCTTAGACATGGGAATTGTTTTCTATCCCAATCTTGAATTAGAATAAACGGTGATATAAAGGTGAATACGTTTACTTCCAGTCCTCTCACCAATTCATTTTAGGACCAACACAAGGAAGTAAATCACTGAGGACTACTAGTCTTTGGAATAATAATTAGCATATAAGAGAGTCATTTACCTCGACTTTGCAGAGATTCAAACCTTAGATCTTATGGTGACAACACCTTGTGCGCTGGCCACTAGACAGAAGAGCAGATCCTCTGGACTGTGTTTTACCATCCAAAGGATAGACCACTCTATTCATTGGTCCATTTGAATAAACCCTACCTGTTCAAATGGACCAATTGTCATTTGTAAATCATTTTCTAGTCTATAAAATACGGACTAGAGGATAATCCCGCCTGCTTAAACAGAGCAGTTGATGTTCTAAGCTTATACTCAAGATTTGAACCGTGTGTTTCGAAGCAACACGAGAAGCAAACGCCTCAGAATATTTATTAACTGCTACATCATAGCAGACATTTCTTGAATCAAATCTAACATACAAAAGATAGAACTCCTAGAAACTGTGTGTCTGTCTTTTACTACACCAGAAAAAAAAAAACATACATTTTCTAATTTAAAGCAAACTGTCTGTCTTTGCCGGCAGACGACGGAAGAAATTTAGTGGCGCAGAAGGCATACGGTTTCGGAATCTCGGGTGCCTCATGATATAGAAGCCAACCAGAACAATCAAGACTTGCAACGGAGTGGTGTAAAGCACAATTGCAGACACCATGCAGAACACTAAAAAGATTGCAGTGGCCCGTGGATCCCTCCAGCTAAGCAACGCCTGCAGCCTCTCCCCTTGAGTCGCCAAATCTCCGACCACAGTCTGTATCCTTCCGGCCACACTCCTCAACCGATCATACCTCATACGCACCATCTCATCACTTCGGCTGGTGGGGAACGTATCAAATTCTTCGTCGAGCTCATCAGGATGCACGGCCTCCGCGTGCGAAAGCTTTATGTTCATGTGAGGAGGATAACGCGGGCGGAATCGGTAGTTCCAGAGTCCTATCAGGAACATGTATAGAAATACAGTAGGAAGAATCAGTTCCGGAAAGCACACCAGCATGATAAACAGAATGTGCACTAGTACGGTGGTGATCGGGTTCTTCCACATGCAAACATTCGCAAACCATCTGCTCGCCGCAATCACGCCTGAGAAAACTGACATGAGCCTGAAAAAATTCGCTTTGCTTCGGCGCATACTCCACATGTGAGAGTCAACATCAGACATGTACTCTACGACTTCCTTTCTAAGGGATGGCTCCATTCTGCTAAGACGAGCTGCAACTATCTGAACTGCTTGGTGCCGGAGCATATCTTGCTGCATCATGTTTAAAGGCTGTATGTAATGCATCTTAGGCAATAGGGGCCGCGAGTATATGTGCATCATATTGACGAAAGATGTAGATGAGAAGCGTATAGCCAGATGGAGTTCACCCATCTTCTTGACGCCTGAGGGGTGTAAAACTAATAGCGGGTACGAATGTGCATACACCCGACCTGTTTCCAAGGTTGAAAGACGTATCCGAACCTTGCCGATTCTTGCATCCCTGTTTACATTGTCACCCTTCTCCAGTTGCCAATTGTCAAAGACACCGACTGTTAAAACTGTCGCTGGATCATAAACCTCCCACGTGTATTGCTCATTGTATTTGGGGGAAAGATTGTCGACGACTGTGCGTGTACGGACCCATTTGCGCCCGTATTTGGCCACACAGTAGGTATCACATGTGCCATTTCCTCCTCGTGTTTTCATAGGATGGAGGCCTTCTGCGTTGAGGATGCCAAGCTCAAGCAATCCGATGGATGGTTTCCATAGCTGCTTTGCTGTTGGTCTGAGGTCACTGCTGTAGTGGGTACTTTCGTCGAGCACATGATACCCGCCTTCCAAGCAGACACGGAGTTGGATTTTGCTTGAAAACTTATCCTCCTTCAGCTGGTCAACGTCGACCGCGACGGGCTTCTGGAGACTGTACCACCGAGCATTGATCATATGATCATCAAGTCGCCTTTCGATCGAGCCCAGAGGAAGGGCAAGACGGCCTACCACCTCATCTTTGTTTGGCCCGACGCGATCTTCTACGGAAATAATGAGTTGATCTTCAAATGGCTCCGCTGCAACAAACATGAGGTCTTCATTCCAAAGGGGATTGAACGTGCGCGACTGAACTGGTCTTGTCTTCAGAATCTGATTGCCTAGTTGTACCTTGGCATAAACATCCGGGAAGCGGGTTTTGTCAGCTATAAAAATGTCTTGTGCATCAATAACGTTGACTCGAAGATACCACAGCTTGGGTGCATGGTAGACTTTTGATTTTGTGTGAGAGCTAACCGCCGCAGCATCAATGGCTGCAGCTGCATCTAAGTGCCATGCATCAGCAAATGCTTCATCGGCTTGGGTGCCTATCCAAACTGCAACCATCAGTTCACCCTTCGTTTTGTCTCCTTTCTTGTCCTCAAGCCGGTACCACTCAGGAGCTAATGGACTATCAGGCGGGACGCGTGTTGGAACATCATTCAGATCAAAGCGAACAATCCCAGCAAAATCATCCTTGATCAGATCTTTATCTTTCACCACGACCTCAATAACTGATGACTGTACCCGGTCTCTAGAAATTGCAAATACTTCATTCCATTCTGGGTTCTGGTTCTTCTCGAAATGCTTGGTTTTCCCCTTGTAGTTACCCACCCTTACTTCAGCATAAGGATCAAGGCTTCCTGTAACATCCATCGTCGGTAAATCTCGTGCCTTAACGACACGTACAAAGAGATATTGCATTTGTTCCACGAGATCATATGTACTAGCAGGCTTCTGAGCAGGAATAACTCGACCTCGGACAATCTGACCACCACCAAGAAGAGGACTGGTTTCTTTCAGTGCATAGGCGTCCACTGGTTGCTGAGAAGACAGCGATGGAAACATCCTGACAACTTTGGAGGGCTGAGACTCATGCTTCATGGGATCAGCCACGTACCTCACTGGCTCAATGAGTGGAGCAGAGGATTGCTGCAGCTGGACCTCATTTGGAATGCTATGAAATGTATGTTTAGGTTCTTTCTTAAGTAGACTTTTATTTCCTTCTGAAATCTGTTCAGGTTCTTGAGGAACTTGACTCGGAGGAAGATTGTTTGGGCGAGGATCAATAGCGGGAAGTGGGTTGGAAGGTTTGATGGAAGGGTCATCTGTAAGGAATACTTTAAGGGCTAATTCTCCCTTTACACGCGAAAACATTCTGTGTTTTCCCAGAGGATAGTGCATGACTACAGCTTCTGAAAAGGGAACGAAAGAGGTTCCAGCAATCTGGACTTTGCCCAGGAATGACCTCGAATTTGTGGCTTTGTTCATGCTGTGTACAGAAGCTTCAAGTGTGAGGTCAGGGAGAGAAGAAGGATCTGCAATGTTGAAGTAGAAGAGCTCATTCCAGACAGGATTAAGGTCTTTATCTTTGATGCTAGTACGGAATTTCTGGCGATCAAAATGAAGCTCCACAAAGGGATTAGAGGATCCTTGACCATCCTTAGGCATAAGGTCATGGGCACTTACAACTTCCACACCCAACTTTAAATTGTTCATCTCTGTCAAGCCCCACAGATTCAAAAGACGAAAAATAGAATTAGTAACCTCTTAAAGGTCAAAGATATGGCCAAAGATTCTCATAATAAGCAATAAAACAGAAAAAGGGAAATTTCATGTTCCAACATGTGCCAATGTGAACCAATAATAGTGTGTATCTGAAAAACTCTAATGAACACCTAAAGAACATTTAGTTTCAGGAAACAGATTCTTATTATGCTCCTAGAACACAACTAGAACAATAACCTCCTAATAGAAGGCAACTAGAACAGAGGCAGCAAAGGTTAAAAAGAGACAAGGTTTCCTTCCAATGGATTGATTGCAACATCAGTAATAGGAACTTTAGGTGGAATAGTAACTTGAGGAATGAAATAACACTTAATTTCGTTTCCTTGAGTACAAGGACACCATGCAAGTGAATCCAACGACAAGAAACCACCTAACTAGTAAGAAAAATATAACATTATAGTGATAATAATAATACTATGACAGCATAATCACTGATGCCAATGTTTGTGCCACTGAATGAAACATTAAACGCACTAAATAGACGACTAGGTTATGAGCATAAAAAAGGAACAAAATTGTTTCGAAGCCGTAGTCAAAAGGCACATTATTAGAACTGCCATGTAATTCCAGTAAGAGGAGAAATCATCAACGAGAATTGAGAACATATAAACTAGTGTAAAACATGAATTATAAAAAAGGCATTTAGCAAAAAAAGATTTTCTAATAATGATAAATAAGGGGAAGGATAACAAAGCATATCTGACAACTCTCGAACAAAAGGAACAACAATTATACAAACCAAGAATGCACTAGAAAATAACATGTGCTGAAGCTTATGCATTGGAGAATATTTATCAATAAAGAAGCAATAATTAACACAAACTTCCAATGTAGCATACCAAACGAGGATTTAGAGCTATAACTCGCTAATTGAACATTGTTTGTGCCGACTTGTCGGAAGAAACACAAATACACAATGACGGAAATATGCTTTCAGAACGACGGCTACTCGTATAAGTTCATGAAAGACCAATTACACTTGATTTAAGAATCAAGAAGAAAGAAATCTCCGGCATCGGACGAGGAATCCATGATTTACTCGCTCAAATCCCACAACACTTGCCCCATTCAAATCGGCAGATTTCTGCTCCTATATCTACCCTAATCCGCCCCGAAAAGGCGAAAACCTTTCTTACTCCCGATTTCTCAAACCGAAACCACAATCGACGCAGTCGAAACGCAAAATAAAGTTTAAAAATCCTTTCATGACATAGTAGTTTAACAAGCAAACGGAAGGCAACCTTGCAAGCTGAAGCCTTCGATTCTTCTCCTGAAATCCGCTCTGGCCGCGACGGGGAAGCTGGTCGACAATGAACACCGCGAGGTCGCCTCGATTTCCAATTCGGAGATCAAATTTTCGTTTTCGTAGGTTGGAGAAACACGTCGTCGCCTCTGGAGACTTCTCGTCTCGTGCAGAGCTTTTTTTCTCGTTTTCGTCCTTTTCTCTTCTTCCGTCTGCCCCTCGGTTTCAATTTCGAGTCCGTCACCCAAAAAAAAAAAAAAACTCCTTTTAAAAAGCGTGAACGGTTGAATAAATTAATGTTTACATTAACTTACGTAACGCTGCTGTTTTGTTCCGTACAAGTAATTGCTCGTTTTCATATAAATTATTAATTTGGTTGCAACGAATAAATTTAAACTATATACTTTCACACCGAACATGCTTATTCTACCCTATTACACTAGTGTTTTTTTTTATCGAAATAAAAATGGATATAATTTTGATAAGATTACTGTTACTGAGAATATGAGACATCATTGATTGGCTCAAATTTTTTATTTGCTCACGGAGTAAATAAAAAATACTCAGGACAGATGATTTAGAAATCCAATATTCTTTAATTATACGTTTTATTTGAATAAAAAACACTATAAATATATCATAAGGATTCAATCATAATCCCGATAATTAGAGAATCTAGTGACTCGTAGATGGGCCAAAATTAATATTTAAATTAAAAATTTGAACGCAAATTATTTGGGCCTCATTTAGGCCCAACTAGTCGCTCAAGACCACACCATTAATTGGATAAATTATAGAGATTTTCTTTAAATTACATTTATAATTTGGCATTTGCTTTTTTTTTTAAAAAAAAAAACTTCATTCACACAAAATAAAAAATAGTTACAGAAAAAAAATTAATATTTATGAATAATAAAATAAACCATAAATGAATATTTTTAATATATATGATGAAAATAGATAGTATTTGATAGGTAGAAATACTTTTAAAATACTAGCGATTGTGCACGCATTGAGCTAAGTCCCTTATATCATAGCAGACAATACAGAAAGAGATATAAAGAAAAAAAAATTGATGTATAGAAAATAGTTTTAATTTTTAAGAATTACATTTACTTTTATTTTTTTAAGTAAACAAGACTCTAATATTTTTATAATTTTATACATATTTAAGAGTACTGGTAAAAAATTGACCAAAGCTATACGTGGCTTCATTTCCGGTTGCATGTGTAATATACTAATATGTCTTTAGTTGTGTATGTAATATAATACATGAACGTGTACCAATAATGTACAACTATCTTTCATCAAAAATTAATTTAATTTTTTTATATCAGATATTAAATTGATAAGAACAAATACTATACTTAATCTTAACCAAAAGACAATTCATAGATTGGGTAAGGGTACGTCAGACTCATGCAATAATGCAATGCTAAGGTGACATTCCAGAATTCCAGTAGGAAGCTAATTTAATGAACTCCCCCTTAAAAAATATCATATTGGATCTTAGAAAAAAAAATCGATAAAATATATTTTTTAACGTTGCCGGCACAAAGTATTTATAGAAACTTCTTTGTTCATAATATTGTCAATTTTAAGATGTAAAATTAAAGCAAACTCTATATTTCTAATTAATTAAAAAAATTCTAAATATTACGTCGCAATTGAGTCAGACTCTAAATTATAATTAATTAATGAGAAAAATTAATAATATTACACCACAGTATTATCGAACTCTAGATCACTGATTATACATTTATGAAAAGTATTAATAAATCTTTAAATTAATTTTTTATATGAATAGAAAATAGTCAAAATACAACATTAATATAATTTTCTTTTAGGTTGAATAAAATTAATTAGTAAAAGGATAGAATTCGTAATAAAATAGTAAAATATATAACACATGAATTATTTTAAGGAAATGAATCATATGGAGCAATTTTATTTTTCGTTTTTTTTTAAAAGCTGGACTCGTTTAAAGTTGTAAGCCGCCACAGTCATTTATGGAGGGCAAAAGTTGACTGAGTTTAGTCAATATTTTGAAAATTAGGCCGAAAAATATAATCGGTAAAATTGTCGTTTGATTGATTTGAACGGTTGAACCAATTGATAACGAAAAATTAAATCGGTAAATTGAATGGTTAAACCATATCTATATGAAAAATATAATAAATATAAATTTAATTCTTTATTTAAACGAGTTAAAATAAACTAAATTATATGAATTAACCAATGACTTATGAATTAAAAATGTATAAATATTTAAGTTAAATATGTTTTATCAGTCATTTAACCCATAAATAACTTAATTCATTTATCTTGCCAAATTAGGTGAACTAAATCTATTTTCCCTAACTAATTAGCTCAATAAATTTAATTTGATTACAGTCTCACTTAGGATAGAACTAACTAGCTAGAGAGTAAATTAGGTGAAATAGATACAAAAATAATATTTTAATATTTAGTACTGATGGGAATGAAATTACTCTGTGAGTTAGATTATTCTAATTCAATGATAAAATTAGCAAATTAGATAATTCTTAGTCCAATTAACCCTTAATGAATTAGTAAGTCTAACGCATTGATTTATCAAACCGAATAGTCAAAATATTAAGTAAAATAGTGTTTTGCTAGTGGATGGTCAAAACATCCATTCGATCATGTCATCCTCCAACGACTCTATAGTTTTTCAAGTCTCTTTATTTCTGTTTTTTTTTTCCTTGTGATCATCGAATTCTATTTTCTAGAACACCATAAAATAGAAATATAAACTTAAAAACAATAATAATATACGAAGAGCAAAAATTAAAGGATGATTTTTAAAACGTCACTGTGCACCACTAGTAGTTACAAAAAACTCTAAATATTGTTGATTATATGTAGATTCCATATATCACTAAATGATGCAATGGATCAACATAATTATTAAAAAAATATTCTAGTTAATAACAACTAATTAAAGTCCACTAGTTATTAGAATATATCACTAAAGTGATTTGATCATATGTAGATTCCACTAAATGATGTCATGGGTTAACATAATTACTCATTAGAATTTAGAAGCAACAAATTAAAGTAGGCAGTGGAAGAGGAGTCGAAATATATCTTGCAGTGACTTGTGACTTAACGAGCTCCATGGCTTTTGGCCTACCAAACTTTTTTTTTTTTTGGGTGGTGATATTTTGTTGATGCATTGGCATTTACTTTGGCCAACATGAACATAACGTGATGCATTGAATGTATTGGCTACTTTTCGAAAAAGTTGTCGTGTTTCTCGTAATTTTACTAATCAATTTAATTCCACATCAGAAGCTATTTTAGGTTTCCCTTAATTTTGCATTCCATTTGATAATGGATTCTTGGTTTTTTGGCTAGAAATTGGATGGTATACATAAATCAAATAAAAAAAATCCACAAATAAAGGAACCTTCTTATTCTCTACGTTATAAACTTGCAGTAGCATGCCTTATCCGTATTTTCTTCCCTAAAAGAATTAAAATAAATAATAATTGGACAGCAGTGGTGGGCTCCCACATCCTGATACAGTAAGCGGCTCTTTGCGGCATCGAGGAGTCAATTTGACTTTAAATAGGCCATTTCTGATTCGGGAGGCAGTTTCTGATCGTGTCTGGAAACCGTATTCGGCACGAGCCGAGCACAGCTTAGACCTTTGACCCGACGCCGAATAGAACCGGTCAATCGTCGGACCGGAAGGAATCCGCCGAGTATCTTCTCGGCCTGTTTCGTCGGAAGCGAACGTCGATGTCGTCAATTGCGTGAGTGCATGAATAGCGCGAGGGGGAGGCCCAATTCGATTGAACCGGGATGATGAAGACCTGCGGGCAGGAGCAGGCGCATCAGGTGGAGGTTGTAACCGACACAACGTGAGCCCGCCGAGATGGGCACATCCCGATTTCGTCGTCAAAACCGCACGCCCACTCGGCCTCGCTCAATTGACGGCGGGATATTAACCGCGTCGTTGGCCGGGACACCTCGTGCGTCCGCGTGTCAGACTGTAGCGGCGTCTGTTTAGTTGTCGTCCAAATCGAGACGCGTGGCGACATACGTCAGCATATACGTTGGCCTTTGGGTCCTGGCTATATATACCGTCCCATGGTTCTAGTCGTGTCATATCCGTTCGCTAGCGACTTCAAGTTTCGATTTGTGCTGTGTATTGTGTTGAGTTTTCGGCCTCTTATTTGTGTGGTTTCAGCGATGGAGAGCGTCACTCTCACCGGCGCCGTGAAGAAGGCCGCCGCCGATTTCCCCTCCCGCCTCGCCATCGCAGTCCCCGGCCGCCTCCAGCTCTCCCACGCTCGCCTTCAACAGATCGTTGATGGCGCCGCTGCGCGTCTCGTCGCCGCCGGACTCCGCCCCGGCGATGTCGTCGCCCTTGTTTTCCCTAACACCGTCGAGGTTTGACCCCTTTTTCGATTTGTTCGATCGATTTATCTACGCCCTCGATTTTGCTGCCGACGCGTCTATTGTTTTTTTTATTGTTATTTTATTTTGGGCTGTTTTCGCAGCTTGTGATCGCCTTCTTGGCCGTGATCCGCGCTCGAGGCGTGGCGGCGCCGCTAAATCCCGCGTACACGCGGGAGGAGTTTGTGTTTTATCTCTCTGATTCGGAGTCGAAACTGCTGTTGACCAACGTCGAAGGTAACGCGGCGGCAGAGGCTGCGGCGGCGGAGATCGGGATTCCTCGCGCTGCCGCCTCTCTCCCTGACCCTTCTGGTGCGCTGGAGATATCCCTTCCCGTCGTCCAGACGGAGGCCAAAGTCGTTGCCTCTTCTTTCGCAGGATGCATCAACGACCCCTCCGATGTTGCTCTGTTCCTGCACACATCCGGCACCACAAGTCGGCCTAAGGGGGTGCCGCTCACCCAGCTCAACCTGGCTGCCTCCGTTAAGAACATTCGATCTGTTTACCGGCTCAGGGAGACTGATTCCACCGTGATCGTCCTTCCCCTGTTCCACGTCCATGGCCTGGTTGCTGCCCTCCTCTCGTCTCTTTCGGCCGGCGCCTCCGTGACACTCCCTGCCGCCGGACGCTTCTCGGCCTCCGCCTTCTGGGCCGATATGCGGGCCTCCGGCGCCACCTGGTACACCGCAGTCCCAACCATCCACCAGATCCTCCTCGACCGCCACGCCTCCCGCCCCGAGCCGGCCTATCCCCACCTCCGCTTCATCCGCAGTTGTAGTGCATCGCTGGCGCCGGCTATTCTAGAGCACTTGGAGGCTGCCTTCGGCGCGCCGGTGCTCGAAGCGTACGCGATGACAGAGGCCTCGCATCAGATGGCGTCCAACCCATTGCCAGAGGACGCCCCGAGGAAGCCCGGCGCTGTGGGGAGGCCGACGGGCCTGGAGATGGCGATCCTGGACGAGGATGGCGCCTGTCGCCCGCCCAACGTGCCCGGCGAGGTCTGCATCCGGGGACTCAACGTAACCAAGGGCTACAAGAACAACCCTGAGGCCAACAAAGCGGCTTTCGCTTTCGGCTGGTTCCACACCGGCGACGTCGGCTTCCTCGACGAGGAGGGCTACCTCCATCTCGTCGGCCGCATCAAGGAACTCATCAACCGCGGAGGTATTTCACAGCCCATCCGATCCGATCTCCTCCAACCAATTCATTGCTCGATCTAATCTGAACCCCTTTTCTCCCGTTGCAGGCGAGAAAATATCCCCAATTGAGGTCGACGCGGTGCTGCTCGACCACTCGGACATCGCCGAGGCGGTAGCATTCGGCGTGCCGGACGACAAGTACGGCGAGGAGGTAACAACGGAAAAATCCCTCATCTGAACCGTTGTTTCGCTATCCGACGGCGGGCAGATGCTGACTTTTTTATGTGCATAATCGCAGATAAATTGCGCGGTGGTTCCGAGGGAAGGGGCGGAGATCGACGAGGACGATGTCGTGAGGCATTGCCGGAAGAATCTGACGGCGTTCAAGGTGCCGAAGAAGGTATTCATCACTGATTCGCTGCCGAAAACTGCAACGGGGAAGATCCAACGGCGGATGGTGGCCGAGTGCTTCGTATCTCCCGCTAAGGCTCCTAGGGCCGGCGCTTAATTAAGCGTATTAATTACGACTAAAATAAATCCATTTACTATATAAAAAAAACATATATACTATTTAGTGTAATGCAGTATACATATAAAGTTTTTTTTTTATTTATATGTGAAACGAGACTAAGTGCCGTCTCGTGTTGGCTTTCTTTAATTATCAATGAAATTTGAATGTTCGTTCGTTTTTTAGTCCATAATTCTGTCATTTTACCTGTCATTTCTAAGTGGTTTCACCTAACGAGCAGCGGAGTGGTTGCGTCGTTGAACTCTGATGGACCGTTAAGATTAGTACTGATGGAACTGATTAGCCAAACTCTAATCGATATTGATTTAAACAATCAAATAAGAATTATATATAGAGAGCAAAAATGGTAGTCCACAGTTAATATTTTAAAATTATTTTTCTATCGAAGGAAAAAAAACTGATTACAGATATCACAACTGATATCGCAAATCAACATCATCGTTACGTACAAAAACGCAATCTCTTCAAACAACCATAAACAATTGTGGCACTAGACTACGCTTCCTAGATGTGGCCAAAGCAGTGCCTTCCAATAGCTTCATTCCAAGGCCCGCAGTGGTGTGTCCGTGTGTGTCGGCAACTACCACCACACAAATTTGTACGAGCAGTGTTTCATTCCATTGCCTTAGAGAGACACAACTTCTTCGAAGATATTTTTTTATAATGTGGCTGTCCCAATTTTACCCTATTTTTTTTTAATTTATTTATTAAATAAATTAAAAGTATCTATCAGATCGAACTCTCATGTTCATTAGTGATAGGGTATATAAAAGAGGAATCCGATAAAGCTACTCGGTCAAAAATTAAAAAGACATGACAGTCAATAGTTAAGCGACGTGATAGTCAATAGTCATAAGAAAGGAGGAGGAGTTTGACCACCTCACGTCATCACCCACATATTTCCTGGATAGTCACAGTCAGGGCAGGTCCCTCAGATCTGAGACATAAGATGGAGTTTGTACTAGTTCCTAACCTGCTTCCGACTGATCGAACTTCCCCATCTCGGGTCGTGTAGACAAACCTGGTATTTTCACTAAGACAACTCCCGTCCGATCTTTCAGCGATCAATTCATAAAAGATGAGTCCCTCGCCACAGTTTCAGATAAAATCCGAGCGGGACGGAAAGCGCTAAGCGACAACAATATCAGGGAATCGTAACCTTATGTCAGAGAATAACTGTCATATGTCAAGGAATATTCCAATAGTATACTATCACCTGCGAATGGAACCTTCCACCAATAGAAGGTCACCGTACATCTGTTCTCATCCGACAGACCCTCACATCTAGCATTATATGACAATAGAGAGACTATGAAGGTTTGCAGCATCATATAAAAAGGGAGTTCCTCTTCCTTAGCCAGATACGCGCACATACGTAATCGTCTTCAACATTTCTTTTTATATCCTACACTGTTATTATGGAAAAAAAAGATCCGACTTGAACGTCGGAGGGTCCACGCTAATGACCTTTTCCCAGATTAATGGTCTTCAACGCTCTGGGGTGCTTATCTGAGTGTGTACAGAGTTCAATACTATCAGTCCTCATACTATATATAGATCAAGGAGTTCCACGTGGGAGTTTACTTTTCGGACATATATACACCAGGTACGTCACAGTCATCTCTTCGTTAACACTAATATCATCTTCGCTTACTTCTGTCTGACTCTAATTCCAGATATCATCAATTAGAATTTCAGTAAAGATATTTTCAATTAATTAATGTTATTAATTTGAGTTAATCAATATCAGATACTGCAATGAGTTGCGGATTAACATTAGTCATTTACAGCGCATCTCTATTTAATCTGATACAAATTTCGAAAATAAAATGGTAAAAATCTCTATTTATATCTATTTTTATCTAGCAAGTAAAATACAGATATTTTAATATTTATAATACTAATAAACTAACGGTTATAATTTAAAAATAATGATACTTTATCTCTCTAATTAATATTATATTATAACACCGCTCCAACAGACATTAATAAGATTTGACTCATTCATTTTTTATGAAATATTATATTATAATAGATATGAATACAACATAAATAATTTATTTATAGTTAATACTAATCAATATTATATTTTAATAATTATAAAATTATAATACTAAATGACTAAAATTTGATTAGCCATTTTCTTTCTAATTTTTAGATCGTTATTAAGATAAGTCAACAATATCCTTTTCCATATATTTTCATATTTAATTTTTTAAATTATTGCTATATATTAATGATTAATTATATTTTTAAAATGGTATGTATTGATTAAATATCTTTAATATTCATATATACTTACTATAACTAGTTATTTCAATTTTCTACCAACGGCTTTACCTATAATCCAGCTCTATTTATTGGTTTAAACAAAGATACAAATTATAAATTGAATGAAGAAATTGATAAAAACGAATATTTCTTAGAGATTCTTGGTATTCTATGGTTCTTTTACACACCAATTATCAATTATTGGTCATTGAGATTCATAGATAATTCAGATTAATATTTTTAAATATATCTTACCTATTTTTTTATCCCCTTAAACAAATCAAAATGATTGAAGTTTTTCTATTTAGAATTGCTTGTTACGTTTTCATCAATCTATTCTTAGTCGATATAAAGAAAATAAAAGGGTCACAAAGAAGATAAATCATGACCGATTACTAGAAATAGTAACTAACAAATAGGGAAAGTATTTATCTCGATTTTATTAAGATTCGAATCATAAATATTATAATGATAATATTTCATGTGCTAGTCACTAGATTATCTGAGTGAACATAATATAAGTCATCTTAGAATTAAAAAAAAAATACTGAGATGAAATGGATTATAAAAATAAAAAAGAATCGTGCTGTACCATTCTAATTCAAGACGTCCTTTTTATTTTTGTCAAAAAAAAAATAAAATAATAATAATAATAATAGCCACGTATTTTCCTGAAGTCGCTGAGCGAGCGAGGATCGGTTAGCGGCCGGAGCTGCGCCGATTTCCCTCCACACGTCGGACGAGGAAGGGGATACCTCATCGCCACGTCGGAGGCGGTTGAGCCGCAGGATTGGCTGCTGGATGGATGAATCATGGAGGTCAAGAAGGGGAAGAAGGGCCGCTTTTCTCGGGTAATCAACCTACAGCTTCTCCACCTTCTTCACCTGTCCTTTCCTTCTTTCTTGGATCCATGGATTCTCGGAGAAGGGGTTATCGTGATCCATCAAAGAACTATGGCTGGAAATCCTCGACTCCCCTGATTTCGGCATCGCAGTTCAACTGTTGTTACTGATTTTAGTTGTGCCTTTTGTTTTTACTATCAACGCCCTAACAAAAGTCGTGATTTTCTTAAATTATGAAGCTAGGAAGCTCGCTCCGCTGGCAGCACATGATTGATCGTATGACCATCTAGTGGCCGGTTAATTCGATCGTATCTATACAGCCCTCACCTCTCATATTTGAATTTGAGATCCACTGATTAGAAGGATAAAAACAAGAGGAAGGAAATTTAAAACTCCGTCTGAGAGGAAGTGAGTTACGGAAAAAAATAATTAAGGAATGGAGCTTATCTTCTTTATCCTTGAAAGGAAAGAATTTCTTACGTCAAATAAGGATAAGGAAAATTAAAATAATTTGTGCTATAATTTTATCCTTGTTTTATTATATTATTTTTAAAAATTATTATTTTAGATTTTTTTTCGTGACGAAAAATACTCGCACTGTTCGACTCGTACCTACCGTCCGATGCTCTACTTGCACCGTCTGACGCTCGCACTCACTCCGTCTACGCAGACGTCGACTTTGATGCCGACGCTTACTTTGATGCCGACTTCTATGTCAATACTGATGTCGATGCTGACATCGACTTTGACGCCAACACCGACTTCGACGCCGACGTCGACTTTAATAAATGAGTTATAAATGTTTGAATGCGTAAGTTCTAACCAATAAATGTATGCAAGATACATTAGGTTCTTAAACGCGTAAGTTTTTAACAAAGTGAGAATAATTTTATAACTTTATATATTTAACTTTCATTACTCTCACTTTTCTCCCAAATATGATAACACATGTTACGTTAATGAACATTCCCCTCTCCAAAACAAGGAAAATATAAATACTTTACTTTCTCTCAATTTTTTTTCTGTTCATGAACCTTCGCTCACCTCATCCAAACAATGGGTGAGTGGGAACCACCATTCAAATGTGAGAGGTGAGGGCACTGCTGAGGGCGTAATCGAGCCGAACCGAGTTGAACTATTGAATGTTTGAGTTTGACTCGTTTATAATCAAGTCGAGCTCGAGGTTTATTTAACGAATATATTCATAGCTCACGAGGTTATTCGAGTTTTTATCAAGCCTAAACAAGCTTAATAAACATAAATTATAAATTTAAACATTCATTAAATACTAAATTATATATTTAAAAAAAATTATAATATTCAAAAAAAATTATAATTTTATTATAATAAATAAATTTAATATATTTATCTATATATTTTATAAGTAAAATATAAAATCTATAAATTTAATATTAAAAATATTATTTTTTATTTAAAAATTATTTTATGGGTTTAACAAACATATTTACAAATTAACGAACAGAATATTTTAAAATTTGAGTTTAATTTATTTATCCTAATGAGTCTCATTAAATTAATTCAAATAATTTTTTATTGAATTAAGATTTAACTAGCCCATAAACGGCTTGATTAATTTCACCGCACGGCTTACACAGACAGATTAAAATTTTCCCCAGTGGCCCAGTCTGTAGCTTGTTGTGTTTGGATTCCACTGTTTGTGTGGACGAATGGCATGGGGACGCTCTCTGTCACTAGAGTTCATCTGTCTTACGGCTTCTCTCTCTCTCATGGGTCTCCTTTTCATGCGAGTTATTTGTAGTCTCCCACTTTTAGCTGTGATCTCTGCCTCAAACTTCATTTAATAAAATCTTGAGTGAGCATACCGTTCACTCATATAATTGTATACGTAACTGTTTCTACTGTATTAAACATGTACGTGGTTGATTTCTGACTTCAGTTCCAGCAAGATGTTTTACAACTGTGGTTTTCCTTTCTGCTGCTTAACTTCTGGCAAGTTGGTGGATAAAAAATTTCCTAAATTGGGCCCTTCCACAATAACTTGAGCTTTGGAGATAACTTGTCATTGAATAAAATTCTTACATTGCATTGATCTGTAGTAATGTTGGTCAAAAGGTTCAATTCTGACTCGCCCACCCCATCTGTTTTGCTTATGTGACGGTGCATTGATCTGTATGCCATTTACATTGCTCATTTATATAGAATATAAATTCATGTTAGTTTATTCTTAAAAAAATTCATGAACTTTTTTGTGCTATCCATCATAATTTCTTATGAAACAAAGATAGAGATCCCCGTTGATGTGCAAAAAATGTCACTGATACTGCAGTTCTACACATGTCCTGTATCTGCAAACACATTCTGCACAAGAGAAGAAGTTATCCAATATCTCATGAATGTAAGACTTGAGAAGCTAGTCAATGTAAAGCCTGAGACAGATCCATCTGAAACTAGAAGATGCTTTAAAATGACAAACCAGAAAGTAAGTTTATTATTTTGTTTGAGTTTATGTTACTTTATTTCCTTATTTAGATCTGCTAGTATGTTTTGCTCATGTGGTCCATCTTTTAGAATGTGAATGAAGTGAAAAATTCACCATCATGGCGGTTGCCTGGAGCATGGATAGTAGGGCTTAGAGTTCGGAAAAGTGGAAAAACTTAAGAGAAATACAAGGTATCAGATTATATATCTTTATCTAGCTAGAACCATCTATCTGTTTCAAATTTTGTAGCTTTCTGGTTATTGAATGAGTAAATAAACTTAGGGCAAAAATAGTGTCCAAAAATTCTGTTGTTTTGCATAGGGCAGTTGCAATCTCATATACCCACAAGTTCATGCTTAGAAGCTTCCTGTTGAGAGAATAAAATTGCAAAGAAAAGGCTGCGACAATGGACTTTTCGAAGATTTGTTTTTATATAAAATTTTGTAAATCCTCAATGGTTGGAAGAAGGGTGTTCATAAGAGTTATACTTTGATGATTACAGCGCTATATACATTGTTCTACTGGATCCATTTTGTATTCCAAGGAAGAAGTACTTCAATTTCTCGAGGTGATTGGATAAATTTGGAACCAGATTTATTCTAAATCTGGATCCATTTTCTACTGGATCCATTTTCTATTCCAAGGGTGTTCCTCTTGATTAATTTGGAACCAGATTATTCTCTTAAAGGTGATTGGATAAATCAAGACCTATAGGATACTAATACATAGGATCCATCCTGAAAGAATACAGGCTGTTGTCGTTGTAGGATATGCTTAATTGCTTGTAGTTTAATTGCAATTAACCTATTTTGGTCTAGATTCCCAACTAACATGAGATGAAATATAATTAATAATAACGATGCAGACTGTGATCTCCAGAATATACAGTGAGCAAACATGAACTGTAAACCACTTTTAAGACTTAAGCTGATCAGCAACGGCACACCAATCCGAAAGGAAGCACAGGACTTCAAGTAGAATAGAACCTGAATTGCCACCATAAGCAAACAAATACAAACCTAGCAGGCTAGCATATACAGAATAACACATCAGTTCATGCGCAGCAGAAAGAATATATGAAAGAGACAATTGATTTGAAATTTGAACGCTTTCGGTTCAAATTAAAGCTACAAAAAGTATAAAATCATGGTTTGAATGTTTAGCAGAAGAATGAAGCATAAAGCGATTACCTTAAAAAACGGATTTTTATCAGCATATGCATTCTTCTAGCCGGAAATCGGCGCTGGCAGAGTCGAATTACAGCCTTCGAATATTGAGAAGCGGATCTGCTCGTGGTTTTTCTTGATGAAATCTTCGAATCGTCGGGTCAAATCGTCGTCACCTGCGAATGAGGTCGGTGGCGCCGGCGCCGGCCAGGCAGATGCCTGAGATGACTTCTCAGTAATCGTCTTCCATGTCACCTCCATCGAGTCGTTTTCTATCCCTGCTGTCTCCAGCGCAGTCACCGACTCTTTGTCTTCCTCCTCCGTAATGCATCTCTTAGGATCCGGTTCGATGGCCTTCTTCGACGAGGCAGTGGAGCTTTCCACGGAATCCAGCGTCAGGCACGAAATGTAGGACGAGGAGGATTCAGACGAGGAAATCGCGGCAGTTGCGGAAGACAGAGAGATCTCGTCGCAATGGATTACCGGCGAGCACTTCTGGTTGGGCTCATAAGAATGGGCATAGATGAAAGATATGATTTTTATGGGATCGCCGCCTGGCTCCGTCGCTGACCATCGCTCGCTCTGCCGCTGCTGCTTCCGTTCGGAGAGTTTCCAAATGGCAAGGATCATGAAGTGGACGGCGACGAAGAGGTACGGCGGCGAGAACCAAGAGCGGAGGTATGCCCGGAGACCCGGAAGGGCAGAGTACAAGGCACCCGCGGTGGCGGGGACGGCGGCTCTGGTGGCGGCGCCGAAAGAGACGATGCCGAGGAAGCAAAATGAGATTTTGATGACCCAAATCGTGGATTCATGAGCGTCGCTCTGCAATCGCCATTGGGGATTCGCCATCGTTCAGTGTGTCTGATTCAAATCTTAGAATTAGACGAACAAGAAAGGAAAAAGTAAAAACAGAGAGGTTCAAACCCCAAAAATGAGAGAGATACAGAGAGGAGAGGAGTGAGGTATTATATATATATATATAGAATCTATCATATTTAACAAACAGCTATTGAATGAATTTATCTTTTGAATCAAAGTTTGATAGAAAACATTATCCACTGTAATCATATTTTAACCAAACACATTATACTAAGAATTCATTTCAATTTTAAAGTAATGATATGAAACCACTGTAATACTAGATTAGTCAACATCTTCCACTTAGAATTATACATTACAAATCATGTGAACAATAGTAAAGCAAATATCAAGATATGGTCCCAAAAGTCTTAATCAACCAACTATGAATAAAAACAACACTCTATTCCTTTGAAAGCCTTCATCACCCAACCCACCATGCAATTTAATACCCTTCCAAATATATTCATCTAATCGCATAATCTGATGCCTTTCCTACAGCATCAGTAAGGAACTTGAAACTTGATTGGATGCATAACTACACCTGTTAAACAATAATGGATCTCTCTTTATTCCTTAGAAATGAACTAAAACGCAGTGGAATGAGACGAATGTAATCAATATCTCCTCACTGGGAAATCTTTGCTTTGCTCCAAAGTGAAGCGTGCACTGTTTTTATATATTGAACTGGGGCAAAGGCATCGACAAGGGGAGGGGGTAGTGGTGGTGGAGGAGGTGGAGACAGAGTCATCTTTAAGGCGGCCGGTGGCTCTTTTTTTCTCCACCCGCCTTAATTCCATTTTTTCTCACAAAGAAAAAGCACTGTTGGTTCACAACAGGAATTCATTCTACTTAATTCATGGCATCACACTAAGTATTTATCTTGATGCTGTCTGAAATTGGGGAGAGGACGTACTAGGTAAATGGTTCTGTAGTTGATTATGAAAAGACTATAAGGTGGAAGAAAATGACGTTAAGCGCTTCCTCTATGTGCACATTAGAGAGAGCAAATGGAAACGTTAGAGTGAGAACCATGGAGGAAGTCTCTAGCGCAGACACTCTGACGCTCAAGTTAAAATAGTGGCTAAAAGTGAAGGAGATGAACAGTATAACAGTAAAATGCATGTGAATGAGTGCGCACGCAGTAAAGTGTATATGAATCTGTCGTAAAAACGTGTATGTGTGAAAGTACTTGACCAACGGAGAGTACCCTTTTATACTGACTCTCATAACCTCAGTAATGATGAGACGCCATAGAATATCTAGTGTCAGAATATGTCGAGTAATGGAAGATGTACGATCATCCACAGAGGAAGGTTTCGTTGCATGTATATATCAGAGTATAAGAATATTCTTTGATGCATGGTAGCCGTTATTCTCTGATAGATTGTTGTGATTATCTAACAATGTTGTCTCTTGGAGGGAATCCCACTGGCCCTGTAGCCGACTGGCTATATGCCGAGAGACTAGCCCAGGAGAAGTGATGAGCTTAGCCCCATAGGTCTGATCGACACTTTGGACCGACCGACCATATACTAGAGGGTTTGTCCTTGAAAAGTGGGGAGCTAAGTCTTGGAAGGTTTGATCAACACTTTGGGTATGTTGGTGCAGTTGGCACCTATGATCAAACTTAAGTGTTGATGAATGATAAATAAATTAAAGTTAGATGTGTTGTGTGATCTAACTTTTCTAACAAGTGTACAGGATTTGACTGGTCTGACACTAAGCATGAAATTCAACTAGGTCTAGAGGACCTGATAGTTGGTGTAGACGTCCAGATAGGTCAAGTAGAGACCTGATATCTGGCGGGAAGTCCTGCTGGGTCCGCAGGACCTGACAACTGGCTGAAGTCCAATTGGGTTTGTAGACCTTACAATTGGCGAGAAGATCTAATGGACCAAAGTAGAGTCAAGCGATTTTACATGGTAAGTAAGGTAAATCATTGGAAGAGAATAATCCAGTGAGGACGAGTCCCTTTTAGGGACTTTAGACGCAGGTCTAGTTTAGGTCCATTTTGGATTCCTAATATGAGACCTTGACTAATTCTTGGTCTTAGAAGGACAGAAATTAATTACCACTTATTTTTATAACTGTGTTAACTTCGTTTTGCAAGGTAGGTGTTTTTGGACTAACATCTTTTTACAGGACAAAAGAGCAAAAAAGCCTTTGGATGAACAGTACCCGAAGGCGTCTTCAATGCTGATGGAAGGCGTCTTCACACTGTTCATGGAATACGCCTTCCAAGCCTTGAAGACGCCTTCCACGAGATGAAATTTGGACATCGTTGTAGATAAGGAGCGCGATATTCAAGATATGATTTATCCCATTGGAGGAACCTTCTAATGCCTTTTGAAGGAGCCCTCCATGGCCTATATAAGTCAGTGTCGACCAAGCATCACACACAACCTTCTATACGAGCTACTACGTGACCATTTGAGATTCTGATTGCTTCAGGCTCCTGCTGTGACTCTGCTGCGCCCAATGACTGCTCTGAGGACTTTCGATCGCAGCCGGCAGGACAACACCTACACACAAAAGCTCTCACTTCAATCCCTACCTGTCAGTAACAAAGTTTATTGTACTTAAATTCTACAAACGGAAAGTGCAGTCTATTACACTTTTTCGATCTTCTTTATATTCAATTCCCTCTTCTAGAGGTACCAAAAGAGCTTTTAGTGGATTACTCGTCGATAGATCCACAGGACCTAGGTCTTGGAGTAGGAGTCGTCGAAGACTCCGAATCAAATAAACTGACCATGTTTTCTTGCGTTTGATATTTTCAAATTTGTAAGTACTTTCCGTTGCGCATACTTGTGTTTTTAAAACGATAAAATAAGTTTTTGAAAATCACATGATTCACCCCTCTCTCACATGTGTATCAGTCCAACACCATATACAGGAGGCCTTGTCCTTAAAAAGTGGAGAGCTAAGTCATGGAAGGTTCGACTGACACTTTAGGCTGACCGACCATATGTAGTGAGACTTGCCCCTGAAGAATGAGGAATTGAGGTCTGGTTGTCCGATCTATGCTATGACTAACTGGCAGTATGTTAAGTTCCTCGACATTGAGAAGTAGGGAACCGAGCCCCATAAATTTGACCAACTCTTAGGCCAACTGGCTATTTGCTAAGAGTTGCCTTGTAGAAGTGGGGAGCTAGATCCCTTAAGTCCGACCGAATCTGAGGTCGACCGGAAGAGTGCTGAGAGACTTACATTTGAAGAGTGGGGAGCTAGACCCCTTAAGTCTGACCGGATATGAGACCGATCGATCGTATGCTAAGAGACTTACACTTGAAGAGTGAAGACCTGAACCCCTTAAGTCTGACTGAATCTAGGGTAAACCAGCCATATGCTGAGAGGCTTATACTTGAAGAGTGGGGAGCTGAGCCCCTTAAGTTTGATTGGATCTAGGACCGACTAGCTGTATGCTGAGAGACTTACACTTGAAGAGTGAGTAGTTTGTGTTGGATCAAAAAGAATTTAGATATCTCCACAATGACATGATA
>JBBMJZ010000143.1:19273487-19283631 GCA_037833815.1 Zingiber zerumbet | reverse complement strand
TTGTCTATCAGCGACGACATCCACCATCATTGCAAATCCTTCCTAATTCTGATCCAGTGCCCACTTCAGTGACTCCTCGAAGATCTAATTGTATTAGTTGTCCTCCTGATTGGTATGATTTTTTTGCTATTTTAGCTGATATTACAGTTCCTACCTCTTATTTTTCAGGCCAGTAAACATGAATGTTGGGAGAAAACTATGCAAGAGGAACTTCAAGCTCTTCAAGAGAACCGTACTTGAGATATTGTTCTCTGTCCCACTAGTATCAAACTCATTGGTTGTAAATGAGTATATTCTATTAAAATAAGATCTGATGACTCACTTGACCGATGCAAAGCAAGGTTGGTGGCACTCATAAATCAATAAGAGTACGAAGATGATTATGAAAAGACATTTGCACCAGTAGCAAAAATAATAACGGTGCGACTTGTTCTAGCTATTGCTGCTTCTAAGGGTTGGTCATTATGACAGATAGATATTAAGAATGCCTTTTTACATGAGAATCTTAAGGAAGCAATTTATATGACTCCATCATAAGGATTATTTTCTACACCCTTTCTGATGCGTGTAAACTAAAAAAGTTACTTTATGATTTAAAACAAGCTCTGCATGCTTGGTTTGATAAGTTTCGATCTATGCTTATTTGCTTCTCTTTTATCTAAAGTCAATATAATTCCTCTTTGTTTCTTTGCAAAACTGCTAAAGAAATTATTTTGCTCCTAGTATATGTTGATGATATCATTATTACAGAGACTGATTCTGATTTGATTTCTCAGCTTCAACAGCGCCTTCAAAGCTCTTTTCATACAAAGGACTTGAGTCATTTATGCAAATTTTTAGGTCTTGAAGTGAACTCTACAACAGTTGGTATTTTCTTAAATCAGCATAAATACATTCAGGAGATAATTACATTGGCAGGTCTTCGAAATGGTCGATGTGTTGATACTCTCTTAGAAGTGCATATTAAATATCGTTGTGATGAGAATCATTTTCTTCCTGATCCCTTCTATAGATATTTAGTGGGGAGCTTGAATTATCTAACTATTACTCGGTCTGACATTTCTTTTGTTGTCCAACAAGTTAGTCAATTTATACAGGCCCCTCGGTACCTTCACTTGGTTGTTGTTCGTTGCATTGTTCGCTATTTGCAAGGCACTCCTACCAGATGTCTTTTCTTTTATATGGATTCTCCTATTCATTTGGTTGCATATAGTGATGTTGATTAGGTCGGTTGTTATGATACTCGATGTTCCATTAGTGGCTGGTGCATGTTTATTGGCAACTCTCTTATCTCTTGAAGCAAGATCGGATGTCGAAATCCTCCACTAAGTCTGAATATCGTGTTATATCCTATGTATGTTCTGAAATTATTTGGCTTTAAGGATTGCTGGGTGAGTTTGGGTTTCCTCAAATGGAACCTCCTCTGCTTCATGCGGATAATACTAGTGCTATCCAAATTACAGCTAACTCAATGTTTCATGAGTGCACCAAGCACATAGAAGTAGATTGTCACTCTATTCGTGAAACATATGATGTCCATGTCATTTCTCTACCTCATATCACCATTATTTAACATACTACTGATGTATTTACTAAGGCTCTTTCACGATAATGACATCATTTTTTGGTTACCAAATTGATATTTTTTTATCGTCCATTATCAATTTGAGGGGATATCAATGACAAAGATTATTACACTATCAATTGTTAAGATTATGGCTTAAATTATGGTTTAGATTTTAAAATCTAATTTACCATAATTGGTATATTAACCGTATATATTTTTACCTAAAATAGATTAGCTTCTTACCTAAAGTAGATTAGTGGTAATTAATATAATTAATGTAAAATATTTTTTTATCTAAAATAAGTTGTACAGTAATTTTTATTTAAAGAAAAGATAATAAAAAAAATGGAATTCAGCCATTTTACCAAATATCATTGTGTCCAAATTAAAGAATAAGAATGATAGATTTACTATAATAGGTCATATATTCATCACATATTTTTAAAAGTAATTGTTAATAATTAAATATTAAAAATAAAAATAAAAATAAATTCGGTGTGGAAAAGTTTTCTGACTAAAGAGAAATATAATGAAATTTTTGGAGGAAAAAATATAAAAGTTGGGCGTCCTCTTTTTCTTCTCCATCCGCCGACGGAGACGAAGAAAGTCCAAAATCGAGCCCTTCTCTTTGATCCTTCTCCTCGTCTCCTCTCCGTCGATCGCTCGCGATTACTATTCAACCGCCGTGCTTCTAATTGGATTCGATAAATAGAGGAGGGGAAGTGCGAAACTGCGATGGCGATGCTCTACGTGCAGACGGTGCAGCCGACGGATCTGAATAAGAACACGGAGTGGTTCATGTACCCTGGAGTCTGGACCATCTACATACTCATCCTCTTCTTCTACTGGCTCCTAGTGCTCTCCATCTTCGGCTGCTCGCCCGGCATGGCCTGGACTGTCGTCAACCTCTCACACTTTGCGGTAGGCCGCCCGCCAAGCCCTGACCTTTTGTCTTGATTCCGATGTGTTTTTATTTATTTATTATTATTGTTTTTCTTTCTGCATGGTCGTCGAAGATCTCGTTCGTAATATTCAGAAAGAGGGGTTTTGGATTCAGTTTCTTCTTTTTAGTTCAAAAAAGTTGGGATTTTGTCGAATCTATTCGTCATTTTGAAGTGAAGTTGAGAAAAGGAGAGCGAAGACAATCATCCTGGAGCTCCCTGGCTTTGAATTCTTTTTTGTTTCTATTTCCTCATTGGTTTAGGCTCGGAATCATAAAAAATAGATTTCTCCTTTGGACAGTCATATCACTATATCCGCTAGACTATCTATTATCAGCATCCTCTTTCTGAACAGCTACAGGCGAGTTATATATTTGGTGCTACTGATTGAACTTATAGAGCTAAAAGTTTGATATTTATTGGCTAAATTAAATGGTTAGTGTCAAAGTCTGACAGTTCAAAGTTACATTAAACAATTATACCATTCTCTTAATTTGTTTGTCTGTGTCTATAGGACTGATTCTGTTTTTTAGTTTAACTGCGTTTTTTTGGATTGATTTGCATGACGGCATGAGTACCTGAACCTTTAGTTGTACACGATTTCTTCCTGTTCTGAATATTAGTTTCTTTCTAAACTTTTCCCAGGTTACGTACTACTTCTTCCATTGGGAAAAGGGGACTCCATTCGCTGATGACCAGGGTATCTACAATAATTTGACATGGTGGGAGCAAATAGATAACGGGAAGCAACTCACACGTAACAGGAAATTTATGATTGTTGTACCTGTTGTCCTGTGAGTACTATGCTTTTGAAACTCTCTTTATAAACTCTTGATATTTCCTTGAAATTCCAATTATTCCTTATTTGTGATCGTAGAATCATATAGAACTGTCATAATAATTCAAATAGCTTAGTAGATCCCTAAGTTGAAAAATTATAAAAGGTGAGAATTGGAATTTCAAAGAGGCTCATGTTACGCACAATCTAAATTGGCTGGATTTGTGATTGATGCATTCTTGTACTGAAAACTCTTCTCTGTGGGTTTTTTTTATAAAATGGGAATTCTACTAAGATATTTACTTGACTATTGTGTTTGGAAAATAAAGTTATGGAAACAATAATTGCAGAAAGAAAGTTCAGGATTTGGAGATTTAGTCCAACTTGGTTTTATGTTTGATTGAAACATTCTGGAATTTTTGAAGCAAAAGGATATCATAATATCATACAGGTAAATAGCAAATACATTGATACACATGATTCCAAACAAATTCCAATTTTCTTTTTCACATTTAAAATATAAGAATTCAAATTATAATTCTTAGGAATGAATATTCAATCAGGAAATCAGAAATCTTTTCCATTGGTTGATTCCAAACAAGTCATGGACTCTTGAGACATGAAATTTTGATTCCCACTTCTTATCTCCATGGAAGTAAGGATTAATGTTTGAAATTCATGCTCAGTGAAACTATTAGAATTTGTTATCTTACACAATGAGATTTAGTTTTCTGAAAGTGTGGATACAATACCCATAAGGACGTGAGCATGCTGCTTATGCCTTTAGATGTGCAGATATATCATTCAAAATATAAAAATTCAAATTATATTCCTCAGGAATTATTAGAAATCATTTCCAATGGTTGATTCCAAACAAGTTGTGGCCTCTCTTGAGACATGAAAATTTGAATCCCACTTTTCATCTCCATGGAAGTAAGGAAATTCATGATAAGTGGAACTATTAGAATTTGTATCCTCACACAATGAGATTTAGTTTTCAGAAAGTGTGGATGCATTACCCATAAGGAAGTGGGCATGCTGATTATGCCTTTAGATGTACAAGTCTTACTACGATGGCTTATCCTTGTTAATGTTGGTTAATTATAGTAATTACTAAATGATGTTTTATGGGAAATGAATGCACTCTCCTTTCCTTGTGAATAACATTGTGTTAGCTAACAAGAAAAGGTTTATTTATTTTCTAAAATTGCTTACCCCATGACCTACCTAATTTCATGATACCATCCGTGGTGGCTGGTCATGTCCCTACATATTGCCTTCTGTAGATTTA
The DNA here is from genome assembly GCA_037833815.1 of Zingiber zerumbet. Lineage (NCBI taxonomy): Eukaryota > Viridiplantae > Streptophyta > Magnoliopsida > Zingiberales > Zingiberaceae > Zingiber > Zingiber zerumbet. The sequence goes on along the minus strand of JBBMJZ010000143.1, from coordinate 19,279,054 downwards.
TTCATGCACTACAAGTATTTCGTTATTTGCATATGTACCTAAACTCTAAACCTAACTAATTACATTTCCTGCATATCACTATCCCAGGACTTTCCAATAATCAAGGCACTTATGTTTTTATTTGGTTTTGGAATTCTTTTTAACAGTATTTTTTTGTTAGTGACTGAATTTTTCTTAACTTTCTCAATTTTTTAGAGATTCCTGAGTTCCATGGTCCATATTGTGCATTGCACGCCAACAAGGTTGGGTGTGGATGGTCAGTATGTTATCCTGTTGTTCACAACAAAACAATATGGTGTTTTCCTTTATGTTTCCATGATCTGATGAAAGAAGACCTTTACCTTCACCTGTCTATTTTTTCCTCTAATATCTAGCTGTATGCATATAGGATTTCAAGTGATACGCTTTATCTAATACCTTCAAGTCATCACATTTTCTTTAACATAGGAATGCATAGGAATTGAAATCATTGGCTTTTGGCACATGAGCATCATTTTATTGATAGCAAGTGCTTTGTCTTGGCAGTACAGTATGTGGAAGATATCCTATTTGAATCATTAGAGTCGAGCATTCTTCTAGATAACCATAGGGTAAATGCAACTAGCACATGTTGTGTTGCTCATGATCATGATGAGAATTGAAGACCAAAAACTGATTCTAAAATTTCATTCTCTCCCCCAAAAAATTCAGGTTTAAGTCTTTTTGTTTAATTTACATAGTGATCATTACCTGCTATGCTATTAGACAGTACAAGCTTAAACTGGCTTCTAAAATCTGTATACCTAGTTACCTACTTCTGGTTACTTCATGGTAATTTCTTAGTTTTTTGAATGATCTTCCTTTTCTTTATTTTTCTTTGCCGGAGTAGTTCATCTTTGTTCGTGCTTTTCATACTAATTTCTACTTCAATCGCACAGTCTGTCATCCTGTCACCATGTCAAGTCAGGCTACTTAGTCATAATCATCTCAAAGACTATCCTTATGTTTTGATATGTGAAAGTATTTAACTTCTGTTTCATGCATTTGACTCTCTAATTCTTGACAGATACTTGATTGCCTCGCATACTACTAATTACCATCATCCAATGCTTTTCTTGAACACGCTTGCGGTGGCAATTTTGGTGATTGCCAAGTTCCCCAACATGCATAAGGTCCGAATCTTCGGAATCAATGGATGAAAGGTCTATTGCGCAGAAGGTATCTTAGTCTATAATTTTCATTCGCAGTAGTTTATACAAGTCTTTTTGGGTAATCCTTTTAAACTCTTCGATGATACATAGAGCCTTAAAAAAGATGGGTTTGTGTTCATGTATAGAATATCTGAAGATTGTAGCCGTGGATGCTTTGCTGCTTTTGTATTTTATTTTATTTCAAACTTAATTTCTTTGATTTTTGATATAAATATTATTTACTCATCTGTGTAAGCTTATTTCTTGGCCACTTCCTGTATCATTGTGGATCGTATCTCCTAAAATGCCTGCAACAAGTTAAATTTGTAGTGCCGAGGTAATGGTGTAATGGTTAAGTCTTTTAATAGAGAATCAAGGGATTTAATATTCGATACACAGCATTGCAGGGGGATTTCTCTTTAGTGAGAAGTGGATCTAAAAATGATTGTCATTTGGATGAATTTTTATTAGAACTTTTTGATTTATCCGGGTGATCGGATGGTCACCTTTAGAATGAATAGAGTTGGATATCTAGATTAATATTATTGTGCTCATTTGGAGCAATGAAAAAGACTAATCACAATTTTAAAAAAGACTCTAACATCCGCTCATGTGTAACTTCCAGTATGTGGATTAGCTTCATTAAGTTTTGTTCATGATCTTGTTTGGTTTTTTGTTCATAAGTCCTTAATAAAACTGTTCTTTGTACGAGAATCAAATGAGTAACTGAGTGGATATTTCAGATTCAAATTAAAATAGAAATGAGAATAGCTAAAATGAGTTTTGAATTTGGCACTGTTAGACTTCATATTAAATAGCTAAAAAATTTATATTTGTCGCATCACTATTTAATTAAAAATAATGTAACATTGTTAATGACTGAATTATATTAAGATTATGAAATGAAAGAGACTTATAGAGTTTATTTCAATTATCATTGTTAATGATTGAAATGATATGAATTTTTGAAATTTACATTAAGATTCTGAAGGGCATTTTGAATGTCCCCACGGTGCTCAGTTAGTTATGTTGGTACAGGGAGGCACCGTAATCAAATCTATATTTTGTTGTTGTTAAAAGTTTAATTTGAAAAGTCCTAGTAGGTTAGTTAAACCCGATACTAGATAGAAAAAGTTTTAACAGATCGTGAAATTAGACAGGAAGTTCAGATGGGTCAAATAGACTTGACATCTACTAGTTCAGATAAGTCAAATAGACCTGACATTTAGTAGATGGATTTGATAGGTCTGAAGGACTTGATATTGAATTAAATAGAAGCCCTGACACACCGATCCGATGTTGAATAGTTAAAGTTTAAACAGGTCTGGAGGGCTTTATGTTTGGTAGGTAAGTTAAGTTCTTGGAGAGAGTGTACTGAGGTCGTGCCCCAGAAGAGACAACATCTTAGGTGCTAATCGAAATCGATAAAGATTTCTAAATTAAGATCAAGATCGTCCTAACTGTCTCATATATATATATATATATATATATTTCCAACACTGTTTTGCAGGACTATTAGTATATTATTATTATTATGCTAACTTTGTTTCGTAGATTAAATAAAGTTTGAGTTGACCGAGGATTCAGTCGATCGAACAGGAGGTTCAGTCGATTGATCCGGCCAACGTGACATAGATACACTCATGTTCTGCAAACTTGGAAACACAGTATTATCGGTCGACTAAAACTTTTGATCAGTCGATCGATCCATAAAAAGAAATGATAAACGATTAGATTATCGGATCTCGAAGGAATGAAAATCTGAGGATCCATAAAAAGAAATGATAAACGATTAGATTATCGGATCTCGAAGGAATGAAAATCTGAGGTTTGGTCGATGGATAAGTTTGATCAGTCGATCGAGCAATATGATTTACTGGATCGGATGGATCAAATCAAAGGAAAGAAGGAAAGGTGTGAGGTTCAATCAATGAATAGATGAATAAGTCGACTGATCAATCGACCAAATACTGCCTATAAAAGAAGGTCTCAGGATGGTCCGAGTAAGGGATTCAATTCACTCTTTATTTCATTCTGCTCTTGTTCATGCAAGTGCTGACACTTCTCTACCAAGAGGCTGCACTCAACCTACCTTTACTATTGAGGTTGGTACTTTATTTATGATAATAGTATTGTTACTATCCTCTTTCATATTTATTCAAATTTATTTTTTTTTATTTTTTTTGAAAAACTTATATTAGATTATTCATCGAAAGTGATTAAGAATATTGGATCTTAGAGTAGTAGTCATTGGATTATGAATCAAGTAATTGACGGAGTCTTTACCTCTCTTTTATTACACTACTATTTAGTTTGATTCAGTATTACATAAGAAAAGAAAAGATTTAAAAAAAAAAAACTTCTTTTATACTTGGTTATTTCGAGGTCGGAAAAAAAAAACAGTAGCTATGTAAAATTTTATGGAAAAATAAATAAATTTTATTTTACCTTTTATAAATGATTATTTTCAGAATTTAAATCCGTTTAGTCAACTATAAATTAAATCTATAATGTACCTTATGTTTGTAGCATAGTTAGGGGCGCATGGTCTTGTGGCCGAGAGGTCTGGGGTTCGATCTTTGGGGTGTCATGGCTTAGGGTTAACGTCTCTACCATATGTTTTTAACTGTGTACTTATATTTACCTTCTTCTATATTCATAGAACTGATTTTAAGAGGCCGCTAATGTAACGATTTCATTATTTTTTATAAGGTAGCTTCTGTTATGTCATATGGAGATGAAGCATAACGGAGCGGTTAGAGTAACACTTAAAATCAGCTGCCTAAATATTAAAATCCAAAAAGGTCAAAAACAAAAAAAAAACAAGCATTAAAGCACTCCAGGCACCTAGTAACACAATTGATGCCGCTGTCTCCGTCGATTCTTGGTAACTAAAATCTAGCCCTCTCCGCCGCTGCCACGGAGGCACGGACTAACAAACCGGCATGACCACTGGCGGCTCAAGCGGTGGCCGTTCGATACATAATAAGTGACAAGTGATAAAAGTCTGACTGGTCAGCCTAGAAAATAAATTATAATGATTAAAGGGATATATAAATCAAAGGTTGAATTATATGGGATATAGAAATTTATGCTCATCAATTTTATTATATTTGGTTCAAATTATCATATATATATATATATATATATATATATATATATATAATTTTAGTTATAAAAAATAAAATATAATTAAATATTATTTGGCTCAATCTAGATAATACAATAAAAATTTATTTATTTAAAGGTTTTTAGATTTTTTGTTTTTTAAATTTTTTATACTTTTTACTTTTTTTTCTATTTTTTATTTTTTATATATATATTTTTTAAGTTTTTCATTATTTTTTACGTTTTTAAAATTTTTTACTATTTTTCTGTTTTTTATTTTTTAGGTTTTTTTTCCATTTTTTAATTTTTTATTTTCTTCCATTTTTATTATTTTAAATATTTTTTTCCATTTTTTATATATTTTTTTACGTTTTTTTAGTTTTTATGTCTTTCTGTGTTTTTAAAAGTTTTTTAATTTTATTTTTTAATTTTTTTCTTTACCATTCTTCTCTTGTTGGAAGGTATTTTAGATGAAAAAAAAATTGTTAATCCTAGAATTTAAAAAAAAAAATTCGAAATTTTTAATTTTAGATTGTACGACCCTTTTTATTGACACGTCGGATATAATATTATTTAAAAATAATTAATTATCTAAACTTTAAATGGGCAATTAAGATTATCAAACGAAACGTAACATGGTAAAGCTCCGTTCACTGACCACCTCGCTCGTGGCGTGGTTCGATGCAGAATAAGAGGATAGCATATAGTGTGTAACCCACCCCACCTAACTCGGTGGGATTAGGTGAGTCAAATATAAAGGCACGTTTCCTCACAATAACCCCGCCTGCGATCGCTAGCTTCGCTCCGCCACTCCGTTCCCCAACTACCCACGCCCGCGGCCCATATGATATCGTCATGTTGGATCAGTTTATGTCCCGCTGGACTAACGCACCGCTTTCGCTGAGGTAGGTGACGCGAAGGATGGAGGTTGGTGAGAACAGGACATGAAATAAACACCGACGTAGGATACGAATTTACATCGACGATGGATAGTAGTTCTGAAGTCTGAACGAACCGGTTAATGTCAATGGTCACGACTTAGGGCACTACAAGCGCCACGGCCTGATTGGGTTTATTTCTACCGTGTTCGTCATCTCTTCGCCCAAAAATTTGTTAGAGAGAGAGAGAGATGGCGCAGGCGGCTATGGCGAAGGGATTGACGGTGAACCCTGCGCTGTTGTCGTATCGCTCTGGCGGATCTCGTAAGCCGTCTCCCGTTCCTTCTTCTCTCCGTGTCGGAACGATAGCCAAGCACGGGCATTTAGGTAGCTTGATGACGGGGCATAGCCG
>JBBMJZ010000143.1:19256308-19266554 GCA_037833815.1 Zingiber zerumbet | reverse complement strand
CACAAAACTTATGCATGTTATTCAATTCTTAAGAAATTATAAATTAGATAGATAAAATTACGGAAGCGTACCAGAATTCATAGTATGCAGTCGGTTCCGAACAAGATCTTCAGTTTGCAGATTTTCTTTAGTATCCTGAGAGTGTTGCGATGAAGAAACAAAACAAAAACATCTTCTGTAAACTGGGACCATAGCCCGTATTTATAGAAGCCTATATTACTTATTTCTAATTTGACTCCTCAACAAATTAGAAATTACATACGGTAATCATACTAATATATTCATAACAATTAAACCCTTAAGTCATATTTCTTAATTATAAAATTAATCATATAATTTTTATGACTTATTTAATTGATGATATTAGACTTTATAATTATAATTATGGTTCAAAATTCTAACATCTCCATATGAAGTTCTGAGATAACAGAGAAGTCAAATTTACCCATTCATCCTCAGGAAGCTTGGGGCGGCAATGGAATCTGTAGATATCCTCTGGCACTTTTGCGGTTCCCAGGTCCCATTTTGTTACCTTCTCCATTAACGCCGATGAAAGTTTCAGCTGTTAAGAGAAGAAAAATAATTGGTAAGCTCAAATAGACATAAAGAACATCAACCTCATCCTCTGCAATTGCAAATAATCTAATCAAATCATGGGCATCTATATTTGAGAAGATTTACAGGATTCTGCTTGAAATATGAAGGCCAGAATTCACTTCAAAAGAAAGGAATCCTCAAACAAAGTAGAAAAACAAAGTGATCGATACCAATGCAAGAACTTGGACAAGCAATTACTATAACCTTTAGGAAGACTAGCAGTGTTCTGCAAATAACCACTCTAGTCAACCAATAACTATGCCATAAATCAAAAGAAGCCTCAAAATTAAGAATCCTCGATGTTGTTCAAATATAAAAACTTTGTTATTTGCAACCTAAATGAGAGCATGGACAAATTTCTTGGTATCAATCAAGAATAAAATACATTCTTTCTGTATTTCCCAATATCATTTTTGTGAAGGAGGCTTGGATTTTCTTAACTCAAGTTGAGATGTGAAGGGACTCACTCTCTCTGAGACGAGCCAACATTTTCATGAAAACGTAATGAAAATGTTTTTTTTTAATCTTATAAAATATCTTAGAATTTTAAAATATTTACATATATATTAAATGGATATTATCTCTCTTTTGTATTTATTTTTCTAAAAATCAGACCATTATTTTGACCAAATGAGAGTCCTTTTTGTGTCTTTGAAATAATCCAATTTTTAGATGAATTAAAAAAAGTTATATTTATTTAATATTAGAGGTCAATCTTAAAAAAGCAAAAAAAACATAGAAAAAATGTACAATGAATCAATGATGGATAATATATACATTTCAAATCATGTGAAAATGCAGTGTTCAGAGTTCAGACACAAAAAATATAAATCATCCTAAATTTCCATGTCCAAGAGTTATTGCTTATAAATCTCCATACCAGAATCGTTTCTTCTTCGAAAGGAATGCAAAACTCAACCTTTCAAAATTGCCCCCAAAACAAAGGGGGGAGATCAAAGGAGGGAAATTTAGAGCAAAGATTAGGAATAAATTTCGGGTCTGTTGATAAACAAACAGGACAACGAAGATAGAATTTCTGGTTTCACATACAGTAACAATATGTAGAAGAAGGGCTTGGAAAAAGGGACCATGTTGCGGCTGATCAAAATGTAGAAGAAGCTTCTCCTCAATTTATTCTCCTCTAATGGTTGTCGCGGCTGACCATCTCCCTGTACTGCCTCAGCGACTCCTGCCGCTGCAATCTCATCTCATCGTTAAACTTCTTGATGAAAGCCTCCACTCGCCGGTTCAGCTCGTCATGTCCCAGCGACGCCTCCCTCCTCAGCCTTCCCGCTGACGATCCCCCGCTCCCTGGCGACGCTGAGGCCGCCGCCCCTCTCTCGTTGAAAGTTTCCGACTTCCGCATCATCACCGCTGCTGCTTCCTGCCGTTCGCCGCGGGTCTCCCATGTGTCGGACTTTTTGAGGTGACGGGCGAACGGCACCGCCCGGCCCTCAGTGATCGTCCGCCAGGTGCTCTCCAATGTCTCGTTCCGCCTCGGCCTCCTCGCCACTCCGAGCGCCTTCCCTAAAGATACCATTTTGATCGGAAAAATTTAGTTATTATAGGCGATATCGCGAGCAGAACAAGGCAACTATAATTTTGGGTGGATTTATAGAAGAAGATTTGAGAAAGAGAGTAGGCTACTGTAACAACCTTCAGGACTGGGCTTGGCGACCTTGCGGTGGCTGAACCGGGTGGAAACCAGCGGTTTCTCCACCGAGGAGACAGAATGATCCCTCGAAACATCCTCCGACAATGCCTTCCGTCGTTTCGGCGACCAGTTCGACCTCGATATCACGAACTCCTCCTCCTCCTCCTCAATCACTTCATCCTTCGCCTCCTCCTTCACCTTATCGTAGATCGACTCCCGCGTCTGCGCATCGTCTGCAAGCTCAGCACCGTACTCTGTCCCCTGAACCACCAAATCCGCAGGATCCATCGCGGCGAGCTGCTGCGTCTGCGGCGGATCATCGGAGGATGGAGTTTTCTTCTGGAAGCGGGACGAGGCGGCGATGGATATAATGATGCCGTTGATGACGAGGTAGAGGTAGGGCGGGCGGATCCAGTCGAGAGCGGAATCGTATATCCGGGGGACCTCTGCAGCTAGGAACCAGAGGATGGGCAGGCCAGCGAGGCGGAGCGCCACGGCCACCGTCACCACTCCAGCGGAGGTGAGCGCCGCCCTCAATCCCATCGAAGCCCAGCTATCTCCGGCACCGCTCCTGTTCCTGGAATGCATCTCCCCCCACTAAGCGGCCGCTCTCTCTCTCGCTCTCTCACTCACTCACTCACTCACTCACTCTCACGGCAGTGATCAGGAAATCCATGGTGTGATAGAGTGGATTATATTTATAAGGAAACAAGTGTCTATTGGTGGTGATGATTGGATTTAGACCGTCAGATGAATACTTAAACGACTGATACAAACTACCATGGACGGTAGGGATCTGATAAGGAATCAATGTAAGAGGAAAAGGGCGTAATAATTTAACGCACATAAAGAAAAATAATTAAGGAGCGGGGAAAGGTACCAATTCCAACGGTCAAAAAAAGGACCGTTGAGTGTGGGAAGTGGAAAGGGGGGCCCAGCTGTTTATCTCTCAGGAATAATCGCAGCCGTCTATTCGTACATCCATCTAGTCATGGTTGTGATGATGGACGACAGCTGGCAGTTATCGCCAATTGTAGGCCGAAAGGCCCAAATATGAGAGTTTTTATAAATATGCGGCCCAATAACGTCTAATAGTAGAGTTTATTTAATAAATAAATTAGATAATGCCTTTCACCGCCTGACTTGAGAGCGAGTCGGTTATAAATCAACCCTATAAATAAGCGTACGCGGGTCGTGCGACCCTTTTCCGCAACTTAACCCTCCGATCGAGCCGCCTCCCTGCTATCGAGCCGAAGTTCTCGAGTGCGGAGGAGGATTTGGGTGGCCGTCCTTGGCTTCTCCGTCGTCAGGCGATTCCAAGTCTGAGGAGAGTTTGGTCCGGGCATCGTCCGGAGCACGCCGCCAGGGAATAGGAAGTAACCCTAAGGTCCGTGCTCCTTGCTTGCTTAGGTGGAATTACCTTTAATTTGGTTCTTGTTGCTCACCAGCTTTATCGGGGGATCCTCCTCCGTTTTGGTCTCCTGAAAATGCATCCGCAGCCTTTCGGTAGTAGAGGCTGTATGGCGGTAGCGTAGTCGCTCGGTCGCCTAGCGGACAGAATCTCTCTTTGCTTGGGAAAAAAGAAAAGCATAGTGCGTACGGGTTTCGTGTGGTTGAACCCGTTTAGTTTTTTTAAATTGCGGGATCTTATGAGATTTTTCACCGATCGATTCTGATCGGAGGGCAATACTCGTTGAATGACATCGTCTTTCTTCGGTTGATCTTTAATGTCTCGATGACTTTTGATTTTTTTCATCGTCCTGACGCAAGATGGCTATGAATTATTTTCTTCATTATCGCTATGGTTTATGGGACAAAGATGATTGCTTTAGCAAGTTTCGCCTAAGTACTGAAAAGATTGAAGTGGTGGCTTCACAGAATCACAGCCTGAACTAGTGTTCTGGGGCTGCTTTGGCGTTCTATGTCAATGTATTTTTTTTTGTTGGCTCTAAATTTATCCCGATTTGTAAATCTGATCCTCTTAAATTGAACCAAAAGGTTTTTTGATCATGTAATGACCAAATTGGATAGGAAATATATTGAATCTTTTGAATATATTAAAACAATTCGGTTATCCTTTTTTTATGCTTTTAATCTAGTGTGAACTCAATTTTTGCTAGTATATGGAATAGTTTGGATAGATGGGTCGGAAGAAACACAGCTTGTCAGTGATCTTCCTTGGCTTGCCCTTGGAGAGGCTTCTAAAACCACAACTCTACCATTCTAGGAAAAAAAAACCTTCTGTTTTCAGTTTAGGCCTTAGGGTTAGAGCATTTCAATAGTTTTTAATATTGCTTTTGAATTTGAGAAATAGCTGCTTAGATAGTTTTTTTAGGCAATGTTTTTATTTTGCAAACTCTGCAGTTGATGTCTGTGGCTTTTTTGAAGTATTAGTCCATGATCATTCTGTTCAGGTAAACAAAATGGGCATAGTTCTTACATTTCAGGCATTAATAGCAACATTTGCAAGGAAGTCTGATCTTGTGGAGTCTTATTAGTCATGAACATAATGTTTAAGACCTTTCTTATTTTCATTGTCTAAAATATTTCACCTTTCACTCACAGGCAGTTAACACAATAACACTGCAGATGAATCATACTTCATTGCAGAACCACCAAGCTGTTACTCCATTGTTGCGTGCCATTTATTTCACATATATTAACGACTTCTTTCTAGATTTTTAGTTTTTCTTTTCCCTTTCCTTCTCATATATGTGTTTAGCGATTCACTAGTTTTTCTGCTCGTCTTTGTCATCTTATTTGTCTATTTTTGCTAGGTTTTTGCAGCAATATGATGCTCAATGCTGCTTTTCTGCGGCCAGACGGCTTCAACTTTCTGCATGTGAAACAGTATCCTTCTCTCCAACACGTTCATCCCATCTGTGCTCCAGCAAGAACTCTTAAATTTAGGAGTCCTATAGCTTATCAAGGCAAGGCATTTCCTCCTCTTAGAGGTAAATCATATATTCTTGGATGATACTATTTAAACTATCATTTAATATGGGCATGATTCAAGCGTCATTGGTATTATTCTAAAATCCGTTACTTGCAAAAATCCTTTACTTACAAAAGAATTAAAGTTCAAGGAAATTTTTATAATTAGCGTAGCAACAAATTATCTGATTATATATCTAATTCTTAGGTTCAAACTGAAACTGGTGAAACGTTCATCTTTTTCATAAAATCCAATCTCCCAAGTGCTTTCTTGAAGCAAATTTCATACCTTTTCACCAACTCATTTTTTCCCCCTTGAAATTTAGCAGGTTCCCTGCCCTTTAGCCCACTTCTACATGGACAACATGGAGATGCACTTAAGTTGTCCTTATCAGCTGACGGCGGTAGCAGCAGGGCAAGATCTGCAGTAGTTTCCAGGGCATCAAAGGCTCCTGCTCTCTTCACTTATCCTCCCATGACCACCAAGCCCAACTGGTGGTGGAGAACCTTGGCCTGCACTCCATATCTCCTACCTCTTCACTTGATGTGGCTGCATGCCGTCACAGCATACCATCTCCAACGCCTACTGGAAAACTGGGATTTCCTAGTGAATCCTTTTATCGACACGATCATATTGATGCCAAATTGGTTTATGATGGTGCTCATATTTGCTGCTTATTATCTCGTCGTGAGGCGAAAAGAATGGCCTCATTTTTTGCGGTTTCATGTTATCATGGCGATGCTACTGGAGAATGGATACCAAGCGATAGCCATTGCCTGCACTTGGCTTCCGAACACATTCTACCGTGGTAAGCTAGGGGCGACCTTCTGGCTTGCAGTTACGTTTATGCAGTTGTACACTGTGGTGGAATGTATGAGATCTGCACTCAGCGGCATGTATGCCGATGTGCCTCTTGTCTCAGACACGGCATATCTTCATTCCGATCTAAAATTGTTTTAAACTTATTTCAATTAAGTGTTCTCATCTAGAGAAAAAACCACTTTTTGAGATAGAACTTTTGATTCTGTCTTGTGATTTCCGTTGGTAGAATCTAAAGACTAATAATTGGCAGCTGTACAATTTTGGTATTCAATGGTTGCAAATGATTCGGTTCCATTGTTTTATCATTTGACAGTGTTCATGATCCATTCTATTGGCAATCTCTCAAGACCACACTTTTGTTTGTGAGGTAATTATTTAACTTTAATATTAATATTATTCTTTTGGCAAATATAAAAGAGCCTCCCTTATTTTCATAATATTCCACATCCCTTGTATCGTGTTTTAAGAAAAATACTTCCTGAGTTGACACCTACATGTAGGGGGCATAGGCACGTGGGAATGGAAGAGTGCGGGCGCCTCCATTTTTTAAAAGATAATTTAACCCTGAATTTTAAAAATAAAATAAATAATAATAAATTGATGAACTAAATTATAAAATATTCAAGTTCTAACTAAATCCAACATATAAACATAAGATAAGGATTATATTAATTTAAAGTATAATTGATTTGGTTAAGTTATGATTGAACTAAGTTTAAGGTTTAAACGAGTTCAATCGAATTAAAATGAATTAAGATATGTCTGAAGAAACTTTCTGTTTTTTTTCTTTTTTTTGCCTTTTCTCCCGACACACGTTGCATCCCCGTCGTTTTATACGTTGCCATAGTGTCTTTGCTCATCCCTCTTTTTTATTTTTCCTTTCATCTTCTTCTTGTCCTTCTCTTCTCCCACATCAACTTGTAGTTTTTCCTCTCCTCTTCTCAAGCACAAGAGCTCTCTTTTCTTCTCCTTTCTCTTTTCTAGCAAGTAATAAACGTAACATCAGCTGCTGTTCTCTTTTAGCAATAAGGGCAGCTCTCGACCCTCGCATCTTCTTCCTTTCTTGTATTTTCTAGGATTTTGTTAACATCACAAGAACCTTATTTTGCCTTACCTTGCTCTCTTTGTGTTGTTGCTGAGCTCACCGAACGAAGAAGGTAAAACTCTCCTCTTTTGCTTCTTCTTCCCTATCTTTTCTTCTCTAATTTTCTCAAAAGCAATGATTTTCCTTTTATTTTTTCCAGCGCACTGTCCTTTACAAGCAACACATTTTCTCCTTTCTCTAATCATAACAACAATTACAGAAGTAACTTATTTATATCTTCTTTCATATTTCATTAAATAAAGGAGAGTGGTAAAACATAAACTTTATTTTATTAGACTGCTAGTTAGAATGATTATTTAGATTAAAATAGAAGTTTCATATATAGGAATGTTATATATTATGAGGAAGTGAGATTACAAATGATACTTTGAGTCATAGATAAATTCTAGGGATCAACGGATCATTATTTTAACTAGAAACAAGGGCTAAATGTACTTAGAAAAAGATCATCTAGATCAAAATTTTAGAAGTAGTCGACAAAACAATTGAAAAGCAGAACTTTTTAAAATGATCAAAGTTAATTGCTCATAAAACTACTTGAATTGGTCTTTTTTTAAAGCGGTTATAAAATCATTGTTAGTAGACACATTTAGAAGTTGTATGTATGACCGATTCTATGAGTTGTTTTTTTTTAAAGAAATTTAAGATGACTTTTAATGGTTGCATATACGCATCTCATATTATTTTGACAATTCCATCCCTCTCTAATTTACCCTCTTGCACGCATCTGATATTATTTTGACAATTTCATCCCTCTGTTCCAACGACCTATTAGATTAATTGTGCCCTGCATGATCCTTCCACATTTGAGTTATAAATTATTTTTGATTTTGTTTGTGGATATAGTTTATTGGTTTAATTTTTAGAGAGTGATAATTTTTTTTAAGTAGATTCCACAGACGCTCCGTGGGATCATTTGAGTGTGCGCAGTATACCAGGCTCTCCCGTCTCGTCATCCTTGTCACTGCCCTCTGTCAGTGGCTCGTGGGAGCCTCTCCGCGAGTCGCTAGGTCATCCGCGCGCTTTGACGACTTTCCGTCAACAACCAGGGCACCGAGGTCGACCTCCGTCTGACTCAGCTTCCGGACGGGATTATCCACCATTGGCGGCCTCCGACCGCCCACTCCGAATTAAACTATAATTTGAAGAGGACGATGCACCCAGAAAGAGATTACAACTAATTATCGCCAGATTACAATCGGACGGTAGTCATGATTCAACTACAATTATGAATGGTTCATCCCTTAATACACATAGAAGAAAAAGGGATGGATTCTATCTGTAGAGTCCATTCACGCACGGTCAATAACCGCTTCTACAAGTTAGCTTCTCAATCGGTTCCTAACTGCTTCTTAAGTTATCCTTCTAAATCGATTGTTAACTGATTCTAAACAGAGACAGAGGCAGCTGCTAGTTTTAAACCACCGGTTAATTTTACTACTTCGATTATCAATAGCACCGTCAACATATGCACCGGTTGAAAAATCAATTCAACAGATCTAGCAGCAGAGGATATATACATGTATAATCGCTTCTAAAACTTTTTTTCTTTTAATGATATTCCATGTTGTATTATTTTTTTTTAATTTATTAAATTCGTCCTGGAAACAAATTTACGCCACTGCATGAATCCAGCGTAGCAAATTAAAGACGGAAATGAAGAGGTGAATTTATCAATTCAAATTGCAGATTAAAATATTCCACACAGATTGTTAATATAATTCTAATCACGTTTAATTCTACGAATCGAATTGCTCACCTTACATACATAAATAATATCGTTGTCGGGACCAAAAACACAATAAAATAACCCTCCAAATCCCATATAAAAATATTTATATTAAATGGCGTTTTAGTGATTTAAGCCTTTAACAAACTGTTTAGGGTGCAGCGGTCTAGTGAATGGTACTTTTATATTTATTGGTAAGAGGGATGACCTCTAATTGTAAAATAGGTAGGGATAATCCATTTCTATCAATAAATACAAAGAGATCATCCTCTGAACAGTAAAAAGTGGTCTAGAGGATCCAACTTTATTTACAGAGAAACTGCTTTTTGCTATTTAGAAGATGGTCCCTTTGTATTCATGGGTGAAATAGATGGTCCTACTTATAAAATAGGTGAGGATCATTCATAACTATTTAAAGGACCCGTGTTAATTAAACAGAAATTAAGCTGGATTAAAATAAGAAGCGTGATTGCACTTCTACAGCAACAACTCGAGCCATTTGCAGCTTACGTCGAAGGTCTGCTCTTCGATCGAGTGATATTTCCGGCCACGCCGCAGGCGAATTAAGCTCCTCTGTTTCCGCAATGCGTCAAATGGATCGTCGCGAACCGAATTAAAGCAAAGAAGGCTTCTGGGAAGGGATTGAGTGCGTACTCGATTCCGTCACTGGCACCCTCGCCTCTCCTCTCCTCTCCTCCTGCCCTTCGTCAAAGGATCACTGGCCTTGCAAATGTTGAGACAGGTACAATCTATATATATCTTAATTACTACTCTTCGAAAGAGATTAAGTTAATCTGGAAAGTACGTAACAAAAAGAAGCAAAGCTTTTTTTCCTTTTAAAAATAATGAAAAAAAGGAGCATAATTCACTATCGTATCTGCTTCTAAATGGTATGGGTTAGGATTCAATCGAAGGTTAGAAAAATTTATAAAAGATCATGAATTGGATTAAGATATTTTTATTAGCATAAGACCTTTGCTTTTAGGTAGAGTCCAAGAGTAGAGTTACGAAGATTTAGGCTTAAAATGGACAATATCATGTCATTATGGAGATATGTAAACATTCTTCGATCATAATAAATAATATCAGAGTCATAGTCCAGACCAGATATCATGTGGGGTGGCTTTGAACGAAGTTGAGGGTGAGCTTGGAGCAAGTCAAGGTGACTGGATATTTGCAGGAAGGCCCGTAGCATGTTAGGATGACCAAATGCTTGCGGGAAGACCCGGACCATGAGTGTAACGGTGATCCTTCGTTTCAGAAGAGGATTATTGAGATTTAGGGGGCGTTTGGTTCTTTCCTAGGAATCGGAATGAGAATGAGCATCATAGTATTATGGAATGAGAATGGGTATGAGCTTGGGTATCATTCTTAAAAATGATATTTGGTTAGTTAAATATTTTC
>JBBMJZ010000143.1:19228449-19242847 GCA_037833815.1 Zingiber zerumbet | reverse complement strand
TCGATGTGAGGAGGAAGAGGCGATGGAGACGTTGAACGCGATGAGGAGAACGAGGGCACGGATGGAAGAAGGCGAAGTACGACGGATCCAAAGCGGTGTCAAAACCACTATTTCCTTTTAGTTGGCAAAGGAATCATTTCGCTCCCCCAAATTTCATATATAACAAACAAAACACAAATTTTCATATATAACTCAACGCACCCCTTTTTATTTTAAATTTATAATACGAATCACAATTTGATCTATTAACTTGTTTTTTAGTTGGATCAGATGTCCCTCGACTAATCATGCCTAATCATGTAGGTGGTCTATCCGGCCCATATAAATTTCTCATGATTTGGATAAATTTTAAAAATACATATAGAAATTTATCCACAATCAATATTCTCAGATTCAGTATTTATTATAGGAAAAAAAATTATATAATACACCATAGTTTCAAACTCCAAATGTCTAGTCTATCTATTAACCTTCAAAACTATGGCAATGTTCAATTATACAAATAATGTTAGGATTTTGAGCGTAAAACAACACAAGCGTAGCGAAATATTATCAAGATCCTTTTCAGTAATCCATGCGAAAGAAAGCGTATACTAGTTGAATTAAAGGTTCTACTTTTGTTGTGAAACATGAACTCCCGACAGCAACTTTGTCCTCGGTGAATCTCAACACAATTAAGTGTTCGCGTCTCTTCCGATATCCACACGAACACATTCCATCCGTTTCACGAACTTACAAACTTGGAGAAGAAGAATCACCTAAGGTTGTGATAGCAACCAACTAAGGGGTCTTGGCCAAGGAGGAAGAAAAAGGAGAAGACAAGCAAGAACACAAGTATATTCACGGAAATGAATCAAAACTCCTCTTGTATTCATTAAATCAATTGCCTTAATTGAATACTCCATTAATCCAATATGTCTTTTAAACTTCATCCAATGTATAATCAATTCAAAATTGATCATTCCTCTCCTGGGTGAATTTGAATTCACCAAGTCACTCAATGAATCTAACTCATTGATACTCATCAATCCAAATTAACTCAATTAGTCTAATTCGAATTGGACTCAATTCAATAGTTGGATCCAATTAAGTTTAACTAATGAGTCTAATCCGGATTAAACTTAATTCAATAATCCATCATGTGAACTCATCTCTAAATTAACATGTTCTTTACGAGTAACCCGATAGGTTCTTGTAATATTGGTAATATCTCTAAACCATTTTAAATGCATAAGCAATAAGTGATATTTAATAAAATATCATTGATACCCGAGTGATGAGAATGTCGAGATTCAATCTAACTTTTCGTGTCTATTATCTTCGACTCAATCATTTTATCTTTGATATCTAGATTGATAGGCATACACTGTGTCATTCTCTTATCAATGTTTATGATTCTTGACTAATTTAAGCATGGTCAAGCATTTCTGTGTCCAGATATCACTTCCGTCATATGGAAAGGATAAATCTCATCTACATCACTCCGCATAACTTATTGCATACACAGTAATCGGCTTTATAGTTCATCTTATTATAGGAGACGTTTGTTGATACCAAAGTATACTACTCCTTATGCAGGGAATCGTAGTGACTTCAGGTCTAATGATTATTCATATTAATACACTATAAGAATGTTTATGACACTCATACAAGAATCCATGAAACATTCTCATGGCGAATCATTCAATACATATTCTCTAATATATATACTCATGTGTCAACTCGATATCTCATATCATTAACTTATAAAATTAAGTCATCCATTGACTTACATCCTAGTGTCAATGTATTAATATTATCCTTGTATATTAATACTTGACTAAAAATAGTTAAATGTAACGTTCTATATATATCTACAATATCTCACTATTAATTCAACCAATTGATATGTTATAGATTAGAATCTATTATTTTATAATATTATTATACTTATTCATTCGACACAACACTGAACTAAAATAAATATAATAACCAACTTTACTTTTTATTAATTAATAATTTATAATAAAAAATATCTAACATAAAGCATCCCATAATTAGTATGCTAATACTAATAAATAAAACATAAAACAACCTTGAAATCATCAGATTAAACAAGCTATGTCACCATATTTCCAGATGGTATTGAATTGTTAAGCATCGAGTTAAATTCTTTGCAGTCCAGCGTACCATTTCCAAGTCCTAAGATGACAATAGACACGATAGCAAGCTAGACAATTAAATTTAGAGCGAAGGGAAGAGGCACTGTCTCCAATGTTTCCCGTAAATTGTCGCAGCAACTTATTAGTTGTAACTATCTGATGGCAACTGAGGAATGACATTAAAGCAGCTTGACACCGGCTTCTCTCACACTATCTATGACAGCCTTCACCTTCCCATGGTATTTTTGTTCCCGTTTTAAGAACACAGAAACAGCAGGAATACCCTGGAGCAGGAGACGCTCCCCCAATAGCTTACCAATCTTGGCAGCTGCTGCGACATCTCGTGTGGACTCCATGCTCGGCCTGAGTAGTTTTTCCTGTGAGCTTGCTGAGGCTGCGACCGTAGCAGTTGGGGTGTGAATAACTTGGGCATTCACAAATTTGTTTGTGAAGTGCATCTTCAGAACATAAGGCTTCAGGTAGTTGATGATCCTTGGCGGCCTGACAGGAGGGGGGATGACCATTTCTGGTATTGGTAAACAACCTGAAAGAAGCAAAGTGGAGCATCATATTGTAGAAAACATAATCCCCCATTCCCACCTCGCACCAAAACAACAACAACAGGAAGGAAACTCTAAAGAAGAATGACAATTTGTCAATTCCTTTGCAAGGTATAGGTTATGTTTAGGCAAATGGAGAATAGGAGAGACAGACAAACATAGGGATAGAAGATTAAGAGAAGAGAGTCTTCTTTGTATCTTGTTTCCTAGAGATGAAGAGAACAATGGAAGTAAACACAAACCTCATATTCTACCTTGTCAATAATGTCCTCCATCTTTCCTTCCGATTTGCGAGCCCCTTCAGTGTTTGGAGCTCTGAGGCTCCAAGACAAGCCCCCATTTGGTCAAGTTGCAA
The DNA here is from genome assembly GCA_037833815.1 of Zingiber zerumbet. NCBI lineage: Eukaryota > Viridiplantae > Streptophyta > Magnoliopsida > Zingiberales > Zingiberaceae > Zingiber > Zingiber zerumbet. The sequence continues at coordinate 19,239,791 of JBBMJZ010000143.1, read as the reverse complement.
ATATATACCACAATCAAACCATATTTGTTCCACTATTATCCTCTATTGAACTCTATAAAATTAAATCATCAATTGATAGGCTATTATTTATTGATTCGGATCATCAACTATATATATGCAATTATATCCCTCAGGTGAGATATGTATATATCAATTATATCACGTTTATCACATCAATTAAAGTTCACTTTCATTTTCTCTTACCCTTGCTGCATCCATTCTCAATTCAACTCTTCTGCTATGTTGTTGGTGTATGCTAGATACAGATGGACAAACAATGGCTAAGATAATCACAAACACACAAGAATAATGGTATTCCATGTTAGATATGACAAGATATTGGCTTGCATGACACGGAGTGCAAAAGATTAAATATTTGGGATATGATGCAAATTCACACATCGAATAATCTTCAATCTTGGAAATTGAATAACATAGCTTATAGCTCAAGTAATGCTAAAATAATAGATTAGGCAAAACATAGCTTGTGTCGTAGTATATCCAATGAGCATGAAACCTGATGCCCCACATGGATTTAAGGACTGATACATATGAGGGCATGTATGAGTTTACTTCCCTGACTCAGATTATTTTTTTTGTATGCTGTACAAGAGTGCCAAATGTAGCAACTAAAAGATAGGCAAAAAGAATTAGAAGATACGGTTTAATAGTCAGGCAAGCATCAATTCCACCAAGTGCCTCAATCCAAGTTCTTGCTTATGCAGAGCTTGAAGCAAAATGGATATCCTAATCACGTCGAAGTACTTGGTCCTAATTTCATCTAGACTACGTTAAGCAATTAAACATCAAATCGAATGTTTTTAGAACCACTTAACTTTCTGGATGACCAAGAATGTGAACTAAACAATACAAAAGTGTCAATTTTACCCAACACATGAATATTTTAATAAAGCAATAACCTTATGGATCAAAAATTGACCAGAGCTACACTGTCTATACGAGACAGCAACCAACTTAGAGGTTTCAAATTTCCCCAATAGCTATAAGCCTATAACCATAATGCTAAAGCCTGTGATTACTAGCTTAAATAATGCTTCATTTTCATGCTAGAAAATGTCTGCAGAGAAGGGATGACATTTACGAGAAAAAAATGAAGGTTAAAATTAGCAAATGAATATAAGTCCTACGCGAGATCGAGATGACAGAACCAGGCGGCGGCGTCGCAACCAACGGGACGAAATGGAAAAGAGGCCTTCTCGCGAGAGGTCCGCGTGTGGGAGGGAGGCGGAGAATTATTTGGCGGTGGAGACAACTCGTCGACGGCGTAAGTTGTACGCCGACGGGAGACTGGCGGCACTGAGTTGTGAGACGCGAGAGGGAAAGGGAGATTAGGGATAGGAAGAATAGGGCTGCGGCAGATTGAGCGTGAGAGTACTAGGGTTTTAAGATTATTCACAGATCAGTTAAATGCCGGTTCAGTTTAAATTCATTCAAATTAGCTCCGATTCATATATATCTAACTTGCACTACTACTGTTAGGATGACCATGTAGTTCCACGTTCTCTTCTTTAAGACGGTGCGATGAGTGAGATATGAAATATTGTTATATAAAGTTTTAGGATTAAAATTTAGCACGCCAGTATGACCTTCCCATGCATTAACCACTTGAACTAATGATTAGTAGTCACACGTTATTTATCTCTTTTGTGTTGATTTAGGGCGGTTTGATGGGGTGCTGGGGCGAGCGATTCACTTCTTGCTATATGAGAAGCCTAAAAAGATGCCCCCGATTATGGTGCAACGGCATAACATCTAAGTTGTCACTCAGATACCTACAGTTTAATCCCAGCTATGACGAATTTATAAGATTTTTAGATGATATACTTCTTAACCCTCGCCATGAGCACTTTTCGCTCTCGATCATCTTAGAATTAATAAGACTAACTAGATTTATTATTTATATATATAACGATGATGGGAAGACGGATTGTCGGAGGTGAGAATCACCTTTTTACCACGTAAGAAACCTCAAAAGATGTCGGTTCATATTCAAAGCTAGTCTAAATCACAATCTAACAAATCCAATCTTCGATAACATAATCTAATTTCATCATTGAATTTAACACCGCCAACTCAACGTAAACTAATTAGTTCAGTTACAAATATTTTTGAGGGAGAGAGTAATAGGGTTTTAAGATGCTCACTCGACTCACGACGACTCAATCAGATCAGTTCAATTTCTATTCAGTTTAAATTCATCAAAATTAACTCTGATTCATATCCAAAGCCCATCTAAATCAAAATCCACCAAACTCAACCCTCAATAGCACAATCTAACTTCAAACTCGAACTCATTGAATTCAACACCACTGACTCAACGTAAACTAGTTAGTTCAGTTACAAATACTGAATGAAGTAGATGTAGCTAACAATTCGGCCATCTTTCTAAATTATTTTTCCATCTTTAAAAAAACAGAGGAATAAATTAAATAGCATGGATAAATGAAACATTATGCTTCAATGGGGAGCAAGAGATGCAGTAGAGAGTCTCGAGTGCATCAGTGTGATGCTTGAGGGGAGAGTATACTGACTAACACAATAGTTCCAATACAAGAGAAAAATAAAACCATAATATTGTGATCCACATAGTCATTATCAAATATCAATCAATCAACTACAAAAAGAATTTAATACACCAAGCTCACACAATCAAACTAGAATAATAATCAATCTCCTCTCTTTTCCTTCTTTCTTCTAACTAAACAATGACAACAATCTGCTCTCTTGCAATCTCTGTGTCAACTACTACTTCCTACCTGTCGACTGTAGTGGTTCAACCATCCTTCTCACCTCTCCCAACTCCTCTGTACAAAATTTTAGGGGATATAATAATATATTATAATGAATATAAAATATTGTATTTAAATAAAATGAAATCAGAAACCGGGATAATTTCTAAATCTAAGAACTTGCTGCTGCTGCTAATTGAGTGTGCATGTTGTTCATAGTGGAATTATTTTTTTTGTTGCATGCATACGTGGTTCATGCTCGCCGGCGAATGTACTCGAGGAGATCGCAGCCGTCGGTTACGGCAGCATTGCGTTTGGCATTCATTCGCATCTCGACCACCTTCTTGTGGGAATTGGAGTGGACGGAGGGGGCGAAGGTGGGACTGGCGGCGGGACGGTACTCCGGGAAGAGCCGGCCGGACTTGTAGCGGACGCCACAGGCGTTGCAGAGGGTCTTGGGACCCAGAGGCCCCGCCCTCCATTGCGGGGTCTTGGTGATCGCGCAGTGCATGCACTTTCGCACCGCAGCCGGCGGGCTCGAGTCGTTCCCCTCGCCGGTTGGATGCGCTTTCTTGGCCTTTTTGTTGGGTGGAGGCGGTAGCGGGGCTCGAAATGATGACTCGCAGAAGCTTTCCGGGTCTGAAGTGTAGGCGGCGGCGGCGGCCACAGGAGTGGAGCAGGGGATGACGACGTGGAGGAGAGGCGAGTAGGCGGCTGGGCGCCCGCGCTTTGTGCGCGCGCGAGCGGGAACGAGTAACGCCGCGGGTGACTCAGGCGGGCTGATCGGAGGCGGCGACGCCCTCGCGTCCTTCTTGCTGCCGATGAAGTAGGAAGCGGAGGTCGACGAGGAAGAGTAAGAGGACGATGACGAGTAGGACTCGCTGATGCCTCCGGCGGAGGCGTTCCTGTTCGCTTCGAGCACAGAGACCGGACTCGAGGTGCGAAAATAACAACGCCGAATGGCTTTGGTTTCGCCATGGCCATCGTCGCTGGTGGTACTACTTTTGTGGACGGTGTCAACGCCGCCGGTGAGGCCAAGCGAGGACTCAGAGTCATCGAGGAATTTTGACATCCATTCCAATTGCACAATGTCAAGCTCATCCCACTGCTATTTCCACAAACACCACGTTGCTCGTCAATTACCAAAATTTCGGCAGCAATTATTGATCTAAATTGTAATGTTTCTTATGGAATTAAATTGGGACAAATTGAAATTGAAAACTTACATGGCCAAGCTTGTCGTCTTCCTTGCTGAACTCGACTCCATCCTTCCTGTTAGTGTTCGGGGCAGTGAAGCCATCGAGCGAGTCCTTACCGACGCCGTCGCCTAAAACCCCGGCGTCCGGCACCGGCAGAGGAGGAAGCAGCAGCGTCTCGCTCCCGCCACCGCATGGCTCCAACAGCTCGAAAACGTCCTCGTCGCCGGGGAAGTCGAGTAAGTCCTCGATATGGTCGAACAGGTCGCCCATGCCATCCTCCATCGCGTCCCTCTGCGCACACACCGCCATGAATGAAACGAGGTTAAAACAATAACGCGATTAACGCAACGCTCGGGAAAACGTCGGAATGAATCGAGTACACGAGTAAGAAATGAACAGGACGCCTCCACTTGGCAATCTGCGCACACGCGTTGAAAGGAAAAGAAACCAGGGGAAGCAGGGAACGAAAGCAGGGGAGGTTTATCTGCGCGCGAGGACAAAGGCCCGTAGAATTATACGAGATCTACCCTCAGCTAACGTAGCGTGGCGTCCATGGTTCGTAGGATTAGGAACGCGTCACTTTACCAATCCACGGTCCGCCGTCTACGCCGCCAGTTGAGCGGCAATTTGACCAATTTCTTTCCAGAAAAAAATTAGGAAAAATAAACAAACAAGTAAACAAATAAATTGCAGTGCTTCCGTAAATGGCAATCGCATTTACATTTTAGCTGTCAATTTTTGGGTGAAGGATTCCGGGTCAGTGGCGGAGACCGCGTGAAGGACGTCGAGAAGCCAGCTTCATTGTGAAGGAAGGAAGCGGTCAAAGCGGCAGGGAAGGTGATTGGAGAGACGGCATGGCCGCCGATGGAAAAGCTAGCAAACTATGCAAATCCCTTCACAACGAAGCAAGCAAGCTCAATTCTAAAAGCAAAAGTCGAGGAGAATTAAGAACCCAAACACAAACCACTGTTTTGCTTTTCTTGTCACACTAAATTAAGAAAATTAAGGGAAGAAAAGTCGTCATGAACCCGAATCCGGCAGCAAACAAGAGTAGTAGAATTTAAGGGCGGAGAGCATGAAACCACAAATAGACCGGAAAACAGAAATGACATGAAAATTATGCTTCAGGCGTGTGTGCATATCACATCCTCACCGAATAGAGCAGAAGCTCGCCGGTGACCAGCTGTCGCAGAGGTAGAATTACTATCGGCCCGTTTGAAGGGAGATTAAAGCCGAGAGGGAGAGTTGGGATATGGGAAGAAAGAGGAAGGGGGGCAAAAGCCCGGAGCATAAAAAGGAGGAGAGGAGAGAACGTGACAGGGTCGATGCATCCACCACAACAACTATAGCGGCAGAAACTGAAACAGCAACAACAGCAGCAACATGGACTGAGCAGCGAGATGAGGTCACAATAATTAAGTGGATTACAGTCTAATTAGCGTGACCCACATCACACAGGTTGGTGAGGTGTGGTGCGGTGCGGTGCGGTGCAAGGTAGACATCCTCTCTCGTTCATTGCTAGCTGGATTCCGCCCATTCCCTTCGCCATCACCCTGACGTCTGTCTTTCTGTCTCTTATCTAGCTGATCGCCGGAGGGCCCGAGTCACACCGCGCCGGAATACGAATATGATTATTATTTCACCGCCGCTGCCTACATTAACTCCTCCTTGTCTGCAGGATATGTGAATACATTCAACTCCCACTGCTAATAAACCAGACTGGGATAGCGATATGAATATAATTGCCTGCAGGTTCTAATAAATCAAAATGGGATGGATAGCGATATATATATTAGAGCCTTCTTGAGTGTATCTTCCATTTACTAGGTAAAGTAAATCAATCAAAGGCCAATACTTCATTATTAAGGAATTTCTTATAACTCAAACCAACCATTCTAAATGTACAGATGCATCATCCCTATTATTACGGTGAACAGTCACAATGGGTGATTCGCCCATCATCGCATCGAAGGCGAAGGAGATCCCCTTTCATCATTGCTTAGACTTCCATTTAAATAAGATTATAAAGGTGGCAGTGACTGTTATTCATCTTCTAAACGAGAGGGAGAAAATTAAGAGAATTTTCAATTTCTTTTATTTGAACTTTTAGAAAACTCCCGCGGTCTTACTAAAACGATTTCTTCATTTGAATTATTTTTTTATTTTAAATTAAAATAAAATAAAATAAACGGCTGTGCTGTCGATAATCATCCCAGTAGACTATCGAGGCCGTCCATCTCGAGAGCGTTTCGCGAAGGCAAAGCGACGACGTGCGCCGCATAATTAATCGCCGGTTCTCAGGCCGATCACATGGTCACCACGCACGCAGCGGGGTTATGCGGGCATCTACGGGGGTGTGAAAATTCTCTACCCGTCTCGGGATCGTTAACGACTAAATTATTGTTTCCGCTTTTAACTTCTTAACAAATCATACGACGTGTTGGGTCCTCCGGAAGTCAGGTGGCACTTTGTTCGTCCCCCGCACATGTACCCACGACGGAGCCAGCTGGATCACAGCCACAAACCGACGCGTTTCGGTCACGCGAGCCACGTCGCATCTCATGCGGCGATGTCACATGCCATTCATCGACACAGATAAGACACAAAATAAAAATAAAAATAAAATAACAAATAAATTTCATTCCTAGCAAAACGTATCCACAGTGCACGCTGATAATAAATCTAAATACAAAATATTGTTCAAACATACAATACCAAACGTCCACAAATGCACATTTTTTCCTTTTTATTGTTTCTTCTTGTCCTAACATAAGGAATTGGTCCTCGCCCACTCTTTGATTGTTTCCCAAGATTAGGTAGGTATTTGATCTCATTCAATCGCTGTAATTAGGTGGGTGAGGTTTGACCTAAATTATAATCACGTTCGCATGCAAGCTGCATCGAGTTAAACTCCAAGATCAGCAGTAATTAATTTAAAAAACAGGTGTAAATTGTAGTGTTGCTGTACGTAAGCATAAATCGACAATTAACTAAACCACGTTGATGAGGACGCACCACTTGCTTTCTGCGGTCGCAATCGTTTCCCCACTTGCATCCGCGCCGTGTAGACTACGTGTTAATTTTGTTCGCATGTTTACTTTCTTCCGAATTAATGAAGAAATAAATCATCAATTAATTATTGAAATTCCAGATAGAAATGATAGTAATCGACGATGAGCGACAGCGTCGGTGACCGACAGAGGTGGCCGTGGCCCGAGGCCACAGGCGGCGAAGCAGAGGGACAGCGGCGGCGAGGAGGAATAAATTAACCGATCCGATGCTTCCCCTGACATAACAAACGTCGTAAAACCGTCTTCCGTTAGACCATCCGGTGGCGCCCGCCAATATTCATCCAATAGGAATAGGATACGTTCAAGCCGTGAGGGGTGCCATAGAGGGTGTTTCCGAACAGTGTCGGTGCAATTATGGAGCATGTGGCGCTGCCGCAATGCGCTACTACTTCGGTTTGGCGGGGTTTCTTAGATCTGGAAAATCTTTTGGCCTCTACCTGACTGCAAACAAAAGTGTGATTGTAACGAAAATCAAATTTATCGGTAGATCCATTGGACAAAGGAGAAAAATGCAGGCCTAATTTAATGGAAGATGGAGCAGGCCTAATTCGCTGGAATGGTCAATATGTTAAGCATGAGGTAGAAACGCTTTGACATGATCTGTGCCTAACCTAATCACCATGAACTCCCGTGAGACAATAATTTAATTAGCCCAACGCTATCCAGAAAATTTATTAAAAGAAAGAAAAATTGCAAACCAGTGTACTAGCACGCACTTCTGGGCATTCGACCTCGGCCTTTCCGTACGACTCGTTAAATCAAGGTCCACTTTCGGCTTTGGCCCATGAAGGGCCTCGCGTTCTCGCGAGGCCCATCCAACTTGGCGGATGGAATCTTGACCGTTTAACGAAAGCCATTATAAACGGCCTTGATTTATTAGGTGCGAATCGGGCGACTGAAAATGAGCCCTCCATGAGGAATCCCCTATTGCCGTTGATCTCATACTGGACCGTATTTTTTATTTAACTTGACAATTTTTTTTACGATTTTCCAATTTATATATTTTTTTTTCCATCCCCAAATCGGATTTCTTCGTCGTCTCCTCCCCTCCCTCAGATCTGGAAAAAATGGCGCCCCACGAATCCAACAACGGCGTCCACGACGAGGAGCAGGCAGACGCGGCTGCCGTACCGCGGCCGATGCCCGGCGAGCGGCGGAAGGTAGCCCTGGTTACTGGGATTACGGGGCAGGACGGATCGTACCTGACGGAGTTCCTGCTGGGGAAGGGGTACGAGGTGCACGGACTCATCCGCCGATCCTCCAATTTCAACACCGCCCGGCTCGATCACCTCTATGTCGACCCCCACAACGCCGCCAAGGTCCGGATGAAGCTCCACTACGCCGCTCTCTCCGACGCCTCGTCCCTCCGCCGATGGATCGATGCCCTCCTCCCCGACGAAGTCTACAACCTCGCCGCCCAGTCCCACGTCGCCGTCTCCTTCGAGATTCCCGACTACACTGCTGACGTCGTCGCCACCGGGGCCCTCCGCCTCCTTGAGGCCGTCCGGTGTTCCCCTAAGCCCGCCCGTTACTACCAGGCTGGATCTTCGGAGATGTTCGGATCCACTCTACCGCCCCAGTCGGAGACCTCCCCGTTCCACCCACGATCCCCCTACGCGGCCGCCAAGGTCGCCGCCCACTGGTACACCGTCAACTACCGCGAGGCCTACGGGCTGTTCGCCTGCAACGGCATCCTCTTCAACCACGAGAGCCCCCGCCGCGGCGAGAACTTCGTGACCCGCAAGATCACCCGTGCCGTCGGCCGCATCCGCCTCGGCCTCCAAACCAAGGTCTTCCTCGGGAACCTATCGGCCGCCCGCGACTGGGGCTTCGCAGGCGACTACGTTGAAGCAATGTGGATGATGCTGCAGCAGGAGGAGGCGGGGGACTACGTGGTGGCGACGGAGGAATCGCACACGGTGGAGGAGTTCCTGCAGGCGGCGTTCGGCTACGTGGGGCTGGAATGGAAGGAGCACGTGGTGATAGATCCGCGGTACTTCCGGCCGGCGGAGGTGGACAACCTGAAAGGCGACTCGAGCAAGGCGAGGAAGGCGCTGGGGTGGAAGCCCAAGGTAGGGTTCCTGGAGTTGGTGAAGATGATGGTGGATCATGACCTGGAGATCGCCAAGAAGGAGAAGGTGCTCGCCGATGCCGGATACATCGACGCCCACCAGCAGCCCTAGTTCCGCTCCATCTCTGCGGCGTTTGGTCATTTTGAGTTCTTCGCATTCGATAAAATTAATTTCCCAAAGTTTTCTCCTAAATATGTTCGATCTTGCGATCGCCTGTAAGGTTAGGGCCAGTATTCGACTCATGTGTCAAATGAGTAGATCATATATCTATGCAATCATTTTAAAAAAAAAACACTAATTTTATATGAATTTAAAATTGATTAAACCTTCTAATATATTAATGTTAGGGTTTATATTGATATATTATTGACGAAATGAGACATAAAGATGGTGTGGCGTCAGCAACCCCATCAGCTAAGCTTTGGTGTGGCCTTTGGATTTCATCATTACCCTTCAACAACATCAGATGGACATCAATGCCGCTCAATAATTAATCGCCTCCATCTTCTAAAACGGTTTATATATTTTTCTAAATTATTATAATGTCCTAATAATAACATTCTTGCTAGAGAATTATATTATATTATATAAACAATTATTAGATTTTTTTTTTGAAAAAAAATCCTTTGCAAGTAAATTAACAAAATCACAACAAATGGATCGAAGAACATGAAATGAACTCGTATAATATTTTGTGTCATGAATTCGAAAGAGAAAACAACACTGCTGTACCTATACACATGTGCATGCTATAGCTAGAGATTATGCGAAATGAATTTGTTGTGTTGGATATATATAATTTGCTAGGATCGAATCAGGGGAAGATATTGAACTGATCGACGTTGTTATTATTTCCACCTCCAACTACTAAACCAGTACTGCAAGCTCCAAAGCTGTCATCCATTCCGCCGAGCCTTTGCACCACCATCTCATGATCATCCAATTCTCTGTCTCTGTCTAAACCCACATCCCACAGCAAGCCAGTGCTGTCTTCGATGAAGTGGCGGCGCAGCCATGCCAAGTCGAGAAAGTTGCCCTCCTGCAGTACTGGGAGATCGACGGGGAACGCCGGCGAAGTCGTCGTCTGTTCATGGCACAGTACTCTAATTGAATGGTCAGTGGGCATATGCTGATCATGAGGAAGAGGAGGAGGAGGAGGAGATGAGCAGCTCGGATTGTGGATATTCTCCTGCTCATTCTCCAGGTTGTAGAGCTTACAAGACTCCCCTCTCTTCTTGTGAAATACTCTGCAGAGCACCCAGTCTTCCTGTTACGTGCAATGAAACACCAAATTAAATTAATTAGCTAAATTAATTAATTAAAGAAGAAGAATTTGAGATATATGCATGGGCATGGGCATGGCGAACCTTGGGAGGTGCATGTAGCATCCCTAGTCGAAATTCATGCATCACCCAATTAGTCTTTCTCCCCTTGGGAGCCCTCCCTTGGTAGAACACCAACGTCTTCCTCGTTCCCACCACCTCATGGCTTTTTGGATCAGAAACCACGCGGTCTTTCCCCGTCGTCTTCCAATACCCACTCTTGGTCGCTCGATTCGATCGCCAACCCCTCGCGTACTTTCGATCTCGGAAGCTGAAGAAGTACCACTCTTTCTCGTTTAGCTTTGCCGCCTCTGATACATACATACAAACATATATACGACGCATGACGATTACAGCAATAGAATAAGTAATTGATTAATTAATTAATTCAAAAACCTGGAAGTTGCCATGGCTCATGAGTGTGCAAATCGACTTCGACCATGGTTCCTGGGGAGGAACTCTCGTTAGCTACCTTCTTCTGCAAGTAGTAGCACATGAGCTCCTCGTCGCTAGGGCAGAAGCGAAACCCAGCTGGGAGAGTCGACTCAATGTGCCTTAAACTCATTAAAATTACTTGACCCCCGGCCCGCCCTCAAATTTATGCCTTGGCTAGCTTCTTCGTGCAAAAACTACTTGCACTCTCTCTCTAGCTCTCTCTAGTCTCTCTATATACACATACAAAGATCATACATATAGCTCGATTAATTTATATTATGCAAAAGCGGCTTCATTTCTGTTTGGTCTCAGATTGCTGTCATGATTTCCAGGGTTTGCGGCGGTCGTAATCTCCGAGAAGATGCTATGCTTCCCTAACAAATATTATGCTTGTGGAGAAAGAATTTGAGCAGATATCCATCGCCGCAAGAAATCTAGCTGATGTGGCTCTTCACGATATATATATATATATATTATACTAAAACAACCTTTA
>JBBMJZ010000143.1:19168211-19181310 GCA_037833815.1 Zingiber zerumbet | reverse complement strand
GCGAAGGGCTTCGCTACAAAGGTATAACACTCTTATCATGTAGATCTAAGGTAGATCTAGGGTAGAAACAAGTACACGAATTTATTTTCTTAATCTTCGCACGGATCCGTGGCAACACTTCGGGGTTTTCGCAATGCAAAAAGTGATTTTTGCGCCCCGAAAGTCCGAACAGTACCTAGTGCCACGATTGTTCTAAAAGCGAAGACATCCAGTGCCTTGGTGGTGCGCAGAGCAGAGGCACCCTATCCCTTGGTGGTACTCAGAGAGGAGTCACCCAGTGCCATGATGGTGTGCAGAGCAAAGGCACCCTGTGCCTTAGTGGTGCATGATGATTCAGAGGCACCCAGTGCCTTGATGGTTCGGAGGCACTCAGTGTCATGATGGTTCAGAGGCACCTTGTACCATGATGGTGAGTAAAGCGGAGGCATCCTATTCCACGATAGTTCATAAAGCGGAAGCACCCAATGCCATGATGGTTTGTAGAGAGGAGGCACCCGTGCCACGATAGTTCTAAAAGTGGAGGCACCTAGTGCCTTGGTGGTGCACAGAGCAGAGGAACCCTGTGCCTTGGTGGTGCGCAAAGCGGAGACACCCAATACCTTGGTAGTGCGTAGAGTGGAGGCATCCAGTGCCTTGGTAGTGTGCAGAGCAATGACACCCAGTTCCTTGGTAGTTCATAGAGCGGAGATATCCACCCAGTGCCACGATGGTTCAGAAAGTAGAGCCACCCAATGCCTTGGTGGTGCGCAGAGTGGAGGCACCCAGTGCCATGATAGTGGGCAGAGCGACTTTGATGGTGCACAGATAGAGTTGTCAAACGAGTCAACCCGTGGCGGGACGGGTTAGCCCGTGGTGGGCTAACCATTTGGCGGGGCGGGGCGGGCCAACCCGCCAACTTGGCGGGTTAGAAAATTTCCAACCCAACCCATTCTAAGGCGGGTTGCGGGTTTGGCGGGCGAACCCGCGGGCCCATAAATTTTTTTTAAAAAATTTAAAAAATATTTCATATCTTCAACATTTTACTTCGAAAAAGTTTTCTTCAATTAAATGTATCCATAAATATATATTTTAAATATAAATGAACACAAACGAGTACATATATTGGATAAAAAGTACTATTTTTATTTTAAAATTATAACAAAGAAAGATAATAAATTGGCCTAAAACTTAGCTTATATGGGTTTCTCAACCCGCGGGCCAACCCAAGCCTGAGCGGGCCTACCCGCGCGGGTCGCGGGCCTAGGCGGGTCGACCCGCGGCGGACTTGGGTTGATAAACTTCCAACCCAACCCGCTTAAATTGTTTGGCGGGGCGGGTCAACCTGACGGGCCCAACCCAAATTGACGGCTCTAATCCTTAATTAGTTTAATATATATTACGTTAACACATCTCTTTTCTAGAATTTTTTATATAATTTCGTTTGAAATTCTATCATAAATTTTTTCTAAGTTAATGAATATCATATGTAGATCTTACTTTTGCTCCAGATATTTTTCAATTAGTTATTTAAGAAGATGTATAACTTTTATTGTTGACCTTTCATGTATAAGGCCAAATTAATTTTCGGTCACCTTAATCTACTTTCTTAATTTTTTCTCTTACTCTTTTCCATGGCTCATTAATTTAATATTCCTATTAGTTGGTATAATTTTAATACTTACCCTTCATTGATTATATATATTTTTAAAAAATAATAAATCATATTTAATTCTCTAATAACATAAAATGAGTAATTAATTCTGATAAAGAAGAATTGTTTTAGTCATAAATGACAGATACCGTTCGTTTCAAACCCCAAAAGTCTATTTTTAAATCATCAATTAAGAATTTGATGAGAAGGTCAAGGAGACTAATCAATCGACAAAGAGTCCTTAATTTCCTATTAATCGCACGGACACTCATATTTCAATCAGCAGTTCTCCAGCATTTTCACCAAACGTCTGCAATCGAAGAACTCGATGATTAGAAACCAACTAATTTATATATATCTTAACGATGATTATTTCTTGTTTTGATTATTAAGAAGTTCATCTTGAAAATTTCAAAAATGGATTAAATACAATTGAGATGATTAAGTAGTTAAAATTTGACCTTTGTTTCTTGGTAACTTTGGATTATATATATATATATATATATAGTATTCCAATTGAGCATGCGTAGCATAGAATAAATATTGAAAATAGAACAATTAATAAAATTAACTTCGCTCTCATGTTTTCGTTCTCACAGAAGAAACGTGAGTAACCGACGAAGCGTGATGACATCAATTAGACAAAGTCTCTCTCATGCCACTAATCAAAGATTATTATATTAAGATTTAAATAATATATTGCTAATTAATCTCTAACCCACGCACTAATTGCCTTTTCCCTATGACCTTAGTCAAAAACCTCACACGCTTCTCGCCAAATGCCACCAAACCAATTTCTATTTTTTTTTAATAAATATCTGTAATTAAGAGCATATGACCGAGAAGAATAGTAATTAAAAAAATTGCATTAAAATCTTATCTTAAAACAATAGTTGTCATTTTAGATTTATTGTACGTAATTTGATGCATGCTTAATAAGTGTGATACAGCCGTAACGCTGCTAGCCGACAGCTGGATCCCACTTGTATTCCAGTGGCTGCGCGGGTATGGCAACGGGTAAATGGCAGCACTGTTTCGGGAAGCAACCGCGTCCGACGCGCTGCTGTTGCCGTGCCGTTGAGGGTTTATTAGCTGCCGGGTGGGCCCTACCCGGGTCAGATCGGACCGCCGAAACGTTAGATCGTGGGTGATCTAACGTGGGAGGCCTATGCGGACGCATGGGTTTAACGAGGCGCACCGCGCCTGACCGTCGCGTGCGCACGAGAAGTTCGTGCGGTTGGCTGACCGCGAGGGATACAGACGGAAGAACGCTTCCACGAGACCATTTCGCTGCTTCACTCCATCCTTCGCGATATAAAGAGCGCGGAGTCGTTGAATCCAGGTATTTTAACTCCGTTCATTAGAGACGAGAGAGGACGAACGATTCTTATTTCTCTGTTCTTGCTGATACAGGGAGCTTTGAGTTCGAGCACTCTTTGAGGTAATCAACTTCTTCTCCTTCTTCTTCGTCTTCTTCTTCTTCTTCTTCGTTTCCATTGTTTGGTAGGTGGGATTAAAATGAACTTGCTTTTTTTCAGTTATGGAATGTCGGTGGTTTTACTAGGAAGGGAATCAAATCGAGACGCAGTGTCTCTGAGATTTCCAATCGATTTTGAACAGATGGATTTACCGTCGATACCACTGCTGCATTTAGATCGATCTTTATATGCAATGTAATTTCGGATTTCCCTGGAATTGTTAAAAAATCGTAGCTTTTCTTCGATTAGAAGATATGGCATCGCCGATTTTCTGCAATTAACTCTTAATTTATGTTTTTATTTGGAAAGATTGAACAGGAAAGGCATTATTGATTTGCCCTTTATAGCATTTTTTTTGTGAAGAATCCGCGGATTTCTTTCCAATTTATATGTGCTGTTTCCTTTGTTCTTCATCCCTCTGGATATATATATTTTTTTTCTGAAGATTTTGATGCGGATGTATCTGTTTTCTTCCCGATGGATTCCTATCAAAAGGTTGCTGTGAACTAAGATTTTTCTTCAGTTTTTTTTTTTCAGTAGCTTATATCGTCTCCGTCTGTTCATTGTGCAGCTCGATCAAGCAGCAGCAGCGATGGCCGACCGCGTCCACCCCATGAAGACGCCGGACCCGGCGATGCCTGATGCAGCGGAGAGTCCTCGCTCCACCACATCCTCCAAGACCGGCAGCCTCCCCGCCCGCAAGCCCGGGCCTGAGCCAGGAACCTACGTCATCCAGGTCCCTAAGGACGTGGTCCTCCGACAGCCACTGCCGGGCAACGCCCACCTCGCCAAGCTCTACGCCCGTCGCGCCGCCCGCCGCCGGAGCCGGTGTTGCCTCTGCATAACCTGGCTCTTCGCCCTCCTCTTCCTGCTCGCCGTCGCGGCCGGTTTCCTCTACCTCGTCTTCCGGCCTCGTGCCCCCAACTACACCGTCACCGGCCTCTCCATCTCTTCCTTCAACCTCACCGCCGCCACTGTCTCGCCGGTCTTCGACGTGACCGTGCGCGCCGACAACGACCGCAACAAGAAGATGGGCATCTACTACCGCGACGCCAGCGACATCACGGCGGCGTACGACGGCGTGACGCTGTGCGAGGGGAAGTGGCCGGCGTTCTACCAGCCGCCGAGGAACGAGACGGTGTTCGTAACGGAGCTGCGGGGCGGCGGCATAAGTCTGGGGGCGGATGTGGAACGGACGCTGGCGGCGGCGCAGAGGGAGGGGAAGGTGCCGCTGGAAGTGAACGTGAAGGTTCCGGTGAGAGTCAAGTTGGGCGCCATGAAGAGCTGGACGATCAAAGTGAAGGTGAAGTGCGAGGTGACGGTGGACGGGTTGAGAGAGAACGCCGTGATCCTGAACAGGGATTGCCACGCGAGGGTGAAGCTTTTGGGATTTCTTGGTCTATGACAAACTAAATTCATGGCGGTGACTTGCAGCTACTGCTCTTCTTTCTGCATACTTGTAAATGAGTTCGTCGATAAGTTCATGGACACTTTTTTTTTTTCTTCCCTGCATGATCGTTGGTTTAACTAGAAAATCAAAGAAATTTCCGAAAAGTATTCGGCGCAAATTCTCATAAGTAGTGGCAATTCAAATTGTAATTCATTTTATTGTTTCAATAACGTGTGCCAATTTGAGAAGTGAAATAAACCAAATTTACAGAGCTCTAACTCTGAAACAAAGGTTAATTTGAGCATACAGATCAATATTATTGAATAATTGTATCAATTAAGGTCGAGTAAAATGTTCTAAATGATTGCGACGGCGGTGGCAATGAACGATAAAGCCGCTGTCTTAACAAGCTCTGCAGCTCCATCTCCTACGTCGATTCTAAGAATGCATATTCAAGCAATGAATTGGAAGAGGTATAAAATTATTAATTTGATGTTTGCGAAGTAATTAGACACAAGTCATTTCACCAGGTGATTCCTGGCCGCCGTTTCAGGTGGCGGAGGGAGCTGGTGAACCGGCCGAAGTTGGAGTTGCGGTAGCTGGTAAAGCGGCCGTGGTTGGACTTGCAACTGGAATTCCTACATCTGAAACATCAGAGACGTCAAAGTCAACTTGATTACAGCAAACACAGGAATTAAAGCGTTCAAGCATGTTTCCCACCTGAGCAGCTCACCTCCTGAGTGTGCCGAGGCAGCATAGGGGGGGAGCCGGAGGGCCCTGGCGTTATCAACGGCGATGCCTAAGCACTTGGCACCGCTGGCGAGGAGTTCGCAGAGGCAGATGGTCGGAGTAAAAAAAGACCAGCAAGCTCAGCGGTCACCACTAGGCGCTGTGTCATTGCTGCCAACGGCAGTATAGGACAAGCAGCCAGTCAAGTTGAGGAAGGCGTCACTGCAGTTGGCAACTGACATCGCCGGTGACTGCGCTACACAGCCAAGAATCATGCTGGATATGATGGCGGCGACTATTGCAAGTGTTATAAGAGAACGCCGGTGCATCAAAAACATCGTGCGAATCACAGCAAAAGATAAAGGCAATTGACTCAGTCATGAGCTCTTCGAAATCGATCTCAGTTTATAGAATCACGAAGCATTTGGTGTTCTTTATTAATGTATATATTTTTTCGAGAGAAAAGAATGAATTGACGTTGGAATTGCAGATGGGAATTGAAAAGTTTGAATGTTTCAATTACTCGATTTTTGGATCAGAGTTCCGAAGATGTTATGGTGAATTAATATGGTGGTGGAAAGATGAGATGAAATGATCTTCGTATAAGCATTCAACACCTGTGACTGTGATCATGATTCATGCGTCATTGGTGAAGGACCGCCCTGGAAGAGGGTTAATTCGATCCTGGTGCGCAGGATCGATTTAACCTTGGAAGGGCAATAGCGTGCAGGCAGTGCTCAGGATGGAATTCACCCTGGAAAAGCCATTGAATGGTGTGCCTGCACACCCAGGATGGAATGAACCCTGGACGATCCATGACAGCTTCACCCTGCTCCTATGATTCATGCATCATATGAGGAATTATCTGTTACATCAAAGAAGATATATTCTGAGCTATATAATTTTATTCAATCTGCGGATTGAAATAAATCGGCCTACTATTCTTTATATTTAAAATTGTAAAACCGTGAGTGTAAGTTCCCACATTGTTAAGAAACCTATTTCGGCCTACTACTTTGAACAAATAAATAAGATATAAATATATATCTATATATAAAGATATGTATATGATGACTGAGGATGTAAATGAAGAGGGAAAATCATACTCGACAAATACTAATTTTGTTCGATCCAAATAGACGATGGTTAATTCAACAGTTTGAAAATTAGACTAGATATTAAATTGATAAAATTAATAAATCGGTCAAATTGGTGAACAATGCCCATGTACTTATCAGACTAGGCATTGGTCTGACAAGGTGCAGAAGCAGTAACATTGGCTGTTGAACAACAACATTGCAGGTGTGTATATATAAAACTATCATATTACAAGCATATTACGATCACGTTATAAAACTATCATCACACCATATTGTTTGCACATATCATATTACACAGTACAAGAGCAAGACAAAAGCGAACAAACCTGATAATTAGATCCACAAGCAATATATCACAAGATCGCCTAGTTACAAGTTTCAAGCCTGCAAGGAAAATAAATAAAATAAGATAGTAGTTTGGTTTGAATCCAAGTTTTCATGAGTTTCACACATCGAGAGCACTTTATTTGGCCTCAAATTGTGTCATGGCTTCTTGCATATAGATCAAATGGTAATTGAAGAGGAATACATTTTTCAAGAACTTAGCTATGGCAACAAAAAAACTAATAAATTAACTCTCCTTGGCCAAGACATGCCAATTAGTAATAGAATGGATTCATCGTCATGTCATTCCATAGTTCCTAGCATGCTTCCATCTAGGCTTCCATTTCAAGTTAGGAGGGGGTTCAACCAAGCGTTAATGAGGATCAGTTTACAAAGAGCTTGCAAGGAAAGAGAGTTAGTTCGTAGACTTTGAGGGTTTACTACGAAATCACTATAAGCATATTTTGACATTGGAACTAATAAGTTAATGATGCAATACTCTCTCATTCTCCAAATGGCCACCCAATATAAGAAGCTCCATCTTCCGTTATTTAGTTATGCTTAATTAGGATTTACAAAAGAAAGCCAAAGAAATCTATACATAATTTCACAATCACCAAATAAACCGTACCAACAGACTAGTAATTTGCAGAATATCAAAATCGAGTACCTTACTGGCCATGTTGCTGGAAAGCCAATCCAGCCCCTCATACAAACCTTCACCAGATGTTGCACATGCACTCTGTATGTACCTATAATCATTACCCATTACTTGATCAACCGACTAGTAGTTTTTTTTTTGTGTGTGAAAAATAAAGATAAGAACGATGACACTGAACTGAAACAAAAGGTAGAATTAAAAGAACGAACATCATATCCTAGCAGACAAGCAGAAGGCACCATGGGTGACTCAAGCAACTGTCACTGAAAATTAGTTTGTCATGGATGCAGAATCATACCAGTGTCGTTGACGTAGGGAATGCAGCCCAAGTTTATCAGTAATTTCAGCAGCATTCATTGCATTTGGTAGGTCTTGTTTATTGGCAAATACAAGCAACAAAGCATCACGTAATTCATCCTGGAATACCCACAAGAAGCATGTCAGCTATGAATTCAAGGCCAAATATAATATGTTTGTTTAGTTTCTATCAATGACTCAACATTTTTCACGATGCATGATTATATAAATATAATATGTTAACCAGACTTACCATGTTGGACACCAGTCGCCTTGTTCCTGACATTCCCATTGACTGAACACAATTTTTCTTTTAAAAATGTGTAAGACTCCTAGATCCATTATGGGGATGGATGATTCTAGACAAGACCAAGTGACATAGGAAATATATCTCGCATAGGAGATAAGCACAAATGAAGTTACTTGGGAAAATGCTAGACTCAGGAAGCCATGGAATTCAGTCATGCTACCATTGCAGATAGCATTCACCTTTCTAGAATTACTATTCTCACAACTTAGATCAATTTAGTATGTGAACTTATATTATCTAGATATCTATCATATTCTTGGAGTCTAAAGAGATTCAGTGATAAATTGTTGAAATACTATGATACTAAGGAAGGTTCACTTGCAAAGGATCCTCAGATTTCAAGTTTTCAGTAACATATTGCTTGAAAGATGATTTGGGAAACATTTTTGTAACAAATAGAAAGTAAAGGTACTTGCAGTATCAATGCAGTTCTTGCCCTAGCTCAGTTCTTCCACTCAACATATTTGAATTTTACCACCGAAATGCGAGAGGCCACAGATGTTACACTGACACTACCACCATTTATTTTGGATATTGATGTAGCCTACCAATCCTAACTCATAACTTCATATCTGTCATGTCACTGCAACTTTGCTAATTTGTTTTATTTCATATTATTTGTCATAATTGTTCACAAGAGGACATTCAAATGGTGGGTAAAGTTAACTACAAATAAGCATCAAACGTGAACCTATGTGTAAGCACAGGCTACATGTTGTCATTCACTCTGATGATCTAAAACTATCATAATGGTGATCGAGAAGCAAGATGAGCCCACCTCATTTAGCATCCTGTGCAGTTCATCCCTGGCCTCCAAAACACGATCCCTGTCATTGCTGTCAACAACAAATATAAGTCCTTGTGTATTCTGGAAGTAGTGCCTCCAAAGTGGTCTAATCTGTTTGGACATGAAACCAAACAAAGTAATAATAATTAATTGATAACTTTCATGCAATAGTTCTGAAAACTAAGCATTATGATCATAGATGATGTGATTGAACTAAAGATAAGATCACAGCAAGTTACCTTATCCTGACCACCAACATCCCAAACTGTGAAACTAATGTTTTTGTATTCAACAGTCTCCACATTGAACCCTTAGTAAAAGGAATAAGCAGAGTAAGTTGCTGTCATTAGTGCAGTTTTAAGTAGCAAATTGTCCTAGAAAAGTAACCATCTGTCTTCACGAATATTGTCATGTGACAGAACTACCTTAAGAAGATAAATAGATGATGCTGAGTTATGAAGAAAAAGAAATTCAGTACATGAACTGGACTACCAAGACCAATCTCAAAAAACCTATGAATACTAACAATTCATCAATTAATTTAAGGAAATCCTTAGAGGAACTCTAAGGCTGCTATTGTTCAATTCCGAGTATGATTATTTGATATTATGGATGATTGGCGACGTAGAAGTCATTTCCTTTTTATGTGTTGGTCCTGTCTATTGGCCTTGCCTTGTGTTTATTTGGCTTTAGGAGCGACATAAAATAAACAAAAGCACTGTTTCAAAGAGTGCATCAGAGCCCAAAGGAACCAGTAGGTATAACTGAAACTACAAAACAACAAAGTAAAGATTTCTATGGAGACAAAGTTTGTTGCAAAAGGTAGTTCATGCTCCAAAATTAATATTTTTACGAATCAAAATATAAATTTACAATGTTCAAGAATTACCTCAACAACGATTTTCTAACACTTACATAATTGGAAATCATCATCAACTGTTTAAGCAAAATGTTGTTTGTTTCAAGCGAAATCTACAGCAACGTACTACAGAGTAATTAGTATATGGTTGGAAAACGTACATATGATTCTACAAATCGAGAACTATCTTTTATCTTTTAGTTGAATCTTAACAGCTTGTTTATTGTTTGAAAAGAATTGATAAAGTAGAACAGAGGCGAAGAGAGTTTATAGCATCTAGTCACTGGATTCTCTGAAAAAAAAAAGTTTAAATCTTGAACTTAATTCCGCAGAAAATTTTTATTGGAGGTATCAAGCGGGAATTGTACCAATTGTGGGGATGGTGGTGACCACCTCTCCAAGCTTGAGTTTGTACAGTATCGTCGTTTTTCCAGCTGCATCAAGTCCGACCATCAAAATCCTCATCTCCTTCTTCGCAAAGAGCCGGCTAAAAAGCCTCGTAAAAGTAAGCCCCATCGTTTCCACCACTAATAAGCACAAATACCCATAGAATTCATCAAACAAATAGATCCAATGTTCAAACCAACAAAACAAAATAATAGTATCTTGAGATAAGCAAACAAAAAAAAAAAAAAATCAGCATTTCAACCAGTAAGCGACCAAATACACTCAGAGAAAGAGGAGAAAATAAAAATCGTCGCATCTACTCGTTATAATCATATGACGGTCATTAGGAAATCGGGTATATTAGGACTTACCACTGGATTTCGGGTTCTCCGACAAGGCTTCTCCGTTAAAGACGAAGAACGATGAGGTCGAGTTCGACTAAACCTAACTCTGCTGCCATTTATAGATGGCGGAAGAGTAACAGCGCACCGCGTCAACCCCACGCAACATACGTGGCATATTCCTCTTGCCAGGCGACGTCAGTAGCCGCCACAGGCCGCCGTGCAACCCAGTCCGTTGGATTTCAATCTGTATTAATCTGAACCGCTGGATTGATTAAACCGCCAAATCCGGTCCGGTCGGGCCCCACAGCGCTCACGTTCCAACACTAGGAATGACGAACATGGGCACGCAGTGTGACTGAAATTGAATTAAGAAAACACTTGAAATAATCTTTTTTTTTAATTTAATTTTATTTTATTTATGAAAAAAAACACAAGGTCATATTTTGTTTGCATTTTCATTTTTCTAACACTTGCTAATTGTCTCCCGATTTCTATCATAAGTGAGTCATATCTTTTGTAAGCAAAATTGTATAAAATTTATTACATATTTTAATGTAAACCATAGAAAATAGGTTAGAACTTTACAATATTTTAAAAACAAAATTATTTATAGGTGTGAGATTGCATATGATTTATGCCATTGAATTTATTAATCTAATGTAGAGTTGATCCTTTTTAAAAGTATTTAATTAATGACATTAACTCAATTGGATATATATAGTGCATCTAAAAAATGAATTTTTTTTCCGGGAAGAAAGAAATAGGAAAGTTTTAATCATATATTTTCAAATTTTGAACAAACATTGGCTATCGCCTTAAGGTAATTAGTAGGCTTAATTGCCTCATGTATCTGAGAAAAAAAATCATTATTTAACAATAATAACACAATCTTATCGTGATTATAATATCATACAATAATGAATTCAATGCTTTGAAAGATAACATTCACCAGGTGCGGATATAGTAATTTTGATTCACTGGTTAACTGGAATTAGGCTGGTGTTGTTTTGTTATCTCTTTTGTTTTGATTAAAATTCAAACAAAAAAACAAAAGACAAAAAAAAAAGAACGAAGAATTGGATGAGATTGAATTCTATTTAAGCATCCCTTTTTTCTTCCTTCTTCTGCGTTAAGTTTTAAGTTCAATCAGAGTTAAAATTTCTTCAGCCTTGCATGGCTACAAGATTGATGAACCAATGCCCAATGGAAAAGCTAATGGTTCTCTGATCTCCTTCCCAAATCATTGCTCGAGATGCAGGACACAACTCTAGGCTCCATCATTTCTGCTCTGGTACAGCACTGTGACCCTTCCCAAAAGAAGTTTCCGATTGATGTGGGCATTCCGCCTCCATGGTGGCCGGAGTTGGGGTTACCGACGGGTGAAGGACCGCCACCATATCGGAAACCACATGATCTCAAGAAGGCATGGAAGTGCAGTGTGCTTGTCGGCGTCATCAAGCATATGGCTCCGGATTTTGACAAGCTGAGGCGACTCGTAAGACTGTTTAAGTGCCTTCAGAATAAGATGACTGCGAGAGACAACTTCGTTTGGGACTTGGTGCTTGATCAAGAGAGCAGATTGCATGGCAAGTCAGAAAATTCTGATCACAAACACGAGATCAACAAGGAGCAATTTGCCCACCAAAAGAACTTAATGGGTTTGTCTGCGCCAGGTTTTACAGAGATGATGAGCATTCCATATCATGTTGCTGGAATTGGAATTCCAACTCACAGAAAGAGATCCTTGAGTGAAATGGGAGCTTCTTATGATGCCGACCAAGTTCAGATGAACACAAACCATTTCTTTCAACCTCAGATTCAGATGCACACTGATCCTGTTCGGAAGCTGAGTCGGACGGAGGCTGGTCGCGGTGGACTGGTTGTTGACGGAAAGTCGCGGTCGCTCGAGAATGACCTGGACGCAGGCGGAAAAAAGCTCCCACGGGCGGCTGACGAAGCTGCAGACCCCTCCTGCACACACTCAGACGATCCCCCCTCACGTTAGAGGCTGAAACCAGGGAAAAAGTCCCCAGGTCAGGCCCTCCGATGCTCAAGTCAGGTACTTTTTCCCCGGAAAGTGTAAGAGAAAAGTACGAAAAAGTGAAAAGACTGGTGAGGAGTGACAAGTGAGCGTACCCGCATACGAAGAATCCCCTCCCTTTTATGCACCAACTAGGCTTCTAGAACCTGCAAATATGTCAGAAAACGTTAGGCGCTAAGTTTTGTCGCGTAGTGAATGACACGTGCCGGGCTGTTGTTGGCCATGAAAGCATCTTCTTGCTTAGGAACCTCCGCCCCTACGCATATCCCTCGGCGTGTCATAATTACTCCCTGACAGGTGGTTGCGATTTCCAGCTTTCCTTGTCGTTTAGCTTCTACAATCTATGATGGCTTGCCTCAGCTTCCCCCTCTCCTGTAAACCTCCGAACATCCCTGCCGATCTGTCGAGCTCTACTGATAGCACCTGACCTGCATTCCCTGGCTCTTTGCACAGCTATGCTTATCCCAACCTGTATCCTTTGACTTGCATTTCCGGCCTTCGAACGTAGGCCTGTAGATCGAGCTGACTCGGAACAGCTCTGCCGATCCCGACCTGTATCCGTTGACTTGCATTTCCGGCCTCCGAACGTAGACCTGTAGCTCAAGCTACCTCCAAGCAGCTCTGTCGATCCCGACCTATATCCGTTAACCTGCATTCCGGGCCTTCGAGCGCAGGCTTGTAGATCCAACTGACTCGGAACAGCTCTGCCGATTTCGAACTGTATCCTTTAACCTGTACTACGGACCTTCGAACGTAGGCCTG
>JBBMJZ010000143.1:19130574-19141933 GCA_037833815.1 Zingiber zerumbet | reverse complement strand
GTGATTTACTTTTGCCTTGTTTGATGGAATTGGAATTGAATTCCATATCAATTCTTAGCTAAAAAATCATTCTAAAGCATGGAATTCAATTCCAATTCTAAAAGGAATTGAATTACATATCATTCCAAACAGGCTATTAGAGAATTTAATTTTTCATGAAGTAAAGCTAACTAGTTAATATATTCCTTTATCAACTCTGATTAAGCTAATTTGTCTTGCATTATTTAGTGCTAGTAAATTTAGCATCAGTTGATCTACATGTAGTGTTTCCTGTTATTTGAATTTGAGTTGTGGCATAGGGTGAACAAGTAATTTATCTATAGTATATTAACCAGAGTAGTTTCAATGCACGTAGATGATAAATAAGAAAAACAAGAAAAACTAGTTTAAGATCGTATGACAATGTACAAAGACAACTAATAGATATATCGTTAAATGTTGTCGGTTGTGTGAGTGTAGAGAGATATAGAAGACTATTTAATCTACTAGATTGAAAGTGAGCTTTATGTAGAATTTAGTGACCGAATAAGATTCATATCACCAATGCTATATAATTATAGAGTTAAGACTCCTTTATTAACATTCTTATATGCCAAAATAATTGGGTTTAAGGTCCTGTGGGCCACATATTTTATTTATAATACAACATTCAAAATTGAAGTTCAACTGATATCGTGTAGTATAACTAATTAAAAGAAACAAACTTAAAATTTCATAAATGTTGTAAAATTACAAGTCAACTCCTAATTGGGACAACAGTGTGGGCATGAATTTTGTAGTATCTTTTATTTAACTTTGTATAAGGATATATCATTACTCACTAGGAATATGGAAGCCATTTGGTCCTTTTGATTTGTTAAGTATATTTTTTATAGGAACTTCTAATCGTTTGTTTTATTGGCAGGAAGTAAGGGTGCTGGAAAGACTCCGTTAGACTGGGAGTCCAGAGTAAAGATTTCTCTTGGAGCTGCTCGTGGTATAGCACATATTCATGCCGAAGGTGGTGCAAAATTTATCCATGGAGACGTCAAATCCAATAACATACTACTGACTCAGCAACTCGATGCCTGTGTATCGGATTATGGCCTCGCTCCATTCATGAACACTTCAGCAACCCCATCCAGAGTTGTTGTGGGCTACCGTGCACCTGAAGTCATTGAAACCAAAAGATACTCTCAGAAATCTGATGTCTATAGCTTTGGTGTGTTGTTACTGGAGATGCTCACTGGAAAAGCTCCACTTCAATCTCCTGGTCGTGATGATGTTGTTGATCTACCGAGATGGGTTCAATCCGTGGTCCGAGAAGAGTGGACTGCTGAAGTATTTGATGTGGATTTGATTAAGCATCAAAATGTGGAGGATGAGATGGTTCAAATGCTCCAAATTGCCATGGCATGTGCTTCAAAAGTTCCAGATCAGCGACCGAAAATGGACGAAGTGATTAGAATGATTGAGGGCATTCATAACTCTGACTCAGAGAACAGACCATCCTCCGAGAAGTCAAAAGATGACAACAATGTCCAAACCCCACAAGCAGAGACAGAAACTGAGACAGAGATCACAAGTTAACTCATTTAGACCTTCTGGCTAGGTATTTAGTTCTGTTAGTTCTTTGTTCTTCTAATTCCATATTGATGTGTGAAGTTTATTGTGGAGGATGTTTAGGCATAACCATCTAGTTATGCTCAAGAAGTCGATTGGTTTCAGAATTAATTGTGGTTCACGATGTCATTGGTTTTTAGCTATTCTATTTATCAATTCCAGGCCATGAAATGTAAACATGATGTTGATTTTATGTGCATTGCCGAGGCAAATACACTTTGACGAAAGAACATAATCTTTGGAACAGAAACAGTGTAAATTTTCTATTGGGGTGGTCGTTTATGGTGAGTTTGATTAAATCTCTATCTCAGGGCAGATAAAATAGAAGCAAATGTTTCCCCTATTTTTTTTATTTCTTTTCCCTGTCGAAATTTGTATTCGATCAAAAGATCAATTTTTGTTTCCTAATTGTGAGACTTTCTCTGCGTTGGTGAATTAGAGCAGCATTTGATCGATATCGAGTTCGGGCAGCGGATTAGATGGTAAATCACTAGCATTTGCATGAGAATAGGTGCGATTTCTGTGTGGATTGTGTTTCTCCTTCGCAAGTCTTGTCGTGGAAGATCCTTGGTGGGAGACTGACTGCTCGAGGGTCATGTTTCCAATTCGTTGAAAGCCCAAAACTGGAGCATTTCGCCGCTTTCTCCTCGTCGACATTGGAGGTAAGACAGTAAGTTCATCTTAGTGGACAAAATCTATTCGTACGTTTGAAATGATTTAATTTGTAATTGTTTTTTCAGATATGCTGCAAACGCTGTTCTATCCATATGTGTTTTCTACTGTTAACTGTTTCCTTTAGGGTTTATAATCATATTTTGTTGTTGGAATTTCCGGTGTTGCACCATTGTAATCGAGTAATTGTTCTTGAATAAACTTTGATCCTGAATCAGGGAATGGAGACCGAGTAATTGTTCTTCAATCAGTGAATTAAGATCCTTTTGCGAAGAAGTCTGAAATCCGTAGAAACTCATGCACTGCCGTAAATATATAATACTTCCATTTGCTTGCTGAGTGAACTGGGCAAGATCTTTAAACCGGTAGTTTTGGTTCTTCTCCAAGAAATTTTACTCTGTTTGAATTCGTAAACTATATGAAAACTTTGAGTAGGAAAGTAATAGGCTATTTGTCTTAGTCTTGAAGTAGCAATTCGCCCAGGAAATTAATTGGATATTTGTCTTTAATCTTGAATTCTAATTCTAATGATACATGCCCAAAGTAAATTGTGGTACAACGGCATGCAGATGACTCCGTCACTGCAACAGAATGGATTACACAAAATACAGGACTGCTGCCTTGATGCTGAGAACAAAGAGGAACCTTCAACAACAATGGCAGACTATATACAGACAGCAATCATCAGCAAGAATTCAACTTAAAGAAGGCGATTTAATTTAGACTGAAAGGAACTTTGAACAACAGGAATTATGAATCTGAAGATTTCTGATCAAATTCTAAATACTGAGTATGTTGTTTAGAGTTGCTAATGAGAGTGGAAGGATAGGATTTGATGGGATCATGTAAATGACCAAATCTGTTATGAAGAATAAGTATTCAAAAGATTGCTGAAGTTAAATCACTTGGCGAGCTCATCAATTTTTTTATATGTTGTAAATGTCGATCCGTGAGGTTCATTGTTGAGCAAGGGAACTAAGAAGGAAACAGTTTGTTAATTGTTCTCTAACATCAGAACAAGATGCTTCATCATGCAAACATATTTTATTGTGAATCTGGTTGATATCATAGATCCGAAAATTAGATGGATGATTCCTGTGCATCATATTGTATGCTTGTGCTCAGAGTTCTGAAAGGTATTGTTTTGATTCTCTCTGTACTTGTCAAATTATTATAGTGCAGAGATTATTAAGTAGCAGGACATAAAATGAGATCTTAACAGTGATTACTGCTGCTTACAGAAGCCCCATACGATAAAACTGCACTAGATCACAGAAAACTTTCACAGCAACACACTCGATTGAAAGGAAGCACTTCACCTCTACTTTACTTAATTAAAATTAAACTCGATCATTATTTTCTCCATGCTCAGTGCTCACTTCACTTCATTTCAGTTGATCCTGTCAAAAGGAACATGTATTAGGTTTGCATTTTCCATATTTCTTTAAATCATAGATAAATCTCGTGAAATTAATCAAAACTTGCCGAGAGCAGTCGGCGGAGGGGTTGATGGGGTACGGCACGGCGACGTTGCACTTTCCCGGGATGCCGGAGATTAGTCCGGGCTGGATGCCCTGAACGCCGGCAGCCGTCCGCATGAGGCAGTTGCAGGTGGCCTGCCGGTCCTCCCTGCTCTTGGCTGCGGCGTTCAGCGACCGCACGCCGTTGCAGCAGCTGTTGGTGAGGGGCTGCATGCCCTGGACGTATCCCAGGCAAGGGAACAGGTACGACACCACTTGGCTGCAGCTGAGCTGCTGCGCTTCCACCGTCATGGCGGCGCCAAGGACGATGGCGACGGCAATGAGACCGACAACCGGACGGCGAGCCATAGATGCAATTCCTTACAATGAACGTTCTGCAAGGTGGTCAAGGCAAATAGGCAATGACTCCATATTTATAGAGACGTAGCTGGAGATGATTCAGTAAAGGATTAACAGGAGGGTGGTTGGATGCTGAATCCACTGCATTAGATACTTTGCCGGAAAGATTTCAGGCCAGTGGCGATGTAGGGTAAATTAATCAATGCATGGTTAAAGAAAGGCAGTAAAAGTTGGATTTTTTTTTTTTATCCAGCTTTTTGGACAGATGAATTAATGCTGAAGTAGTGTTATAATAATCACATTGTACGCAATTGCATTTTGGACGAGATTCAAACCGTGATACTCCATCGAAGCAGTGAAAGTTGGAACTTTGAAGCATCGCAGGGTAACATAAATATGAAGCATCTACCGCAGTACGTTGGGTTTAATGAATTGTAGTGGGTAGTGTTATTAATGGCGCACCGATTTAATGGTTTGGGAGAGTGCAGGTCTGCATGAACCTCATTTCACTACTGGGCCATCGTAGTGAGCTGTGACCATTATGCATCGGGATTTGGGATTTTAGTCGCCGATGAAGTTAATACCGTTATACTTTGCTTTAATCATGCTTCAAGACGTTTGCATAGTGTCTGATGTGGTAAGAGTCGATTCGTTCGTCCCAGCGCCTCCGTCAATTCGTCTTTAGATCAACACGGAGGAGGTAAATCACGGGTGGCTACTAACTATTAGTGCAAATGGCCAAGACATGGGGGAGATCATGCTCGGTCACGCCGAGTTTTGATCCCAAAATCTCATATGACAACACCCCTTATCTTAACCATCGCACCGTCCCGAGGAGACGTTTGCATAACGTCTGAGACAAGCATCCATGTTGCCATAATGTCAACAAGAAGATCAAAAGTAAGAAACTTGGAAGTACGAGACCTCAACAAGCTTACATAATTATTTCCTCTCTTTGAGGATCAACTAAACTAATTATAACTGTATGTATTCTTCGTCTCCTCCATCCTCTCTGCTAGTTCTTGTCGTCGTCGTCGATTCCCGGGTCCGGCCCGGAGGGCGGCTGTTTCCCCCGTGGAAGAAAGTTGAGCAACAGCGGCTTGTAGTACTCCACCAGCAACTGCTTTTCCGGTATCGGCCGCGGTGGCGGAACCGCTGCTTCTCCTTCGCTCGGCAAAGCAATGTTTAAGCTCGGATCGCCGGAGAGGATTCCGTCCAAAGACCGAGAAGAAGGTAGCTGCGGAGGGATGAGCAAGAGGAGGAGGAATCCAAAAAGTGAGAATTGCGCCATGATTAGTGTGATCAGGAGCAGAGGAAAACAGAGGAGGGGGAGGGGTTTATACGGAGCAGGGGAAGAAAATTGAATCAGAGCAGAGTTTGACTTTTACAATTCTTCATATGGCTTCTCGACTCGCACTCGTCAAAAATCTGGTAGAGCAGTTTGAAACTATGCAACCGATTTTTCTTTTCAGAGGAAATTGGAGGGTTTTATGCAGTGAAGTCAACAAACAGAGGTGTGGGAGGTGGTGGCAGTTGGATATATTTTAACAAAGTCAACGCAGGCTGCACCGGCAACAAATGGAGTGTTCTTGGCAAACGTTCATTTTCCACAATTTTAAGGCCGTTTGTCAATCAATGTGCATTAGGTAATAATTTACGACCTCTCAAATGACAACGGCAACAGCAACAGCTGCGATACTATTGAAAATTCCTAGACTTATTTCTGATTTCAAACCAGTGGTGTCGTCTTATTTGACTTCATGGAATGCAAAATGTTCTCCGTGGACTTAGAAACGATCTCAGGAGCAAGGATGCTAAGAATCAAAAGTGTGCAAGGGAGAATGAAATTGCTAAAGCTAGCTTGATTGATATACTACATAATGTTCAGACTCCAAATCTTTGCTTTTTCAAAAATAATATAATTTCAACTTAAACACGGACAGAAGCAAAGCAATCCATACAGCCTTTTGATTGATATACTACATGATGTTGTGTTGGCACAAGAGTACAAAAACTTGTAGTTGATGGACACAAATTGTTCACTGTGAGAGTTGATCACTCACTGACTGGGCAACAAACGTAGAGATGGATATAGACGGGCAAACCTTAAAGTTTACATACGTTGCACAATACAAGTTCGACAACTTCCAATTGTTTCTGCCACATTCATCACCTTACATTGAGGCAACTACAGGTGGTTCTTCTGATACAGCATCATTGATGAGTTCAGCTTTCTCAGTCTTGCATGCATGAATGGCAGTGCAAATATCTGTATCCTCGAGAAACTTTTCACCATTGACAAGGATCAGAGGGCCATAGTGGAGGACCAGTTTCTTGCACTGTTTAGAGAGGATGAGAAAAGAAACATCAGATCAGAAACAAGCAGAAATTTTGATCCATTAGATTGTCAGCAACCGATGCAAGTGCCATTTTAGTAATTAAACATTATTGATTTCTATTATAAAAATGTTCAAAAAGATTACCTGTTGAACATATTGCTCCACCTCGTTGCATTCCTTTAGAAGCATCTTAATTACCTCGAACTGTGTATTTCATTAAGTGGATATTGGGTCAGCATTTGCAAATAACTGTGGCCCATGTTTGATTAGTTTAACGTATGGCTGAAGTTGCAAGAACACTAAAACAAATCATGGAAAATGTTTTCATTGGAAAAAACAAATAACTTGCGATGGGTGACTATGGGAAAAAAAAAAAAAAGTTTACTGCAAGGAAACCAAAGATGCAATCTCAGGGCATATGTTGCAGCAGGGAAAAACATGACGAGTCAAATCCAAATGTTGATAAAAAAATGTGTATTAATAAAACTGATGCTGCATAAAAGTACTACAATGACGAAAACAAACAAATGCAGTTCTAATATAAAATACAGGGTAGATTGAAATAAATACACATGAAGATAGACGAGCAAAAATGGCACAAAAAACAATACCTACCTGTGCGTCAGGATCTTTCAGCTTAACTAGTACTTTAGCAATAACATCATGGCAAATTGAGCAAGAATTTTCAGTTTTTAGTAAGCTGACGGAAGCCATCGCCTCACAAAGATTGAACTTTGTGCAGAGCTCCTCTGGATGTATCTTGGAGATCTCAGCAAAGAAAAGTGCTGAATAATAGTCAATTAGCAGAAGACACTGCAAGAAAATTTTACAAGTGAAGGATGGAACAAAGTGTAGAACGGAATTATTTTAGGTACATATTGAGAAACTATTGATTGCAACAGAATTCTGTAAAAAGGGAAAAACAAATAAACAACCGCGATTTTACTGATGTAAAAAATACCTGCTCCTCAAAAGGCTTCATCTCAGAACACGCTTGATGAAGGGTCTCAATTATCTCAGTTTGAGTTTCGTTTTTACTGAGATACTGAGCAGCCTGTGATGCAAAGTTTTCACACAGCGTGCACAATTGTTCATTCCTTTTGACTCCCTTAAATGTTCTGATTGGGTTTTCAATTAGCTCAAAGTCAACTTCTGTAACTGGCATGGTCAAGATGGTGTTACAATGTATAACCAATTTAACTTAGAATATTTAAGCATATGGCAGTAGGTTCACAGAACTGTAGAAATTTACTTTTGGAAGTCCAATAATGTCATGGCCAAGGTGTGCTATTGTTCATAACTTGATACAAAAAGGAGGAAAAATACATTACCAGACTAACATGTAAGATCAGAATCAAAATGCTCTAAGCAAATAGAGATTTCAAAAGATTGTCAAACACAAATAACAGATAATCAGACCTTACTAGGCTATTGTTCTCTTTGAAAGATCTCCCACTTATGAATCCATTATTTAACAATTCAAATAAAAAAAATGATAAAATGGGCGTACATACATAAATATCCAGATAATAATATTTAGAATCTGTTGAGTCTTTTTCACATTTCTTATCGGCAATGTCATAGATCAAACCCCATTTGTTGCAGCATATACCAGCCTGATCAATTAAATGGAGTTCTTAAAATCTATAAGTAAACAGTGACATCAATAATCATTTTTTGAGAAATTCAATAATGCCAAGAGACTGACAAGCAGAAAAACTAGATTGCAAGAAAAAAAGGTTTAGCTTGCTGTTACCGCTACAGCTGCATTTCATTTGTTTAATTTAAATCTTTTATTTATTTTTAAATCATTATCTTCTAAATTTATTTCCACAATCAAAATTTAACATTATTCTAACTCAACAACAATTGACTAAACAGAGTCATCAACAAATAAGACAAAATTGAAGTTCATCCTCACAATTTGACATGGCCTTAAGTGGAACCAAAACAATAGTACAAAGAAAAACATACATCAAGACTTAATCTTCAGTCAAACATTTTTGCAAAATATCTTATCTCGATACAATTTCTAAAATCCTTTTAACACTTTACTCTTTATTAAACATTTATCAGAAAAGCTTCTGCTTACATTATCATGCATTTCGCAGTCTTCAAACTACATGAAATTATTGAACTACTCAAGCTACTTCTTGACCCAGCAAGTTATTTCATATTGCAAAAGAAATGGCATAAATTTTTTCTTCAGATGGACATTTCAGGATCTTCTTAGAGTGCAGATATCATGGATCTATATTGGGACTTTAACTTGGTCCACTGAAACTAGCATGTGACCTAAAGTCTGCAATTTCAAGTAGGTATTGCCCACAAATTTTTCAACATGAAATAGAGCAAGTTAAAACAATAAAATTTCAGAGGTGAGCAAATCAATTAGAAATGTTTTATCACCTGGAATCAACAAGATCAATTGATGATATCTACTGCCCTCCGTAATAAATTTGTATGAATATTTCCAATGTAACATTAAGTAGATGCAACAACTATGCTAATTCATTTTTCTCACTAAAAGAATTGTGCAAAACAAAATTGTAATTTAAGAGCAATAGCCATTATGGAAGAAAGGAACAACAAGTATTATTATTACATACCCAAAACATCAATTTCTGCCAAACTTCTAGCATCAGCATTTGCCCAGCCAATAACAACAATAAGAACGAGGAAGAACCACCCTCTTGAACCCATTGAACCTTGCAAGTAGACTAATCAAGGATTTGAGCAGATTCAACATTTATAAAATGGTGCATTCTTTAAAAGGAAGCGTCCTCTATATACAACTTCACTACAAGTCTAATTGCACAATTGATTTGTAGTCAGCCATATCAGCAAAACAAAAATGGTAAATAGAAGCATTGATGTAGGTGAACATTTGCCTCATAATAAAATTGCTTTGTCGTGACTTGAAAACTACACTACATATCACAAAATCAATCTATTTTTATTCATGTGAACAATTAGGATAATCAAGTATTCAAGTAGTAGCAAACAACTGATGGACTTGCTGCTTCCTCTCAGTTATTTACACCAGCAGCATGCCTATTCATTATATGATTCGAAAGGAAAAGCACTAATACAGATTTGCAATAAGGAATCAAGCATATGTTTTTTTTTTTCCAAAATTCATGTAACTCCCAGCATCATCACACAGAAAGTCGATTCATAAAACTGAGCCTAACTTACAAAATGAAGCTATCAGATGCTTGTTATCCAAGTGCTAATAATGGCAAGAGTTCAAAATTATGAACCCAAAATATTGTTAGTAATGGTCTGTCAAAACACCACCAAAAAGACGACTTCCCTCCCTTCATGCCCTAATATCTCTTCACAATGACAATGACAATGACAATGACAATGACATACTATTGTCTTTCTAGCTCCTTCCCATATATAGCTCCGCCATCTCATTCATGTAGGTTGTCATATATTAGCTGACTCCTACTTCTACTTATCATAACCTCTTTCTACCATCCTCCCTTATCTTTTCCTTGCTCCTTCTTTCTTCTCATTAACACTACTCCATATAAATGAGGTTAATGATATAAAATAAACATAAGGAAAAGAAGGGATTTATATATTTTGAATGTATTAGTCCACTCCTCCTCCACATTGACCTAGTTACTTGAGCAAGCGAGGTTGAAGGAATTATTTGCGACATGGAAAAAAAGGACCATAATTCAGTCTTCAACAACAACATCATTGTCATCCTTATCACTATTATCAAGCCACATGAGATCTATGTAAGGATATTTAATTATTAATATCCAGATCAATTAAATAATTTTTCATCACATTAACTAAGATTTTCTTAAGTTCAAAATACCCCAACTTACCAACAATACTAATCAAAATCAAGCTAATACATGGATCCTCAAAATTAGCTAACAACGTAGCTCAAACTCATTCTTTTTATGGAGGGAAACAATTGCTTTTCATTGATATGGATGCACTTTAGAGGAGGCATTGTCTTGTTAATATAATGAAACAAAATCTCTATTATTAAGCAACACTCAATCAGTTTGTTATGTTAATAGCAAAGAATAAAAGGAAGCAAAAAGAAGCCATTAACTGTTTAATTTGAGAATTACAGGAGAGTATGTAGTGTCTAGAAACTTCAGTGTATAGTAGTGCGCGAGACAATTGAGGAGCTTAATGAGCTTTGATATAGGTTAACATCTTATAAGGTACTGAAGAAGAGATGAGAAGTATCAAAAAACCATGCAGCTATCCATCACATGAAATTGTGTTAGAATTCAATAGAAAGAAACGACAGTATATATTTCACAGGCTAAAATTTCGAATGTGAGGCATTTGTTGAATACCAAACCTAAATTTGCTTCCGATTCAATTGAACCAATTTCACTAGCTAAAATTGCAAATATAAACTACCAACTGAGTCAGCTTATATCCAAATCTGCAAAAGTCAGAATCAAGATCTCGAATTGAGCAGAGCGGTTACTTATCATTCTCGTAAATTGATCAAAATTGCACTTTTTAGATGCATCCAATTTTCTGTTTAAGCAAAACATGCAATGCTGTAAATCTAAAGCGAAATAAAACTCAATCGCTCGTCTCCGAAACACATAGAAGTGAAAAAGAAGATAAAAGACAGGGACGCTACTGAAGAGAAATCCACAAGAGGAAATTTCTAGTGGACAATACTACTTGCAGCCTCGGATCTCCTCCCCGATTCGCGTTCTTGACGAGGAGCGTGGAAGATCCAAGGAGGAGAGGAGACGGCCTCGGCTAACACCCTGTTTGGAAATAATTTAAGCCATGAAATTGAATTGAATTCCATTATGAATTGAATTTCATAAGGAATTGAATTCAATTTTCATGTTTGGAATGAATTACAACTTAAGTTATGGAATTCCTATGTTTCACCATTTTATCCTTCTCTCTTTTTCTTTT
>JBBMJZ010000143.1:19080266-19099913 GCA_037833815.1 Zingiber zerumbet | reverse complement strand
TAGAATCAATAGTGTTAAGTTCCGCTTGCGATTCAAGTTTAATTTAAAAGAACACATGGTAGCTAGGAAAGGTTCAGGACTTGTATAAAATTTTTGTACAGGGGAACCATTAGGTTTTCCGAATAGCAACCAACAGCACGAACCATTGGGATTGATCCAACACCTTCTCGGGCACCTGGAGTAATTTTTCTAGCCAGCTTCTAGCTTCGATATCTTGCACCACAAGATTAGGAAAATAAGTATAATATAAAAAATAAATATTTTGATAGTCATAGAACCGTCCGAATGCCCCACTTGGGCTTTAACCAATTGTTAGGTTCCGCGAATCCAACTGGACTTCCTGCCATATATCAACCTATCAGTTTTCCTGTGCCAGTTATCAGATCCTTCAAACCTAACTGGACTTTAGCATGGTATCAAGTCTTTTAGTTCTGCACACTTAGTAAACAGGTTAGAAAACATAATATCTATCTTTAACTATTTATCATACATCAAAATCTGAATTTAATTATTAGTGCTAATTGCACCAACAAATATAACATTGGTTGACATTCTAGGTAAGATGATCAAATTTAAAAAGTCTAGATAGAAATGCATGATCCCTTGATTTATGAAAAACTTATTTTATATCTCATAAGAATTATAAGGTTAACTTGTATATGTATTGAGATACATTAGATACAAGTGAGATGTTAGAATGATGAACTAAGTTCAAGATGTATTGATGTATTAAAATGAACTTTATTTTCATCAAACCAAATGTATTTTGTGTTAACTAATCATGTAAAAAGCTAATGTGCAAGTCATGTGCATTTAGCCCATATATCATTATTAGATAATATTTTTAAAAATGATATCAAAAATATTTTGAAACCCCTTAGCGAAGTCTTTCCATTGAAAGGAATTACCATCCATTAAATTAATACAAGAGTGAAATATTGATATTTTTTAATGGTTTTCAACTTTGTACCATTCTTTGAAAATAAGATCTATTTTTATAGAAAACTATTTTTTTCGAATAGTATTTGACATAAGTAATGTCTATATAAAATTTCATGATTTTTTTTAAAATCATAGAATTACTTATGTATTTCTGAAATTCAATTTGAAATTAAAATTTTAGGTTTTCAGCCAACTAATCGATTGGTTTAAGTTACCAATCGATTTGTAATTGTAGTTTTGGCTGAATTAAGTTTATTTAAGTAAGTTAATTCACAATTAGATAATTTAACTATCCCTAGCCATCTGATATATTTGGATAAGCATTCAAATGTGATTTTTTTTTTATGAAATGAGAAAGGGGATGCTAAAAAGGGAATAATGTAGAATTGAGAAGGAGGTTTAGATTCAAATTTAAATTGTTAGCCTCATGATCTAGATTTTGGGATTTTCTAAAGGTTTTAGAACTATAAATCATGGTTGTACAATAATAAAAGTTGCAGCATACTTTGAGGGGGAGATCCACCTTAAAGGCATGAATTGGATATGAAAGGGGGAGATTTGAAGGATTGAGAAGAATGATGATGGGTGTATGCTCAAAGTTGAGCATTGGAGACAGTGGAAGATAGAGAACCTTCATTGTGATATTTGAAGGTTAAGCTGAATAGATCTTGAGAAAAGATTTTTGATGTGTGTCAAATGGAAGAATGTAATGTTTAAGTTAGAAGACCCTCCTTCTTGCTTTAACATGAGAAAAAGGATGAAGAAGAAGTTGAGCTAATGAGTTATCTAACTTAAATATATTATCAAATATCAAAAAAGGAAGATTGTTAGTACAATCGACCTCAGGTCAAAATTAAACATATTGATCAAGCTCGGGTTGACCTGAGTTAAAGTTTTGATATTTGATCAATATGTTAGTAAGATGTCAAGCACGTCAAGGTTAACCGAATACTTGGCAATATCAGAAGTCCAACAGTTAGTTGGCACGAGAAGTTAAGTAAATAAGGTCGATTGGACTTTGACTAAATGTGGGAAGTCTAACAGAAAGTTGGCAGGAGAAATCCAAGAGGATCACAGTTGACCAAACATTTAGTGATCGGAGATGGTGGAACTCTAAGTGGGTCATGTAGTATTGGACACTTGGCGTGAACGAGAAGTCTAAGTGGGTCATGGAAGACCAGACACTTGACACAAGAACTAAAGTACAAGTGGATCAGGGTTGACTAGACACTTGGTGATCGGAAATCCAACGGGAAGTTGGCAAGAGGAAAGTCTAAGTGGATTAAGGTTAATCGAATACTTGGTGATTAGAAATCCAATAGGAAGTTAGCAAAAGGAAGGTCCAAGTGGCTGAGGGTTAACCGAACACTTGATAATCAAAAGTCCAACGAAAAATTAGCAAAAGAAAAGTTCAAGTAGGTCACAAAGGACCATACACTTGGCATGAGTTAGAAGGTCAAAGTCAGCCGGATACTAGGCAACAGCAAAGTATTGGTAGGTTTAGGTCAACAGGATACTAGGCAATGATGAAGTCCCAATAGATCAAGGTTGATCAGATATTGGGCAACGAAAAATCTCAACAGGTCAAGGGTGACTAGATGTTGAGCAAAGGAAGTCTTAGCAGGTTGAAATCAATCAGATACCAAGAAAAACATGAATTTAGCCTTGAAAAAGTTGAAATCAATGTTAGCAGTCTATTAATAGGAACTAGTAATGGATTAGCAAACTCTAAACCTGAAATTTTGGATTTGTTGCTTGACCAATTGATTAGACAATCAATTGACAACTTATTTAGCAACCAATAGAATGTTTCGCAATCGATTGGTACAATTGATTGACCAAGTAAAATAGTCACTCTGTAAATTTAAACAATTGGAATTGACATGACAATCGAATGGTGAGTAAAATCAATCGATTGGTTGACATAAATGCTGCTGCATTTAAGTAAAGTCAATGGATTGGTGACTGAAAAATAATCTTTAAATGAGAGTTTAGAGGAAAATAGGATTCAGAATATATTAGAGGCGAAATGCTATGTATTTTTAACCATCAAAGGATATTTCAACGTGACATGCAAGCATCTACAGTAAATTTCTTGATCGTAAAGTATGTTTGCTTTAATTTCTATTTTGTATTATTTGTGTTTGTTCTTATAAAAAACTTGTTGCAAAAGCTTTCTAATTTTAGAAAGTATTGAAAAATAAAATATTTATAGTGGAGGGAGATTTTAAAAAAAACTAGAGATTAAATGACAAATGTTTATGTGGCAGTTCCTGTTAGGGATGGCAACGGGGTAGGGTGGGGTGGGTTTGTCATTCCCATCCCCGTCCTATTTTCATTTTTTCAGGTTCGGGGATTCCCCGAACCCAAACCCACGGGTTCGGAGATTCCCCATCCCCACTCGATTTCTAAAGAAAATTTATATTATTATTAATTCTCTTTAATCATTCTATATATGCATTAGCAGATGCATAGAATTATAACCATTTCCTGTAACTACTTTCAAGTCCTAAAATAAAAAGAATAATTGTCCTTCAGAACAAAATAAATTTGTCTAAGAGGTTTAATAATACTGGATATAAAAACAAAAGTTCTCTATTGTTAAGCAAGTTTAAGATACAAAGTGATCAAACTAGTTAAATTGAATCGAGAACAAATGTATAATTTTTAATTTATTAAATACAAATTGTTCGACAGAAAAAATGCATCTCAAATTTATTAAAAGAAGAAATAATGGAAGAAACCATATTATTAATATTTTTTTAAAAAAAATCATATTATTATTTATTAATATTAATAATAATAATATTCGGGACGGGTTCGGGGATAGAGATAGTATTCCCATACCCGCCCCATCCCCGAAAATTCGGAGATCCCCATCCCCATTTCGAGTTTTCTCCACAGGGCCCCAAATTTATGGGGAAAATTGTCATCCCTAATTCCTGCAGCTTGGAAAGCGGGGCTTGGAAGCCATTTCGCCGAGGTTTTTGTTTTTACTTAATTGCTAGCTGATTTGATAGATTAATGTTTATAACGATTATTTATATTTATAATGTGGTGGGCCGGGAACTCTTAAACGGAAGAAACGCCACACAGCTTCCAACTTGGATTTTCATTTTTTTTAGAAATAAAATTTAATATACAGGAACACTTTTAGTATTACATTTACCACGTGGCTATTTTTTTTCATTTAAACAACTGTACATGCTAAAGAGATATTTATCATTATTGAATGAAATAAAATGATATGGCTAATAAAAGTATTTTTTATAGGTTAGTGAAGGATGCTTAATTTTATCCTATTTAATATGACTATTTAAAAATAATAGCAAAAATATTTTTTAAATTTTTTAAAATATTTAAAAATTAATTATTTGTAATTGTGCTCTTTTATTTTATTGTTTACTTAAAATTAGTGATTTTTCATTTAGAAATTCAATCCATTTACCTTTAATTTTCATCTTTAAAAATTTTAATTTAATATATATATATATATATATATATAAACAATAGTCAGATGATGAGTTAGGAAAACAGGACAAAATCAAAATTCATTCCTTCATTTTATTCAGATTAATTTATAATCATTTTTCCACAAATGAATTAAACAGCATCTCAAAAAAGGATCATAAATCCCTTCTCTGTAATTTATTTAATTTAAAAAGAAGCTAGCCATTAATTATTAATCATGCGAGCAACAGCAATTGCTATTAGTGCATCTGCTAGGAGCCTTCAAACCAGCATTATCGCACACGACGATGCAGTCATCAACTTTGTTGCAAAAGCTTCTGTTGAAGCACACTTCGCCTGCAAATTAAATTTCATGTACGTAGTGCCACTCAACATGAATTAAACAATATAATATCCACTTAATTAGTTTAGAAATGGATCTGATGCTACGTACCAGCAGTTTCGTTATTGGGGACAATGTCAGATTTGGCAACCACTAGGGAGGAGACAACAAGGGCGACGATGAAAAGGAGAAAACAGTAGTAGTGCTTAGAAGCCATTTCCTTTCCTGAGCAAGCAAGGTTTTCGTGCCTTCAGAACAAGTTTGTTAGAATATTTAAAAGATTGTGATGATCCGTTATATTTATAGTGCGTTGAGGAAATCTTAAACGGAATGTTTTTAATTCCAATCTATTTTTTGTGGATTAAGAATCTACCAATTTGGATTTTCATTTTTTTCAAAAAAATAAAGTTTAATATAAAGGAACATACAATTAACCTGATTTTTTTCCCCCATGATCCGCATTCTAGTTTTAACTTTATATATACAGTTTTATAAATAAAAATATTAAACTAATTAATTCACCTATTAGTAAACTCTAATAAATCTCATGAGATTTACTGCTAATGTTCACTCACCTTACCCGGCCCCCTATTAATAGATTTTGATATACATGGAATAGAATCTAGAGATTTTGTCAAGAAATATTATGCATTCAATTATTTATAGTGCAGCAAAGGAAATCTGAGATGGAATCTTCCAATTTTTATTTGTACCCTAAAAATCTTTAAATTTAGATTTAATATAAAGGAACATACAATTAACCTGGTTATTTTTTTCATCCACATTTTATTTTTTACTTAATATATATGTATGTATATATTTTTAAAAATATATATATATAGGGAATCAGCAGATTTTGTCAAGAAATATTATCATTTAGCTTAATATTATACATCCTACTAAAATTGAATCGACCATGTATTGATTGATTTTTAAATTGAATAAATTGAACCAATTAAAAATTAATTAACTCAATCGATTATCAAATTAATTATTTTAAAAAAAAACTATAGATTTAATAAAAATAATAAAAATCCTATTTTTTTTATTATTAATAAAAAATGATTTAACAGACTTACTCAAAATTTAAAATTCATAAACAAAGTTAAATTGATTTAATAAAGATCGAACAGACCGAATTTAATTCGATCAAAAAAAACTTTTATAAATATCTTAAGCCGGTGACATTAAGAAATATACTTTTCTCGGACTTTTCGGTAAGATCAAGTGTAGTATATGTTCTTATCAATTTATTATCTGAAATAAAAAATTAAAATAATTTTTTATCTGGATGGCTGATCAAATGGATCACCGAGCTGAGCGAGTTCGACATACAGTATCAACTGTGAACAACAATCAAAGCACAGACCTTAGCTGATTTTGTTACCAAGATCTACAACGTCGAGCTGAATGCCACTTGGTAGGTCTATGTAAATGGTTCATCCACCCAGCAAGGCAGCGGGATTGACATCCTATTGATATCATCACAGGAGAATAGGGTGCAATTGTCCATACAACTGGATTATCGA
Organism: Zingiber zerumbet; assembly: GCA_037833815.1. Classification (NCBI taxonomy): domain Eukaryota; kingdom Viridiplantae; phylum Streptophyta; class Magnoliopsida; order Zingiberales; family Zingiberaceae; genus Zingiber; species Zingiber zerumbet. Next base: position 19,093,649 of record JBBMJZ010000143.1, on the reverse strand, counting down.
GATACAAATAACGAAGCCAAATATGAGGTCCTGATAGCTGGCTTGCAGGCAGCTCAACATGTAGGAGCAACCAGAGTCTTCATTTGCTCGGATTCTCAGCTGGCAGTGCAGTAGCTATGAGACGCTTTCAAGATAAGTAACACCCGACTCAGGCTATATGCCGAGGCTTTCGAAAAGATGAAGGCCAGCTTTCAAGAAGTGGTTATACAGAAGATCCCCTGGTCGGACAACTTGGCAGCCGCCGAGCTAGCTAAGTTAGCCAATTCGTTATCATTGATCGTGATAAACCAGTCGGTCGAACAGGTCTCACTGGTGGCATACATCGTAGGATGGACAGAATGACTTCCCGAGTGACTGAAGGACACCACTGATAGAGTTCCTCTGATATGGCGTCACACCAACCGATCAGGAAGAAGTTCGCTGATTGAAAAAGAGGGTCGGACAGTTCACCATGGTCGGGCATCAGCTATACAAAAGAGTTTTCGCAAGGCCGCTGCTCAAGTTCGTCGGATCGGATGACATTGAATACATCTTGCAGGTGGTTCATCAAGGCTCCTATAGTAGTTACCCGATAATAGATCACTTGCCTGAAAGATCCTGTTGGTGGTATACTTTGGGCCCACATTGTAAAATGATGTCACTCAAACAGTGGCCACTTGCTTGTTGTGTCAAAGTATCATAACATCCGGCACTGGCCTACTCAGGAGATGAAAGCGTCAACGGTATCTTGTTCATTCGACCAGTGAGGCATGAATATCGTTGGATTGTCTCCCATGGCGACCAGGCAACGAAGATTTCTACTCGTGGTAGTAGATTATTTTTAAAATGGGTGCAGGTCAAGCCACTAGACAATATAGCCGAGCATATGATCATCAAATTTATATAGCAAAATATCTTGTGTCGATTAGGCATTCCTCGTCGACTCGTCTCGGATAACGGAAGACAATTCGCAAGATAGAGGCTCAAGGAGTGGTGCGAAGGCTATGACATTACGCAGGCTTTCACCTTAGTGGCTTATCCCCAGAGTAACGGCCAGGCAGAAGTCACCAACAGGGAAATCCTTAGAGGGTTACGGGCTCGGCTCGACCACGTTGGAGGCAGTTGGGCCGATGAACTTCCCAGCGTATTGTGGGGTCATCGTACCACACCAAGAGAGGCAACCTACATTACCCTGTTCCATCTGGTGTACGGAGGTGAGACAATTGTTCCAGTGGAAGTCAGAGTAAAGTCCAACCGAGTGCAGCTCTACGACGATGGAAACGCCGAGCGGAGACTCATGGAACTCGACCTGGTGGACGAAGCGCATGATAAGGTCATCGTCCGGATCATGGCGTATAGGCAGCGCATGAAGTAGAACTACAACCGAAGGGTAATCCCAATGTCATTCCAAGTCGGCGACTTGGTGTGTAGAAGAGATTGAAGTCGGTCGGTGATGTCACCAAACTAGAAGCCTTGTGGGGAAGACCCTACAGAGTTATTCAAAAGCTCAGCTCGGGAGCCTACTACCTATAGGACGAGGACGAGAGAAGGCTTGAACGACCTTAGAGCACGAACCATCTTCAGCCCTATAAGGTTGGGTGAGAGGTGCATGGTTAAATCCAGATAAAATTGTATTAACGTATGTCCTGTAAATGCAGGTGAACAATGAATAAAATTCACAAGTGTCCTAGACTCTTGCGTCGATTAGCTAAGTTAAAAGTCGAGCGGCGACTATAAACCCTCGTCTACGTCAACAGTCAAACGACGACTATAAACCCTCGTCTACGTCAACAGTTGAGTGGTGATTATAAATCCTAATCTACGTCAATAGTCGAGCGACCACTATAAACTCTCATCTATGTCAATAATCGAAAGACAACTATAAACCCTAGTATACATCAATAATCGAGCAACGACTATAAACCCTCATCTACGCCAATAGTTGAGTGGCGACTATAAACCCTAGTCTACGTCAGTAGTCGAGTGGCGACTATAAACCCTCGTCTACGTTAACAATCAAGCGGTGACTATAAACCCATGTCTACGAATCAACAGTCGAGCGACGACTATAAACTCAGGAGTTGACGACCATAGCCGGACAGTGTTTATAAACCCAAGATTAAAATTAGTGACAGGTCATGTGACAATTATGGGCACCGGTCCTATTGTCGATTGTCAGATAGGATTTTCGATTACTAGGACAAGCGAAAGCATAAGAAGTCATACTTAGAAAATTTTCACATGACATTACAAGATGGTTAAAACACCGGACAACTTCACGGGAGTCGAATGGTGATACATCGAAGGACACTGCAAAGTATAATGATAGCAGAGAAGCGCTAAGTGATCATTACTTTATTGACACTTAGAAAATTTTTACAAAAATTTAGGAGGGCAAAAGGTTGGCAAGAAACTAGAAGAAGAGCTACTCTAGGTCAACAACAACTTTCTCAGGGAGAGAAGCTACGAGCTCATCCTTCCAAATGGACTCAATGGTAATGTTGGCAGATAAGTGGTCACCGTCTTTCAGCTGTTGGATGGTGGCCGCTATGCCCAAGTCAAATAGCCACAGAATTCGATCGGAGAAGAGCTGATTGAAGCCCTTTGAGCGAAGATACTTGGCCCAAAAATCCTCGAGTCGGGCGGGCTCATCCCCCTATACTTTACCAGTTAGGCCTTAGACACTTCTAGTTGAGCCTGAAGAGACTTCAGCTCAGGTTCTTGATCGGAAATTTTCTGTCGCTTCGCCGATTGGCCCAATTGCTCTTGGGCCAAAATTGTCTCAGTCTCCTTCAGTTTCTTGTCCAGGGCTCGAGCCTCCAAATTTTTCTTCTCCAGATCCTCTATTGCGCGAAGCTTATGGGTGTTGGTTGATCATATCTTGGAGTTAAAATCCTTAGCCTGTTTGTTGAGCTACTTGACCTGCTGAGCTTGCTCCTGACTCTTATTCTTCTCCACAAACAAAGTTCGCTCAAATCCCACCAGCTGTTCGGAGGTATTCTCCAGGTCCTCCTTCAGCCGAGCAACTTCGGCGGACAGTGCTTCAGTAGCAGCTCGGAATGAGCTTGCTCCGCCGGTCGAATCCCGTAGCAACTTGTTGTCAAGCTTAAGGAACGCCAATCTCTAGCACAAGGTCAAGCTCTCCACCCAGTATTGCATAGGGTATAAGTCAGAGTGGCCCCGTACAAGAGGATAACTATATTTAGAAAACATACCATGGTGGATTTCCGCGTAAAGTCTTCAGCTAACTCCCCATGCAGGATTGTCAGTGCCCTGCACTGAACGTCTGCCCAAGTTTGAGCCAAGGGACCCTGAATGTGGATCATGTTCTCAGGCACTCGGGTGTGTCGTTATCGAGAGAACGCCAAGTGTTAGTGGGTAAGCGGATCAGAGCGAAGATATGTCGGCAGCCAATCAAATCGTGAGGCTCTGAAGTTGCCTGGCCCCGGGGGTGGGACTGTGAAGGACGGATAGTGGAGACCGGAGTCTCCATGCTAGCAGATGGTGGAAAAAATGATATCGGCTGTGCCAAAATGGTGTCGGTCGGCATTTCCAAAAGGGACGGAGTCCGATCGGATGACAGGAGCATTGGTAGGATGCTCGTCCTCTCGGGAATGGCAGAAGATGAGCTCTCGCCCTGTTCGGATGTAGGCCAGAGGGTAGGCCTTCAAGTGGCGTAGGTACCGAGGTGCCTAAGCATGAGGTTCCCTCTGAGCGGAGCCTTTTCCTCCTCTACCTCTGGATCAGCGGCTCACCTAAATCTACTGAGTTGATTGGTTGTGACTCAGAAGGCACGGCCACCGGGACCATGGTGAGTCGTTCAGACAGAAGTTCGCTAGTGGAAGTGGCCGCACTACTCCCAACCACTCGACTGACCCTGCTAGTTTGATCCACCGAGCTGCCGATAGGAGCAATCCCGCGATTTTCTAGTTTGGCGGCGCTGCGAGCGTTGATCTCGTCTATGGAGAGTTTGCTCTTACCGTTCAACAAAGACTTCAACATGACTTCGATTGTAAAAATAAAAGTCAAATCAGTTAGATTTTAAGATGACAGAAGAAGAAACAGTTTACCTAATGAGCCAGGTAGCCTTGAGCGAAGGGGACTCAATCCAAAGACGTATATAATGCCTTCATGAAGCAACTTGTGTATGTGATATCTCTGACCGGCTAGATGAGCAGACGCCTAAGGTAGGTCGACTCCCAGCGATACTTGAGCAGAGCGGGAGGCCTCATCAGCTCCATCTGCCAGATTGTCGAGAATGATAGTCGCTCAAGAAGTCAAACAAAAAAGTAATGCACCTTCCAGTGTTTGTTGGAAGAAGATATCTTGTCAAAGAACATAGAACCCACTCAGGCATGTAGCAAAATGGTCCCCACCTCTGAGAGTTTATGGTAATAAAAATAATGGAAGACACGAGGAACGAGCGAGATGTCGTACAGCCGGAATAAGATTACTACCCCACACAAGAGCCTAAAGGAGTTCAACACTAACTGGGGTAAGGGAATGTGGAAATATCTAGAGAAAGCAGAGAAGAAGGGGTCGATTGGAAAGCGCAGACTGACCAAAAACTGGTCCTTGAAAAAAGATAAACAGTCATCCGACCGCCGACGACATATGCAGTCAGGCATGGCAGTGGGAATAATTATTTTGTGGTCATCAGGAATATTGTAGGACATTCGCATTTGCACTATCTCGTCACCGTTAAAATCGGACTCGGTAGACATATACCATAGTTCGGCGATTGGCGAAGGAGGAGGAGAAGAGGCGGTCATGGAGAAAAACAAGAAAATGAACTAGATGGTCGACGAAGATCAAGAAAAAAACGGAGGAAGGGAGAAAGAGCTTATTGCGGAATATTGAGCTTACTATACGGAATATCAATGGTGGAAAGCGAAGACGAAGAGCTTGCGTGACAAAGAAGAGAAGCGTTGTAGATGGAATACGATGGGGACGAAAGGTTTATATATATAAGGGACGACCACTCTGGGCCGTCTGAGCAAGGGTTACAAAAAAGAAGGACAAGATCTGACCGTAAAATTTAAAAAGGTGTCTATCACATCATCAGCAGATATCCGCCTATCACGTCAAGCGTGCGGCGGTAAAAAGTAGGACACGTGGCACCTAGTGATAGGGAAGCATTAATAGGGCTTAATTAAAAGGCATGGGCGGCGTGCTCAGCCATAATGGCCAGATATTTGCACATTCTTCAAGAAATTGGGATGGCGTCAACAACCACTACCAGGAGCTCGTTCGAGAAAGCGACGAGATGTGAAAACTTGCTAAGTGTCGCTGCTAACCGCCCCGATCGGAATAGAGTTCTGACCAACAGGTAGCCGATCGGCATAGGGCTCCACCCCTGGTTCAAATAGAAACAGCCGAACGACGGCCCTAATTCCCATGTCTGTGAGTGGCGGCTGAGCAGCGCACCTAATCCCAGAATGTCTGATCGGCCGTGAGGACCACAGAAGACACTACTCGTCCAGTCAGTCAGACTTACAGCCTCCTTCGACTAGACTTAAGGGGAATACTTATGATGCGGCGATAAAGGGGGCCCACCAAGTTCAGGTCAAGAATGGAGATAGCAGCTTGCGTGGAAGTCAAAGCTAATGTGGTCAACGCCAGGGAACCGACAGGCTCACCAAAGATGGGCAGAGCGGAGGTCTACTGCAGCTGTCGATCGGACATGTGTAGTTGATCGACAAGTAGCTTGTCCGAGTAGAGCGCCCGTACGACCAAGAGCACTATGACAAGAACATCAGATGCTCATCATGAAGCAAAGGAATGCTAAGACGACCCGGGCACTGGCCTGGTCGGGTGAAAACAATCAACTAAGCCAAGGGATTATAGAGCAAGTCGGCTGAGGTCGACAAGGTAGGGATACACGGCCGAGCGGCTCCCCAACTCAGCCAAACAGTGGGACCCCTTTCATATTCCTTTGGGAGACAATGTCGTCGACAATAAGGCATGGTCAATAGGTGGATTGTACGACAGAAGATTCTAATGTCACATCTGAAATTTGCATAACCTATTAAGGTATGGTGGCATAGATACTTTCTAGCTGACAAGTCCTTTCATAGGAGGGTAGGGACGTGTGCCCGCACCTTAAGACGCGTGCATGTCGCTCACTAGGGCAATATATAAAGGGGGGTCCATGCACCAGCAGAGATACACGTTACTCACTATTCGCGCCTGTGCTTACTGTTGATCCATTTCCTTTTATCTTTTCGGTGACTGATTTAAGCGTTAGAGGGTCAACATCGGGGACCCCTTCCCTAATTTGACACTAACATTTCTTGTATTATAGAGTCAAATGAGATCTATACATAGTCAATCCAGAGGCTATAGTTCCAATCGACCAACAGCATCAACAACGATGAGAAGGGGAAAATAGTACTGCTTAGAAGTCATTTCACCAATGTTTTTTCCGCCTTAATAGCAAGCTAGTTTGATAGATTAATGTTTATGACTTGTTCTATTTATAATGTGTTGGAGAAACGCCACAGACTGACAACTAATTTGCTTCCAATTTGGATTTTTCATTTTTTAGAAAGAAAATTTAATATAAAAGAACACATTTAGTATTACATTTACTACGTGGCTATTTTTTCCCATCCATATTAGTTTTATTTAAAAATATATATACTAAACTAACGCGCCTATTATTACTAACCAACTGTACATGCTACAGTGAAGAAATTTATCATAATAGAATGAAATAAAATAATTAATATGGCTAATAAAAGTATTCTTTATATGTTAGTGAAGGATGCCCAATTTTAATTAAACTATTTAATATGACTAGCTATAATTAACAGTGAAAATATAATTTAAATTTCTTTAAAATATTTTAAAATTAATTATTTGTAATTGTGCTCTTTCATTAATTTTAGTGTTTACTTAAAATTCTTGATCTTTCATTTAGAAATTCAATCCATTTACCTTTAATTTTCATCTTAAATCAAACCCATTCCTTCATTTCTTTTCAGATTACTATTCATTTTTACACAAAGGAATTAAACAACATCTTAGAAAAGGATTCGGCATATCCCTTCTTTATTAACAAGAAGCTAGCCATTAATTATTAATGGCGTGAGCAACAGCAGAAGTTCTCAATGCATCCGGTAGGAGCATTCAAACGAGCATCAGCGCACACAACGATGCAGTCATCAACTACGTCGCAAAAGCTTTCATAAAAGCAAACTTCGGCTGCAAATTAAATTTCACATACATAGTGCAACTCAACATGAATTAAATTAAACAATATTGATCTACTTATAATTAGTTTAGAAATTAATCTAATAACTAATCAATACGTGTGCTACCCGTACCAGTAGTGTCATTGGGGACAATATCAGATTTGGCGACCACGAAGGAGGAGAGAAGAAGAACGACAATGAAAAAGAGAAAGCAGCACTGCTTGGAAGCCATTTCCTTTCCTCAGCCAGTCAAGATTTTTGTGATGATCAGTAAGTAATACATATACTGTACGTGGGGGAGGAAATCTTAAATGGAATCTTCTTTCAAATTTTTTGTGCCTTAAAAATCTTTCCATTTGGATTTTCATTTTTCCTATTAGTAGATCTCATAACGCTTAGTGCTTATGTTCACTCACCTTGCCCCATTAAAAGATTTTGATATATATAGAATGGAATACAGAGATTTTGTCAAAAAATATTATGCATTTAATTATTTATAGTCCGGGGAAGAAATCTTAGACGAATCTTCCATTTTTTTTTTGTGCATTAAAATTCTTCCAATTTAGATTTTTATTTTTTTAAAAATAATATTTAATATAAAGGAGCATACAATTAACCTAGTTATTTGTTTCATCCAAAAAGAGGAACCTCTAGAAGTGAATATCCTACTAAATTAATTAAAATTAAAATTATTTTTTTTTCTATCAAACAGATTGATTTTTATGATTACAATCGAATCGATTATTTTTTATAATTAAAATCAAACAAAACAAACAGATAATAAAATTAATTATTTTTAATTAAAAAGATATTATTATTTTAATAAATCAATCGATTTAATTAAAAAATTTAAAAAAATCTTAATTTTTAATTATTTAATAAAAAAATGGTCTAACAGATTTAATTAAAATTTAAAATTCATAAACAAAATTAAATTGATTTAATAAAAAATAATAAATAATTTAAAAATTAACTTGGAATAGATGGAATTTGATTCGGTCTTATTTTAATTGAATCAAAATTTTACTCGACATTAATCATATAGGCATTAGTAATCTAAGTGTATTTGTTGATGAACAAGCTTTTAACTATACAGTTTGATGAGCATTCATCGTGAAATTCAGAAAGCTCCCTAAAAATGATTGATTTTATTTGTTGACTAATCAGAATTTTAACGGAGGAATAAGCAAATAATAATTATATATATATATATATATATATGCTAATTTTACCTTTTTGTGTTTTTTTTTGCCCTGTGTATGGTGTAGCTGTTGTTGGTCCATTTGAAGGCTGGCAAGAGGGGAAAGGTGAATTATCTTGTAAAAAAATCAACCCGTTCTCGACTTATAACTAAATTAAGAACACTTGTAATTAAAAATAAAGAGACTAATTAATTAAAAAGGAATAAGACATAAAGGAATTACTTAGTTTGCAATCAGAAGATTGTTAATCCAAGGAGAATAAAACGCAATTTTCTGAAGATCTTCTTCGAGCGGAGTAGTCTCTTACAACGTTAACAGTACAGAAGAAAAAGTAGAACTAAAAGAAATGGAACAAGTTGTTGAATCAACTGTTGAAATCAGTGCTATATTTATAGCACTGTTTCGGGCGGCTGGAAGGGTTCTAGACGTCTAGAGGGATAGAATTCTATCCCCGATGCGTCAGTCAACGTCCACCTCATCGATGATAAGATTTGGGTTCCGGGCACCCGGACCACAAAAGGCAATATAATTGACTTTTTTGCGGTCAGAATCCTCTGCTCCGGTTCTACTCGTCTCGATCCGGATCTTCCGCTCCGGCTCCACTAGCTTGGGTGATCTCGGCCATCCGGAATAGGGCTCACCTGAACCCAAGTTCCGGCCTTCTCCTCGAGCAGCCTTCCTCCCCGCTTTCTCGTCCCTCGAACGTCGCATATATTCTTCTCATCCACCGGTGTACTCTTTCACGACACCTCGTTCCTCGGATGCACCAAGCCCATCGGCTCTCTCCCCGTGCCGTCCTTCTTGCTAGCCGCGTCTTCCGCTCGACTTTCTATACTCCTAAGCTCCTGCTTACTTAGACACAAGGGTTAAACTAAACAGGGCCTAACTTAACTTGTTTGATCACATCAAAACAACATTGGGGTTCCAACAACCGTTGGGTTCGAAGCACAGCGGAAGACATATATTGAATCATGGATCTTTTCGTGGTACATATAGTTTTACACAAAATAATATAAAACATACCTCGAATCCTTGATAGGTGTGAATGATATCACAGATAGATAGACAGATAAGAGTCTCACGTGTGACTCTTTTAGCGGTATCCATTCGCACTAGATCACGAATTTGATACAATTCGTTAGGTGCTAGTCTCTTGGATCGGCAAAGTCTTGGAAGCATTGCTGGCCTCTTCCGGTGGAAGGTCTACGAAGAAGAAGTTGACGAGGGAGAAATCGAGAGAAGGAATTCTTTCTTTGCATCTTCTGAGGATGGCTACTTATAGCCTCTAAGGAATACGAAGAGTTAATGTCTCAATTAATTCATCATTTATGGTCTTCATTAATTAGGAAGATGAAGAGTTATAGGCTCCATAAATTCTTCATTTATGATGACTCTTCAAATTTTCTATTAATTATCATTATGATGACTATTCGAATTCTCCATTAATCATCATGATTATAACTATTCGAATTCTCTCTTTTTGTATCAAATAAATCTATATTTAATTTTGATCTCGACTAGCTTCTGATACCACTGTTCATGTATATGTGCTATGCATGCGACCCTCTAGGTTTTATACACGAAGGCAGTGTAAATCTATACACAGACTAAGATAACCGTCTAGCAACAGTTTTTATCCACCTAACGTGATAAAATTAATATCAGTCATAAGTTGTAAACCACCATGAACCGATTACTATGTAATTCAATCACTTCATCTAAGCATACATCCCAATTAATTCGGTACATTATGCATCATTACCAAATTAATTATTTTACTATATAATAGACTCCTCTTGAATGATAAATAATTCCTCCCATGGGCATGAATTTCGAATCACTAATATCTCTATCAAGCGGTCAAGATGTTAACTCCTAATCCAAGAGAGCGATGAATCCTCTATTGACTCAACACTATTATCCCTACGCTTTGTCATACATCCAACTACCGTATTAATCACAATCTGATTAAAGATGGCTTTTAACGACATTAAAGCATATAACTCCACGCATAGAATAAATGTAGGCCTCAAGTCAAAAGATCAGTTACACTTGTTCATAAGAGGAATAACCAATGATGCTTAATATGTGGTCTTCTCTTGAACGGGCTGTGTCCAGTGTATCTCTAAACTCAAGGCACTCCCAAGTATAACTTGGATATTCATCCTTCGGTCTATCTCGACCTAGTCATACTCAGCGTTTTTCTAGATATCCATGTCTCCTCTAGATATCTATCCGATCAGAGACTATTTTTAGATTAATATACCTATTAATCTGTGGGACTTTATCATTAATCATATACGTACATAAAAGTAAATAATTAATGATAAATACTTACTTTTATTAAATAATTATCTACAAAATGCATAAAGAGTATCTTGGCACATAAGTGCATACACTAACAGTAGCAACATAACACTCATGCAATTTATCAAATACTCATGATTTAATTTCCAACTACGACGTTTTCTTGGATATTTTTCTCGAGTGAAATTATAAACTTATGATATTGAAATGTTAATATGTTGGTGCAGGGAGTACCAGAAGATCGAACCTAAGTTTTGATTATGGTAAATGATTTAAAGTTAAGATTACTTGTTGTCTAACAAATATGATTGAGCTTGTAGGAAAGTCCTAAATGTTCTTAGGCAAAAGTCCTAGTGGATTCTAGGCAAGTGAAAAACCTAGGGGGAAGTAACCCTAGGTCATAGGGGAGGTAATCCTAGGTAAAAGAAAGTGTGGTTAGGCATGAAGTCCTGATCTGGGAAATTGGGCGAAGTCTTGGTGGGTCGAGCACTTTGGTCAAAATCCTAGAGTCAGGGACTCTAGGTGAAAATCCTGGTGATTGTGGACTAGGTGGAAGACTGAATGAGTCATAGAGCAGACGTTCAGCAGAAAGTCCTACAATCTTAGACGTTAAGCAAAAGTCCAGACGGTCTAGAGGACCGGTTTGGCAAAAGATAAATTCTCCTAAAAGGAGTAGGTGAGGACGTGTTCCCCAAAGAGGGAACAGTAGACGTTGGTTCAACCTAGGGTTTCCAAAAAATCCGAAAGTTAGAATCAGACAGTCCGGAGACTGTCAAAAGTTAAATTTCATATTATCTGCTATTATTCTAACTCTGTTTTGTAGGACGACTAATATTTTTGCAGGGTCGAATTATGCCTTGTTTAGTCGACTGAACCTCAAAGCAAACATATTAGATTTCTAGCAAGTTGATCGGGTTCGACCAAGGGATTAGTTGACTGAACCTCGAGTTTGGTCGACCGAACGGTGGATATGCACTGATTTGATTAGACCGAGTTGATCAGACCAAATAAGCCAGCGAGGAAAGCGGGATCAGTCGACAGAATGATGAGATTGGTCGACCGAACGAAGGCTCTATCCAAAGTGACAGAATCTGGACGAGAAGCTAGGCAGGTGCAGAAGGTTCGGTCTACCGAACACCTAGATCGGTCAGCCAATCAGTGTCAAGTTAAATCTAATCCTGAGAATAATGGATCTGGATAAGGTCTAGCTTAGCTATAAAAAGGGGGCCTTAACTAGCACTTCAGACAGTGAAACACAGATAATGAATTCTGAACAATCATTTGCTTCCGTGCACTGCTTCGAGAACCACTACGACACCCAAACTCTGCTCTGATGAAGACTACATTCAAGATCTGCATTTGAAAGTCATTGGTATTGTTTTAAATTGCAAAGTTAATTGTACTCATTTATATCTTCACTTTTGTAACTTATTCGACTTGATAGTGATTGCCCAACGAAAGCGATCAACGATCGCGGACCTTGAAGTATGAGTCATCACAGGCTCCAAACCAACCAAAAGTGTTAGCACTTCTTCTTTTGTTTCTTTCTATCTTCTACTGTGTTATTTTGTGTCTTGCAAAATGAGTAAAAAAATCACCAGTACAATTCACCTTCCCTCCCCTCTAGCACGCATCGATTAGTTTAGTGTTATACAATTTACTAAGAATTATATCTCTCTTACTTACGTTAGTGTCAGAGGTGTCCTTGTGCAACTCGATTAGCTTTTGCCATAACTCCTTGGCACTGTTGAAGGGGTCGACTCAATTCAACTCTTCTTTGGTTAATGCACATTGGACTTGAGTCCCAATTTTGACATGATACTAGTTGTACATTACCGTTGAGAGGAAGCACGAAGCTGGTTTGGATGATGATCCATATTTCAACTTGCGTTTTGAGGTGATACTCCATTCGGCTCTTCTAGTAGCTGAAATCCTCGCCAAAGAATAGTAGTGGCCGTGTAGTGTTATAGCTTTCTTGGTGGGCCATTTAGAAAAAGACTATTGCAAAGACAAAAATGATGAAACTTGTTTCAAGACTTAGTCTTGGATTAGTACTGAGGTAGAAAAATAAGGTAATAAATCGACTCGAATAATGTTGCACTAATTTTGAGAAAAAATTCAATGAATTGATAAATTTGTTAGGAGAAGTTATTAGACCAATCCTGACTTATAGCAAAAATTTGAAAGCACAAAAAAAGGCGTAAGAAATTTATTTTAAAAATTATTGATGAACAAGCGACGAAAAATACTCAAACCATAGTTGTACCGATTCAGAGCGACCTCACTCTAATACCAATTGTCGGATTTAGATGCGCTAGATGGGGGTGAAGAGCGCTCACGACTTTTTTACACTTTTCAGAAAACAGAGAATAACGCGGAAGAAATGAAAGAAAGGAAAAAAAGCAAACAAATATTAACACTTTTAGTTTACTTTGTTCGGAGCCTTTAAGGCTTTGACGACTCCTACTCCAAGGCCCGTGATCGTCGATTTCTTTCATTGGCAATCCACTATCATTTCGAATATTACAAGTATATTGAATTACAACTTTGCATTAAGTAAAATATACTGACAACTTAAGGATCCGGAAAGTCATGCTTTCGGTCATTGGAGTCGTGTCGTAGAGTCGTAGGATGTCCTTGAAGCAGTGCACAAGTGAAGGATTGTGAGAATGAGTTGTCTTTAGCCCTCTGCTCGAACC
>JBBMJZ010000143.1:19069497-19080166 GCA_037833815.1 Zingiber zerumbet | reverse complement strand
GTTGTATATTATACATACTGTATTAATACAATATTAATTATATATTGTAATAATATTGTATATTATACATATTAATTATTTACATACTATCAATTAATAAATACAATACATAACTTTGTATTTTGATCATTAATTAAATAATTCCAAATTTAATATTGTATTTATGTGTTTATTTGATAATTATCTAACTTTTTTTAATAATACTAAAACAACAAATAGATAATCTTGCTTTGAGACACACATTGATTCGAGAAAAGCCAATTCCACTAGCAGTGTTTACACTGTGATATGATTGAACGTGATTGTGAGGTCACATGCCTCAAGCAACATTTTGTTAGTAGAGTTTTAAAGTGCTCGAGAGCTCCTTGAGAAATGTGTCATGCAATAAAGAAGGAATCCTTCTTGATTGCAAAACAATAGCAAATACAAACAATAATATGAAGAGTTTGATATACGAGCTTAAATGACTCCGAATTTTTAGCTACTCTTCACGCCTCCCAAGTAGAATATGACTGAGCAACAAATACAGTCTGTGTCCCGACTAGTGCTAGTGAAAAAAAAGGGATTCAACTAGTACTAGTGAAAGTGAGTCAACCACTATACCAACGTTAGAGGTAAGTGAAAGTGTTCATTCATCACATGGTTGCTTTGGTCATTTTTTTCATTGCATGAGATGAAGACATGTGATAAAATATAGTTGATATTGATTCTTCCCAGACCAGACTGACAAGTATACTAGGATTGATAATACCTACATAAACGAGAAGAAATTTATCAATCAAAGCATTACCAATTTTTTCACCTCAATTAAATTCCAACTACTATAGTAAATAATGCAAATGCTCAGAGCATTATCTAACATCTAAAAGTCTAATCCCGATATTCAACCTCCTACTATATATGAAACTATTGGTCCACACCTATACGAGTAAGTGAAGGATTCCAACAATGGGGCATATATAGGATTACGCTAATGTGTGATAGTTAGACAGGATAGCATCACTAACTTCCAACTATACTACAATAGTAATGTTTCACAAATGTACAGATATAACTATACAATAGCATAATGCATCTTACATATATCATTTAATGGATAATATAATTTGACAGATAAGTGTAAAACATATAGTTGTCGACAATGGTGTCAACTTTAAGAAGGTTGGAAAGCTATTAAAGCAAGACTATCTATCATTGTTCCAGATACCATACACACTATATCCATTGATGATAATGGACGGCTATGATGTACAAAAGAAAAGAGTCAGTCGATTCCTTTACAATGATCATAAGTTCATGAGTTAAGGAGGAAATTTATTGACAAGAAGTTCCTACGACTAGAAGCAATTAGATTTGCAACTCAATTCTACCTATTGAAGTCATTGTGAAAAAAAGTTTGGATGAAGGTCATGTTAAGAAGTGTGTTCGTACTTGCATTACTAAGGGAAGCAAAATATAAAAAAAATCAGTAGATATCTACTAATTTTGAAACTATATTGAAAATATTCTTATAGCAATATAACCGTTGTAAATTATTTGGCAATAGAGAATGTCTAAAAATCATTTTCTAATAAAAGAAAAAACGTGCGTTTTTCAAAAAATAAAAATAAAAACCAAACGCTCTCTTATAATTGCCAACCAAATATTAATCATCAAAAGATAGTGCAATCAAATGATAAAAGATATTCAATTTAGCAGCTATATAAATTTTAAATAATAAAGAAATTATATTGTCAATTGATAATGATAAAATTATACATTTGATTATTTTAGGTTGCTATCTTATTAAGGCATATTGAAGTGGAGCATTGGCGCAACAGTAAAATTGTTGTTTTGTGACCAAAAGGTCACGGATTCGAATCCTCTTGCGAAAAGCAAGGTAAGGCTACGTACAATGGATCCTTCCCCGGGACCCCGCAAAGCGGGAGCTTCGTACACCGGACTGTCATTTTTTATCTTATTAAGGCATTTTGAAAGGGAGCCTTAGTATAATGGTAAAGTTATCATCATGTGACCTTATGGTCACGGGTTCGAGTCACAGAATCGTCCTCTTACAATACATGGTAAAGTTGTGTACAATAAAACAAATGTAGTATGGTCCTTCCTCGGGACCCGTATTACCGGGAGCTTTGTGCACTAGGCTGTCATTTTTTATCTTATTCAGGCATATTAATATTGATATACCTTAGCCATAAATGATCCTCTCCTAGTGACCCACAAAAGTGAATATCAAGACTACAACAGAATATGGAATTTGAAAAGCATATATCTCTTTTGTTGATCCTTTTCACAGTGAGATAGAGATATAAACTAGATATTGTGGTAAACATAAATAATCTGTTAATAGTCATTTTCTATTATTATAAAAAGTATTTTAATTCTATTTACTTATGTATCTTATGGTTGGGTGATGATTACAAAATGGAGGATATACCCTAATTACGATTAGGGTACAAATATTTTTGAAGAAACGTCTTTAATTAACTCTGAAAGAAATCAGTACACTTATTTATATTTAAGTGTGAAATCACCTTTCTTGTCATCATTTAGAGAGAAGATAGTGGTCTATGTTCATCATAATATAGGTCTTCAATTAGAACTCATAACAGAAAAGACAAAATAAAAGAGGAGGAAAAAACAAGAGTTCAATTCTTTGAATAGTTCAGTGGATATAAATTCATTTAATATTGATTTCATCCAAAATAATGACAATCTAATCATAGATTGATGGAATGTTGTAGAGGTGGAGAAATTTATTTCTTGGTAAAGAAGGGGATCCACAACAACTATCTCAATCTTTTACCCAATAAACAGGAAAAGCGCAAACTAAAGGAGATGTTGGGTCCCTTCTTCTTGGTCAACTTACGACACTTACTCTTATAATGCCCATGCTACCTATACTCAAAGCAAATGATATGAGTTTTATTATTTACCATTGAAATTGTTATACCTTTGCTTGTAGGGGTAGCACATGATCCTCCATTTAATTTTTCTTGACTTATGGAGGTGGCACCATCTTCCTCCCCATTTGACCCGGAGGTAGAAGCTTCTTCTTGCTCCGGTGTCAACGAATGGCACTCCCCCTCAATCCTAGAGGTGGAGGTCTCTTCATCTTCATCCTCATGCACATAAAACAAAGAGTATGTTCCCTCTTTGCCTTTACCGTTGCACTCCATTAAGGATGGATCTTGAATCTCTTCTTTCGATATTGAGCACCTCTCAACCTCGAAGTCCTCTTCCTCAATGAATCGCCCTCTTTGGATTCTTCTTGATTTAGTGTAATGGAGGGGTCCTCATGGAGTTTTGTCAATTTGCTCCAAAGCTCCTTAGCATCTTTATAGTCTCTAATTTTGCATATGATTGTGCTTGGCAATAAATTAACCAAAATTTTGATTACCTTATCATTTGCCGCGCATCTTTAGATTTGCTCTTTGCTCCATTTACTTTTCTGGAGAATTTTGCCTTTGTATCTATTAGAATCTCAAATCCCTCCATTAGAGCAAATCGTTACTCTATCTTCATCATGAAGAAATTTTCGATCCTTAACTTCCAAGAATCGAAGCTTGACGCTATAAATGGTGGAGGTGTCATTGTGTCATATCCGAGTGCATCTCGAAAATCCATCTTAAAGTTGAGCTCCCTTTTGATGAAGTCATTGACTTTGCTGACTTTAAGGCTTCAACTTTTTCTTCCTCTAGCTCTTTGTCCTTCTGGCGATGAGTCTAGTGAAGAGCGGTCTCGCTCTAATACCACTTGTTAGGACACTCCGGAGGTATAGGGGGGTGAATAGCTCGTCTCGCTCGCTCGTTTGCTTCATAGATGTTGATTTTACAGCGGAAAAACTCCAAGCAAGCTCCTAATGCTAACAAGAAGATTTACTTGGTATCCACCTCAAGATGAGGTGACTAATCCAAAGATCCACACACGAGCACACTCTCCACTATCAAAAACACTCCTTTTCGGAACAATTCGGAGGTGGAGAAACCTCGTATAACTCAAACAACAAAACACAACTCGAAACAAGAAGTAAATGCAGGAATACAAATGAAAAACCTCTTCTTACTTGATCTCTTGTTGATGAAGATACCTCTGGATGAGTTGGAAAGTGCAACAGTACTTATCTTCCAAGCTCGAAGTCCAGCAAAGAGTAGTGGAGAAGAAATCGTGTAAGCGCTGTTGCGTTTGAACCACGTCATCGCCTTTATACTCTGCGATCTAGGGTTCCCAATCGATTGAGCTTACTCCCAATCGATTGTCATATAAGATCTGAGCAATCCCAGCCGTCCAAAAGTCACAACCTGTGTAACGATCATCTCCCAATCGATTGACTGATCGATTTGGAGCATCTAGATCGATCGGTTGATCAATCCAATGTGCTTCTGTGTTCTCACAGAAGACCCTAGAATCAATTAACCAATTGATTCTGGCTTCCTCAAGTGAGAAAATCATCCCCAATCAATTGCTTGATCGATTGGAGTAGCCCAATCGATCGACTGATCGCTTGGGAAGCATGCTCAAGAGTGACCTATTGAGATCCCCTAATGTCTAGCATCTGGTCAACCTTGACCTGCTGGGACTTCGTCACAAAGTGTCTGGGCAATCCTTTGACCCACTTTGACTTTTCTCCTTGTGCCAAGTGTCCGGTCAATCCTTTGACCCACTTGGACTTTTCTCCTCATATCAAGTATCCGGTTAACCTTGACCCACTTGGACTTACCGTCTCATGTCAAGTGTCTGGTAGGTGTCCGATCAACCTTGACCCACCTAGATTTCCACTGCCTGGCTTCACTTACTTTTCACCTGGCTTCACTCACCAGGATTTCCAACACCTAACTTCACTTACTAGGATTTTCCATCTGCCCGACTTCACTCACCGGGGCTTTCCACACCAAGTGTCCGATCAACCCACTTGGATTTTCATCTTCTGCCAAACTTTTCTTCACATCAAACTAGTGACCAGAGGAAAATTACACCGACAATCTCCCCCAAACGGACAACTGCTCCTACAATCTCCATACATTATCAAACATCAAGACTCTCAAGATTAGTTAAACTGGTCAACCTTGATTTAAAGCAGTCACTAGTGTCTTACCATTTGTTAATTTCACAAATTTTTATAGACATAATCGTCAAGCTGTGTCTATCCCAATTAATTTATAGAGATAAATCCATATAAAAAATTATAGATATACACCAAGATAACTCCATAAGTCTCTAAATATTATTACATAAATAATTATAAGGGTCTATTATAGTGAAAGATAATAATATAGATGATCTATGTTGTATCTGTTCAGGAAAAACCAATAGCAACACCTTTATCAAGCTAAACAACACAAAAAAGATCACAAGACCTTATGCAAATTGAGAAGAAAATAGATAGTCGAGTAACCACATACACAAATTTTATGTGGTTCAGCAGAATGAGCCATGTATAAGGAGAAAAAGAGTTTACTATTCAGCAATTTAAAATAGTCCAAAGTAAAGGCACGATTTCTCTAAAAATAATGCTTGAAAGAAGCTCAAACATTAAAACACCCCAATTGTCAAGGTTAGAATCCTAGAATCTAAGAGAACGGAAGAGAGCACAACATGCAAAAACCTTGTCAAGCCCCAAAGAGATTCTAAAAGTAGTCTCTAGTATTCCTTTTTCCCCAAGAAGCCCGTTGCAAGATGAGAATGCTCAATCTCGAAAGAGACACCAAGAAAGTCTTCTAAACTCCTTAAGTTGATATTTAGGATTCATATTTACTTATATACCTTCATTTAACATGTGAGAAATGAGACCAACAATATTATTCATGATCTTTATCAAAATTTGACACCATAACACAGCCTAATGGGTACACAAATGGTCCCAAATGTTGACAACTAAATTCATAATGATTTTGAATCACCATTACAACCATATGATTTATGTGAGCATAGAAGAAGGAAGAAGAGGAAGAGAGAAGATCAGGAAGTCACCAGCAAATTCGATGATTATCAAAAGTCATGGATGACAAGTATAGCAGCATAAGAAGCTAATTACAACCAAGTGGACAACAAAACAATAAATAATCAAGCTTTCAAGTGCCAATAATAAATAATCACCTAGACCTTTGAAACAATTTGGCAAGGATGAAAACAAAACAAAAAAGAGTGCATCAACTCATATAGAAAGAATCAGTATATGCAGTCTAATCAAGCTAGTCTAGCCTATCTCTCCTGGAATGGTGATGTTGTATCGCCGAATTTAGCGTGCCCAGTAAATCAAATTATCTTTTCCATGCATGATGCATTAAAATAATCCTTCTTGGAAGATAACTCATGGGAAAGGTATAACATAGATTTTATCTTCGGCTGAGTATAAATAAATGCAGGCTTTGACTTATCAAGTTAAAAGAACAACATGAATCAACTAAAACCCCTAAGATTACCTAGCATCCGTCCGTGTGAGCCAAAGAAAAAATGTACACCACTTTTTGAATGTTTAGATACAAATGCATTTAAAAAGCTAGCATTGAGGCCCTACAATAAAAAAGTCACAGATTAAGCATATATCAGAAGCAAAAAATAAACAATACAAGATCAATATCAATAGCCTACATTGCAGAGTATATAAAATATATTTGCTACGAATACCAAAACTGAACAAATAATTTTCATGCATTGGACCAATATGTACTGCGCATAATCAAATGTTTGCTAAAGATAGTTTCAGATCGATGTCCAACATGATGCACACAGGCTCGATACGCTTAGATATTTGACTGGTATGGTTACTAGGTAAAGTCATTTTTCTGAATTATTTTCAGAAAATAAACCAATTTCTGAAGAAAGAACCACACGGGGGATAAACAGAAGAAATTAATCACTAAAGTCTCTAATAATAATAATAATAATAAAAGTAAAACTCTGCTATGCAATGCTAAAAGAAATAAAAAATATTTTAAAATGACATGTCTGATGCGTACTTGTTGATAAACCTTTTTCCTAAGTACTCTCCAAGCCATCGAGCTAAAATGAACAATAATCTGCACAAACGTGAGAAAAGAATAAGCTTCAATATGACTTAGTGTAATAAGGCATGAATAATGTAAATCAGAAAAAGCATGAAATTTAACTTGATAAAATTTGCTAATTTACCATAGCAATTGAGTTAAAGATCTTCATTACCAACCATCTAATGTAAAATTTTGTCATTAAATCCAGTGCATAATCAAGCTATGATCGCAACGAAAGTAAAATCCTATGTATTACTAATAGGTGTTGAACTTGTGGCTGATAACTATGGAGCTTGAAATAATGTGCTCTCAACTTTGTGAGTCCATTTAGTTTACATCTATATGTCTTAAACAGTCTCTTTCACCTTTTTGAATGATGAAGAGTTCTGCGATAGGAAGTGATCTACCTCTTTTTGATGTGTTTTACATAAAAGATTTGATAACTGACATAGTGGCAACTTCACCTTAAGGAAGAAACACCAACCAAGGAAAACTAGCAATCTACCTGTTGGTGAAGTCGTAGCTGAGAATCCGTACTGTTGTTAATACCCGCTCTCAATGGTTACCAAGGTTACGCAAGCAAAAATTGTGAGATGCTACGGTGAAGAGGATAAGAAGGCGTCTCTCGGCGCCCGAAGAGAAGCAGGAAGCGATTTCGCTTCTAGCCATTGGCTCCTATGCTCGCCGGCATGGTTCACAGCGAACGGGTGGTCCTCGCAATTGGAGAAGCCGACCACAGTTGAAGGATTGGCGTGACAAGGGAAGGGTCCTCGTGATGACGTTGGGACGACGGGAAGATACACAGGGGAGGTGGGCAGCGGCCTAGGGTTGGAACTTGGAATTAATAGACCTGGGTTTGATCTCCTGAGTTGTTTTTATTTAGACGCCAATAAAAAAATATGTTAGAAAATCAAAAGAACATTATTTTTATTCGTATCATTAAACCTCTCATTTAAATTTATTAAAATAATATTCTATCCATAATTTTTTAATTAAAATAAATCTTCATTTTTAATTAAATTTAGACGATAGTATACTTCATTCTAGATTTGTCGTGGACGATGAGAGTGGATGCATTCCTTGCATCCTTCGCCTCATGGACCGTTCAGAATTTAGCCTCAATGCCGAAGTGCATTGAGACTTTCCTCTTAGGGAGGTTGCGACAGTTGAGCTGGGGAAGTTGGTTCGAGTCCGAGGCAAGATCACGTTGGGGGCAGGGGTGGAACTGCAGTTGACCATGAGGGACGTTTTGGTCGAACGCAATCCCAATGCGAAGACACTGCACTGGCTCGATTGCATCCGTTTGGCCAGGACCTATTATGATTGCTCACCCTAAACGCCAATTATCAATCTTCCATCTTATGTTATGCTAGCTTCTCTTATCCTAAGTGTTGTACTCTACTGTTATGTTATTGTATGCTATGTTATGGGTTGTAACGTAGCATTGTTTGATTCCCACGCATGCATGCGAATGCGGAATGTCCTCCCTTTAATTAAGTGAACCTCTCTCTCTCTCCCTCCCTCCCTCTTCTTCTTTTCCTGCTCACCCACACGCCCACCCTCGCTCTCTCTCCCGCCTCCCCCCCCCCTCCTTTGTATCCCTACTTTTCTCTCTCTTTTTTGAAACAGGCCTAAATGAAAATAGGTTTTGATCAAAATCTCAGAGGACCCTAAACTTTTAGGTGCGAACCATTCCACTGAAAATATATGGATGGATCGATGGATGGAACCATTCAAAATTAATTTAGGGATCACTGACCACTTAGGGTTCACGAAAACTCTAGGGTTAACTAATTTTTAGGGTTAACGGATACTCTATTGTTAACCAAGTCCTAGGGTTACCTAACCATCTAGGATTCAATGACCACTAGGGTTCACTGACTATTTAGGGATCACTGACCACTTAGGGTGCGTTTGGTTACAAAATAAATAAAGAGAAATACAATTGAATATATAGACACAGTTTGGAAGCTTGACAAATGTTAAACATGAATTTGAATGCCAAGTTGATCAGGGGATTAACAGAATTAACAATTTTATTTCAGTTCAGAAACATAGTTCTAGGTTATTTTCAGTGAATTAATGCAATAAACTTTAGAGTTTAAGTACACTTATGGTACCAAGTTCAGTTAAAAGAATATACTGGTTGACTGTGTTAACCTAGAATATTTTGTTCAGTTAAGATCCATGTAAAAAATCAACTAAAGTGAAGACTATATTTAAATAGCAAAGCCAGATATTTAATGTTTAGTAACAATGTTCAAAGTCCTAAAACACTAATAGCAAATCTAAATATTATACAAAAAAACTAATAGCAAAAGTTTATGAGAATAGATCTAGTTGAAGTCACTACGTTAGTTTAACATCGGATGTGTGAAAAAAAAATCAATGAAGTCATAAAATGAAAATAAAACAAATGAACAGACAAGAAATATATGTGTAGAATAGGAAGATACTTAAATACATTGTGTTCGAAATCAAATAATATAGATATTAATTATTCAAAAAGAATTAGTAAGAAATGAATAAAACCTTCATTAGTGAAAAGCAAAATGCAACGTCGCTACTTGTCAAGAGAGAAACCAGATAAGACAGAATGAAAAGATACCAAGAAACTCAAATTGAAACACAATGGCCGTTCATCGATATCTATAGAGAAAAATAGGCAAATTACAGTTAAATCACGCTCCGTTGATTTGTTGGTGTGACTATTTATCGAAAATCATTTATTTTGTTAATATTAATCTCATTTACCGGGCTCAGGGTAGTGATAGATAGATATTATTAAATTTCTTGATCATGACGGTATCAATAAATTGATCTATTTCTACATCGTCGTTTTCATATTCATGTTTATGCCTTTTGTCAGGATATGTGGTTAGGGATATAAACGAACTACGCTGCTCGCTAGCTTTTCGAGTCTCAGTTTAGAAAAAAAATCATTTGAATTCATTTGATTAAGTTAACAAGCTGCTCGAGCCTGATTTCGAGCTCAAAAATATTATCAAGCCGAGTTAGAGCTTAGTATTTGGTTCGTGAGCTTGCGGACATGTTCGTTAAAAGGCTCGTTTATCTTATTATTATTATTATTATTATTAAATATCACATAAATAATAAATATAATAATATATTATTAATTATTATAGATAATTATCTTAAACGAGTTCAAACTAAGCACGTTTAATTTATAAACGAGCTTTTTTCGAGCCGAGCTATTTAATTTTATTACAAGCCAAAATCGAGCTTAAGAACTAAAGCTCGGATCGAACATGAGCCGATCTCAAGCTTAGGGATAACGAACTGAACTTGCGCTGAAGCCTCTTACTGTTCGGCTCAACTCGGTTTGATTACACCTCTATTCGTGGTATGATGACAAAGCAAAAGAACAAGGAAATAAGACAGGCATTGATGGACGTGATAGCACAAGATAATTAATAATGTGCCATCAATAACTCAATGTATGGCCAATATATTTTTTCTGAGTCTCCTATACCTATGTAATATATAGGTCAAATAAAAACAGAATCCTCTACCTATAAAAGTCTTCTATACTTATGTACAACAACAACAACAACAACCAAGCATTTTCCCACTAGGTGGAGTCGACTGTATGAATCCTTTTACGCCATTGAGCTCTATCTCCTATTATACCATCATCTATATTTAAATAAATTTTATCTTGT
>JBBMJZ010000143.1:19023678-19053163 GCA_037833815.1 Zingiber zerumbet | reverse complement strand
TGTCACTAATTGCATGCTTTGTTACTTTCATGTATTGATATTTATATGTGAGTAGCATTAGTTAAGTAAAGTTAGTAACCCAGTAGCACTCCACCCTCACAGACCGGTAGTGAGAAGGGTGGTCGCTACTAGGTTTACCCGAGTACATTTTCTCATGAACTCATCCTCGCTCGCACAACCTTGACCTTGCCTTCTAGCCTTCTCCATCAGTCATGTATCCCTCAGATACTTCCACATCCTTCAAGCTTTGCTTTCAAGAGTTTCCTTCGGCCTTATTCTTGTTGTTGGGTCTTCCATTGCCAAGAGGCTCCTCACATCCGGGACTTCATCCTTTGCCAAGAGCTTCTCGCTCCAGACTTCAACCTTACCAAGTCACACTTAGACTTACATTGCCTTTGTTGTACATGCATTCTGCACACTCACAAATGCATATTAAATGTAAAAATAAATCATACTTAAACATTTGCCCAAACATCAAAACCTTGGGTCACACCGATTTCTCTAACAATCTCTACCTTTTTAATGTTTAGCAACACATTTAAGTTAGGGAAATAATATAGCAATACATATGCAAACAACTCATGCATAAATCATGGAACCTAATCCTAGGCCCCCCCTTCACCTAAGCTCCTCTTTGAGTTGGGATTTCCCGTAAAAATATTTAGTTTTCTATTTAAACCTAAACTTCTTCCCCTTTGTCATGCACCAAAAAAAGTTCCAACAATATCACAATTATTAGACTATTTAACCTCTAATGATCATAATTATCATGTATTAATCTCCTATAAGATTGCATACATGTTTACTATTCGTTTGGTTATTTTCTATCTCTGAAAAACCCATTTCAGCCTATATAGTAGACTGTCATAGGCTCTAGTCGACTGATTTCATTAAATAACCTCACAGAACTATTCTGTGCTCGATGAACACTATTATCAGTCGACTGATATCTGAGCCAGTTGATTGACATCATATTTCAACCTCAAACAGCATTTCTAAACTAATTTTAGAAATATATTAACAATTCCACATATCTAAAAAAAATTCTAAATTTTATGGAGAGGTCTATTTTA
Organism: Zingiber zerumbet; assembly: GCA_037833815.1. Taxonomy (NCBI): domain Eukaryota; kingdom Viridiplantae; phylum Streptophyta; class Magnoliopsida; order Zingiberales; family Zingiberaceae; genus Zingiber; species Zingiber zerumbet. The sequence continues at coordinate 19,052,090 of JBBMJZ010000143.1, read as the reverse complement.
CCAATGTCTACTTGGAAAAAAAATATTTAAAAATATACATATCTCGAATTCTAAGATTGACATAAAATCTAAAACTAGCTAAATGATTCAATTGAGTCTTGACCTAAAGTTTTAGTTTGAGCTTCCTCTTGATATATCTGCCCATACCAAACCATAATGCATCTCTAGCATTAGTTTTATATGACATCTACATATCAAAAAGCAATTTTCATGCAATATGAACTCAATTCATATTTTTATGCATGAAACTTAATCCAATTGTGTCAATTTCTTGGATTTGAGATTTAAGTTCATCTCCAAACCCTTTGGCATATTCAATGATTCGTTTATAATCCCAAGCACAGTCGGCTTGAGATATATTTACGATGGGTTTCTAAAAGACTCTTTGAGCCCCCTAAAGTTCTTAACTTTAGCCGCTTCCCTAGGTAACTTATCTACTATAACTATACCCACATGGTATACGTTAGAAGATTCTTTTTTCTTCCTTACCTTGTACACCTCATCCTTGCCATAATCATATGCAACCCTTGCATATTTCTTTCCATTAGCTTTGGATGACTCTCCCTTGTCCTTGGTCACTCATCTTTTAGTAATGTCATATGTCACCTTAGCACTTGGCCTCCTTTTGGCCTTGGAGGGGCTTAATTTGTCATTATTGGATTTTTGACTATTCAAATACATGTCAAGTCCTCTAGGTCCAATAATTAACCTATCTAAGACTTTCTCCATTTCCTTAAGTCTTGCCTTCAAGGCTTGATTTTTCAATTATAGGGTTTAAACCCAAGAATTAACATGTCCACCTTGGACATCCTTAGACCTACCCTTCCTAGGCATATGACTCTCTTTCTTGGGCTTAATGCTTAGGTTTTCAATCACCTTCCTCTCCTTAGGCAAGGTGGGTTGTTTCTTGCTAGGTCTATCATTTGAAAATGATTTCTTAGAGTTATCACCTACATTAACCATATTCCTATCATTATATCTAAAACCATGATTTTACATGGATAAATAAAAATTATTCTTACCATGCATGGAAGAATTCAAATTTAAATTAGAATATACCTCCCTTACTCTTGAGGCTTCCCCTTAACATAAGCCTCTCTTCTTCTCTCATTCTTTCAAGTGCGACAACTTCTTGATCTCTCCTCTCCTTGGACACTTCGTGTGGTAGTGAACATGCTCACCACACGTGGAGCATACGATGTGCTTCTTCTCCTTGACTCCGTCCCTACAACCCACATTAGTTCTAAAGCAACTTTAACGGATTTATGATTTATCTCCTTTACCTTTTTGAGCAATGAACACCTACTCTTGTAATATCCTATCTCGCCACATTCAAAGCACTTGATGTGTGATTTCCTGCTATTCTCGGTAGTTGAGGTTGAGAGTTAAACTTCCATGACTTCTTCCTTACTTGTTTTGGACTCTTCTTCCTCACTTGAAGATGTGGACGGTTCCACTTCTTCCTCCTTTTTGGATATTAATCTTGTCTCCACACCCAATTGGTCCTTCTCCTTCTCTTGGACCAATGAGCTCTTTTCCTTGGGCTCCTCCACTTCTCATTCTTGTGTAGGGTTTTCATGAAGAGCAATTACTCTGCTCCATAACTCATAAGCACACTTGTACTCACCTGCATGTGACACAATATTAGAAGATAATAAATTCAACACAATTCTAGTTACCTCCTTATCCATCTTCGATTGCTCCCTTTGTTCTTTGGTCCAATACCGAGGTCAGAAACGTTTTCCCTTCTTGTCCGTTGGAACTTCAAAATGAACTTCCAACGTGGTCTAATGGTCTCAATTCATTTGAAACTGCGTCTCCAACAACTTCCTCCAATACTCAAAATCATCCTGATCATTTGGAGGTGGAATTCAGATATCCCATCCTAGTGTTCTTTCCGACTCCAGCTTCTTGCTCCTTCCGGCGATTAGTGCTTTAAGAACGCTCCTTGCTATGTACTAATTGTTGGGACCTTTGAATAGATGGTTCACTCAAATTGTCGCTTTCTATGTATTTGTTGGCATAGTGGAAATACAAATAAATATAAGTATGAAAGTTAAACCATAATATATATGAAAGAACACCCAACCTCACAGGTTCATGTAACGTGATTCGGAGATAACATACTCCCACTAAACGACGTGTTCATAAGGTGGATGATCCCTGCGATCCTTTGAATGGATAAATCCCCGAAAAACCTCCGGCTACCACAATCTCCTTGTGGGTAGAGAAATCTCACCACAATCTTACTCAAGAACACTTGAACACACCTTGGATTGCTAGAGCACTTGGGAGACTTCTAATAGACTTTAACTAAGCATATTTCATCACCAAGGCCAACAACCTCGAGCTCTAATAAATAGAGCTCGAGGAGAACAACAAAGTTGTTCCTGCCATTACCAGTCAACTGGTCACATCACTAGTCGACTAGTCCTCTGTGGAATTCAACCGTTATAATCCAATGACTCAATTTCAGTCAACTAGTGTCAGGATCAATCCACTGGTTCACTTTGGTTGAGAAAACAGAAGCATTCTACTCCCTCTCAATTCAACTACCAGTCGACTGGTATCTACATCAATCGGCTAGTAAGCCCTAAACCTAGGGTTTACCCAAGTACATTTTTTATGCACTCGTCCTCACTCGCACATCCTTGACCTTACATTTTAGCCTCCTCCATTAACCTTGCATCCCTCAAATGCATCCCCATCCTTCATGTTTTGCCTTCAAGAGTTTCCTTCGGCCTTGTTCTTGTTGTTGGGTCTTCCAATCCCAAGAGGCTCCTCACTTCTGAGACTTCATCCTTTGCCAAGAGCTCCTCACTTCGGGACTTCAATCTTGCCAAGTCACATTTGGACTTACGTTATCTTTGTTGTACTTGCATCCTCACACTCATAAGTGCATATCAAATAAATCAATAAACCTAACTTAAAGCTTTGCCCAATCATCAAAACCTAGGGGTCACACCGATTGTTCAAATAAAAACAAGCATCAAGGTAGTGTCAACACCACCAGCATCACTTTGGTGCTGGTTTAGTGGTGCCAGTACCGACACCTTTGTGTTGGTTTTCTAGTATCAAGGTGGTCATAGGTGTTGGTTTTTAAATATCAACAACACTTGGTGCTAGTTTTTAAAAAATAACATCAAGTACTACAGTGATTGTTGTATACAATCAAAGAATAGAGAAGAAAATTGTTGAATGTAGATGAGAGAAATTAAATATATATCCTCATTGTGTAAACAATGAGCATATTTCCATGATATGTTATAACAATTATGGTGTGTTGATCGGAAGTAATGATTTTTTTAGTTGAAAATTATGAAGCTAGATCTAAAAAAGCCTATTATCTAAAAGTCTGTAGGAGTCATTCATGGTTTGAAAGATCTTAGGGCTCTTATACCAATATTTATATATAAAGGTGTTATGTTGGACGCTCCTCGTGTGAGCCCATTCTGGGTCTTGAGTGCAGCGGGACACCCGGATCACTTCCGGAATATGTATACATAAAGATGTTATGCTGCGCATCATGTAGTCTGCGCCTGTGTGTGACTATACAGTGCGCAACATTTTTTTTTAAGTTTAGGATTTATTTAGAGTTTTGACTTTTAAATTTCGAGGTTAAGGTATAATGTTAAGTAAAAAAAATTACATTAAATACTCACTGAGTGTAAATAGAGTAATGAAAAGCTCAGGATAAACACATAAATTTATGACCCACCATTTTTACTTTTGTGAGCCAATCATTTATGTATATATCCTTAGCTTTTTCGCATAAATAAGGGGTGCGATATAACATTTACTCCCCCTTTCTCTCTCTCTCTCTATTACCGATATATATAATTCCATTTTAACAAAAATTGGTATATGTTCCAATTTCATTCCCCTAAGCAATTATTTAATATCAATAGTTTCTTCTATATCAAACTACCACCAATTTTTCGATTTTGAAATATATTTTTTGCCATTAAAACAGTTGCATAAAAATTATTTATCATCCTTTTTAGAATTTGTCATTTATGTAAAGAAGAAACGTTTCCGAGTGTTCCTTAAAAATATGACTTTGTTTCCATTGATGTGAGGAACTAAATTAGAAGAAATATGATGGGATAACACTTCAAAATTCATGTTTTAGTATTGTTTGCATTCTGTGATCTTTCTTGCATCAACACTAGAAAGGCAAACTCTCTTTGACATCGCCATTAACAACCTCTCTTTTGCTGTCCTGCATTCACAGAATTCCTTCTCGGCTCCAGCGTTTTTCAGTTTCATGTCGACAGCCATACTAATCGATCTCAGAAATAGAAATCTTTACATTCTGAAGAAAACAATGAAGTCATCCTCTTCTGCTGATTGTTCTTGTTGTTCGTCCAGGATCTGAAACGTCAATAAAAAAAATTTTAATCTAAATTGCAAGGATTATTATCAGACCGATGAAATGACAAAGATTGCAGGTAGGTGTGCCAATGTCTTCCATTGGGATGGAGACTCCATCAGTCCATCTCTTGCATGAAGCTCTGGTAGGTGTGCCACTGCTAATTTCCGTTGCATGCAAAGAAATTAAGCATGCAGAGGTAAGTTCGAATTATACTCTTCGATGAATCAAGATATGGAAGAAGGGAGAAGAAGAGTATTTTGATATTTAAAATTAAATGACCACTCTGTTTCAGCACAACTTCAAGTTCTTTTCAGCCTGATGAAGTTGCTGATGTTAAATATGTCGATAGAGATCAGTTGAGATAATTGGTGAAAAGCTGATGCTGACGATCGGAAGCTGCTCCCCTGGTTCAGATTGGTTGTGTAATAACCTCAGGGGCCTCTGCAATACCTAGTCTGGATATTGCCATCCTTCTGCCCTATTCAGCTCTGTTACTGATACTCAAAAGGAAAATATACTTTTATTTACCTTATCTAGATGAGTTATGTTAGTTTGGAGTACGATAGAAGTTTGCACGTGAACAAATAGAGAAGGAGCATGCTTGTAGATGACAGAAGATACGTATGACATGCATCTGTATATTTCATAAAAAGTATTATGCAAGACATTGTAATGAGAAAAATCAATTTTTAGGAGGCGGTGGAGTTAATGGAATGTAGTCCAGTTTTGGAGGAATGCTGCAAACTCTAATTTCTGTCAAGTTCTTCAGCAGCATGATAGCCAAAGCCAGAACTCCACGTGCAGTTTCTGCAAGCTGGAACTAGCAAACAACAATTTGATGAGATGTCACAAGCACAACATTATAACTCGAAAAGCTCTTGTTTTTTTTGCTTCCTCTATTACACTGATTCACCTGCCTGCTTGATTGATCTGCTTCACTCGGACCAACGGATGAATTTACTAATAGTTACTTTGACACTATTTATCTCCTCTTTCTGTGTTCCTCGTTTGAAACAATCTGAAAGGTTATCTATTCTGACACCATGTTATCTCTGATATCACGCACAGAGGCTTTGTCCGTGCATGCAACAATTTATGCCTTAATTTCTAAAGGCTCACGATATTGAAAAACAAAGTCTTCAAAGTTTTATTTGGTAGCTTCCAGCAAATGCCATGGCTGGCAACAACTTGCCTGCAGGTAGATTTGCTCATCCGAAATGCCCAAGTCAATGAAGAAGATGAATATTTTAATTTGTCTGGGTGGTTGCTGTATTGAACTGGATTTCTGAAGTGGTTGAAAATTTTAATACGATGGATGTACATTAAACTTTTAATAAGTGAATCACAAATTCAAACAGGTCAAAAATAAAACACTTCTACAGATGCAAGGGATTCTCAATATTTATTATCTCTCTTATTATCTTTGTATAACTTGTTTAGGCATTTGAAGTTTTCTATAGAAAAATTTATAGGAATCAAAACATGATATTTAATATACTTCATAATCATAATTCATCTACCACCAGTTATTTTTGCCAGTGTCTGCACTAAGTTTGTAGTCCAACTTGGAGGTTATCACTCTGACACACCTGTCAGAGCAGCAGTAAAGCAACAGCTGGGCATACTATGAACGAGAAGAACACAACGCCATGCCTGAAATCAGTTGCCATTTCTACTATTTGTTCTCTCCATTTTTCCTGCTCAATTCGATCCATCGAAAGACTCACCGCTAAGATAGTTACTTTCTTTGAAAACGGCGATGAATCAATTGCACTAACCAAATAGGATTATTGACTCCGATAACAATAATCGATATGCATGCTTAAAGATCCCACAATGTACAGAACATGGACTGGAAAAAAATACTCACAATAAGTCAAATAACGAGGGAGAACAGAGGAGGGAGCTCGCTTGCTGCATTACATAATCATATGATCCTAAGATGCATTTTTTTTTCACTGCTTCGATCCGCCTTGCCATTACTTCTGCAGGTGATTGCGGTAGCTACACGGCCAAAATTGAAACATTCTTCGTTCTGGAATGGAAGAGACAGCGGATTCTCTCAAATTGCAGCTTTTTTAGCAGCGTCTCGATCGATTTCGTATTGGGAATTGTCAGATTGAATCTGCGCAATAAAAAACGAATTTTGAGTTGCAATTGGGGGAATCGGAGTTGTTGTGAATTAGGGCGAGCAGACGACCTCGGCAGAATTCGAGAGGGGGGTGCAATCGGGAGGGTCCTCGAAGAGGGAGAGGGGGAATCGCTTGTCGACGACGCCGACATCGAAGTGGATGATCCCGGAGGTGCTGTCGTCGAGGCGGATGGCGAGGACAGGGAACCAGAGGAAGAGATCCTGGGCGGAGATGCCGGAGAGGGCGGCGATCTGGCCGTGGGAGATGGTGCCGACGACGCTAGCATTGTAGCGAACTTCGCTCTCGAAGGTGGCGGTGCAGGGGGCGTCGAGGCGGGCCTGGAAGAGGCCGTCGGCGTCGATGGAGAAGTCGCTGACGCCCTTGGGCAGGAGGCCGATTGGGAGGCCGTGTGAGCGGAGCACATCGTAGGCGCTGTCGCCGGCGGCGAAGTGGAAGGTAAGGGAAAGGAGGGGGAGGAGGAGGAGGGAGAGGAAAAGGGAAGGAAGGGAGATCATGATGTTGGCTTTCTTCGTTTTATAAAGGTCGCTTTTTTAGATTTCTCCGAGGAAAGAAGGAAGAAGAAGAGAGAGAGGAGATTGTGGTGTCGAAGCACGGAAGGGGAGGTTATGAATGCCTGAGAGATTGTGAAGGAAGAAAGAATGGAATGGAATGGATCATGGAAGGAGAATGAATTATGGTAAGCTTTTTTATCGTGCCCTAACTTTGAAACTATTTTTACAAAAAAATACCTCTTACTTTTAACATTTCTCAAATTACGCTTCTTCCTTACACGATTCGCTCAAAATACCCCCTCATCAACCCAATAATTCAAATATTAGAAAATCTATCAAACCGACCTAAAAGTTTTGGAAAAACTCCTTTTTTTAGAAACAAATTATTTTTTGCTATAATTTGATACACTAATATTATTGAAATAATTAATATTTCACCATAAATATTACTTATTTATGGTAATGTTTCAACTTAAATATTTTTTAAAGTTTTAAAAGTCTTGGTATATATATATAGTTTGATGCGGTACACGTCAAAATTCATGCTGGATTGATCAGTGGGTTGATTCAATCCACCTAACTTGTCTTTCCGTGCCCGTCGCGCCTTCCACCCTGTCCTGAACCTTACTATAACCAGAGGAGAAGGTGAACCCAAAGGTTCCGGCCACGGTTGGTGTTGGATTGCAGTCGGAATCGTCCACGATCACAAGCAGGGGCCGGATTGATCCAACCTCCTGAATCAATCCACCACATGCAGGAAGACAGACAGGTATATCATCCCGTCTTATGGAATTTGTAAACTCCTTAGGAATAAGGTGCCCTGATGAATTTTGAACTTGTTGTAAAAAATCCATCCCAACTCTTATTCATAGTAATGTTTCAGCATAAATATATTTTTTGAAGTTTTAGAAGTCTTCATTTGCTTTTTATTGGATGTGAAAGGATGAGCAAACGAACGGAAAATATCTTTTGATTTTTTTAAAAAAAATATATAACACAAGGAAGTTCCTTAAACAAAGGAGATGCAGTTTGGAAAATTTTCTTATACAGTCGCAAGCATTGAGAGGTGGAGAAGGTCGGTTTGAAAATTAAGAAACTAAAGAGTATTTTTTTTAGAAGAATTTTACGAAGCTAGGGGATGGTTTGAGGCACTTTATTAAGAAAGGATTGAGTTGAAAGGAGGACAACAATTGGGCCATTTAAATACATTTTTTCCTTAATTTTCTTTTTATTATTTGGATAGTTATTTATTAGACCACTTTTTTTATTTGTTAAAAATAATAGCATTTACTATTTTTAACCGAACGAAGATAATTGAAATTCATATCTCAAAATATATTAAGAGCAAACTAAACTGTTTAACTTATTAATTTGAGGTTAGAATCCTTTCTAACACAACCATATGTAAACAATTGGAATCAGAATGCTCACCTCCTCACATATATTGTAGAGTTGATAGTATGGGGGAGCTGGCTAGGTCGCGGATTTTACTTTTAGTATTGATATAGGTTATAATAAGTGAATTATGGAGATGACGCGGTGGTCAAAATCAAGATGACGTGCACGGTCAAAGTCAAGATGACGTGCGCGGTCAAAATCAATGGAAATGAGCATCCCCCACCTAGCTGTGATTGACTGTCCAGCGCTAAGACTCACCTAATGGGCCTGATCAAACTTCGAGCCGGGCGAAAAAAAAAACCGACTGACTCTTGGGTCGGTTGAACATAAGGGATTCCATGTTTCACCCTGAAATTAAGGAGATAGTGTAGTCGGTCATTTAATAGCCGATCGAGCTTAAGGACGATCATCTTAGTAGGCCAACCAAAATGATCGACCTATCTCACATTCGACTAATCCTAGACCTGGTCGAAGGAAGGATCAAACTCCTTACTTTGTGTGAGCCCTTGTACATATGCCCCCGCCGAGTCGATTACTGGTCAGCCTTATGGGTATCTATTCGATAATAGAATCAAATGGATTTACAGGACTCCGTACCCATCTCTCTTCACAAATCTAGTCAGAATATCAAATGTGCATTACATATAAGTTATATACCGCTTGGATAAAGGGTCGACCGGGTTTAAGACACCTTAGCTTAAAATACTGACGAAACCTCTCAAAACATAGTATCATTTCTCCAGAGTCCCATTATATATCTAGACGGACAAAATACTGACCGAATCTCTCAAAACATAGTATCATTTCTCCAGAGTCCCATTATACATCTAGACGGACAAAATACTGACCGAACCTCTCAAAACATAGTATCATTTATCCATAGTCCCATTATATGTCTAGACGGACAAAAGACCGACTGAGCCTGAAACAACTATCTTTATATTACTACCTGAGTAAATCTATAGTACACCCAAGTTCTCAGACGGATTTCCAAAACACATGGGATCTTATATTGTTTCACCAGATGAATTTTCAGTGTGCCCGAGGCACCATATTATCTCTCGAACAGATTTCTATATGACCTTTAATACATAACAAAGCATCTTAATACGAAAACATGTACAAAGGTGACCCACCTCATAGGCCAACTGAGATATACCTAGCCGACAGCATGATCAGAGAATCCCAATAACCTGTCCGAATAACAGCTAGGTGTCAGAGAATATTCTTCTAAAAACTTTTTCAAGGACCATTGTATCTCCCATCGGTAGACTATTTATAACATCATATTTTTTTATCAACCCCAGTAATAACAAAAACTATAAATGACAAATGAGATATACATGTAGGTAAAGAAAAAATTCTTCGGATAATTATTATACATTGCCTAAGTCGTGAACTTCCCTTTACCTAACAAATTCTTGCACACTGTGCCATCTCATGATTGTAGAGGTTATGTAAGATGATATATAAAGGGAAAGTCCTTTTTGTGGGAAAAGTTATATGCTCTCTTATCATCTGCCACTTTTACTCTTACATGCATGTTCTCTATTATCCTTCATTCACTCGACTTAAATATCGGAGGGCTCAAGGCTTTTATTAGTTCATCTATATATCAGCAAGATAAAAAAAAAAAAGAGCTTTTTCATAGAGTAAAAGATCTGGGCTGATCAACTATCAAGCCATCGTACCCCGCGAGCTAGATCAACTGCCATTGGAATGAGAATGCTCGGCCTACAATTTTATTTTACTGCCCAGAATTTTACTTGCTTTCAAGCCACTCCTTTCAAAATTTGGGGGGTAATAAGTTCGAGTCGGACGGAGATCGATGGGATGCGTGCCCACAATCTGGAGCTCATGAGCTGTGAACAATGGCGGATTCACAACGAGATTTGATCGATCGAAATCTTCACCGCGCGGGCGAAGCTAATTTAATTCGATAGCGTAGGAGCGGCACCCGTCCCCTTCCTCTTTGGTCTCCATCAATTCCGCAGTACCGTCCGTCTCGCATTTGCTATTCCTTCTCGTCTTCGATCGACCCCCTTCCCACTCTAGATCGAGCCATCGGTGGGCTCGGGGGAGGAGGGCGTCCGACGTGGCTTGCGTTGAAATTCCCCTGGAACCTAAGCCTCCTCTCTAGGGTTCTCCCGCACGGCCGAAGCAGGGGGGGCTCCCGTCAATGCGGGCGATCCCTTTACGGTTCTTCCGGCTAGGGTTGTGGGCTTGCTCGCCAAGGCCTTAAGGCTGCTGGGCGAAGATGTCTCGGCAGGCCCCTGCGACTCACTTTCACAAATCGAAGACGCTCGATAACAAATACGTGGGTGTTCATCAACTCTCTCAGTAAAAAAATTTCCTTTCCTTTTTAACTTGTTCTCTAATTCGGTTGTGTCGTGAATTGCCTTTTGCTTGAGGTTCAGATGCTTGGGGATGAAATTGGAAAAGGTGCGTATGGACGAGTATATAAAGGCCTGGACTTGGAAAATGGAGATTTTGTGGCGATTAAACAGGTGTCGTTGGAAAACATCCCACAAGAAGATCTCAATGTCATTATGGTATGTTTTTTTTCCCCTTTCATTATGGTTGGTTACGCCCTGTATTTTAGGGGAGTACCAATCTTTTCAATTGAAATCTATATTAGGAGAATTTTACTTCTATATCGTGCATGCTTGCCTTGGTTAATTTGGAAGATAATCTTCCCAGATGATTCATTGCAAAATAATCATAGATATGAAAGTTGCTTAGAGAGGCATTTTTGTTCGTCAAACAAAGTTGTAACATTTTTTAATCTAGCCAATGATAAAGTTGAGCTGTTCATTGGCATTTTGTCTCTTGGTAATGCATAATTGCAATATATTGACTAAAAGTATAAACATCTACGAGGGATATGTGCTAGCATGAGGGATTGATATCCTGTTGTATTGTTAATAACTTGTATTTTAAGGTCATGGCTACTAAAGATTTTCATTTCCCTGCATCATACGCTGGTGGCCTGTGATGATGGAAGAACTACTAGGAGAGGAGATATGCAGTGGCTGAGAGGTGAATGGTAGGGAGGGGAGAGTGGTTGGGTTGAGGGACTAGGACCACATTCTCTGTATTGGTTGCAGAAGCTGAGGACATGATGTTGTGGGAGCTAAGTAGAAAACCATAGCATGGGAATGAGTGGGAGGAGTAATGGGACATGAAGAGATGATAATTTGTGGTGCTCCTAATAAGTGGGAAGTCCTATACATACTAATGGCAATGGCATAGAATATTTATTTATTTCTAATTTTATTATTTATGCTTGTAAATAAGGATAAATGTGGAATCTGCATAGGGTTAAAATATGTTATAGAGCAATATAGCAGGGCGGGGTCCATACAGTGTTGTAACTAGTCAATATGATATATATGTGTGTGCGTATGTGTGGAATACATTTTTCACATGTGGGAAATACTTATTGCCTTGGATTTCAGGTTTCAAGGCAGTCAATTTGTTTCCTTCTACTATTAGCCTTTACTGAATCATCACTTTTGATTAAACATGTAATATAGATATTTGTACACAGTATAGCAATAACGTAGAGAAGCACAAAATTTTATCTACATCTTCCTTTTTTTCTGTATAAATGGGATTTTTCCAATATGCCCTAACTCTTTACTTTGTCTTTTTCATAAAATTGTTGGCTCCGTCACATTTTGCCTAGCAAGAAATTGATCTACTAAAGGTAACACTATATTATCTGTTATTTTTTGTATTTTATTATCATCATGATATGAAATTTTATTGTGTTTCTGTGTAGATAGCTTTTTTTTGTAGTTTGCAATACTGGTGGTTATGATGTAAATTATAACCACATACTTTTCATTCAATTTCAATTTTTGAGACTCAATCCTATTTCATCTACTTTAAGCTTTCTTTTTCTCTTTCCAACTTTGTCCATCCTTTTATCATTCTTTCTGTTTCTTATATACATTCTTCAAACTGAGATAGGGAAATTTCTCTTAATTTATCTGTGCTCCTAATTCTGTTATGTCATGCCACATTATTTTAAAACTAACACTTTGTTTACATGCATTTCCCTTTTATGATTGTTATTAATTGTTGTTCCCTGTGATTCCATGTCTATTGCCGCTTGTATTATGCCCTTTAATCTAGTCCATTTCCTTAGAAATCAACAATTGATATACCAGTAACCTACTTTTAAACAGACATGCATATAAAAGTCATGTTATATCCTATGGCAGGCATTAGCAAAGATTGGCATACAAAAGACAAGCCTTATTTACCTCTGAAATACATCTCTGTATAGCAGCTTTATTTGCACCAATGGCTAACTCATTTTATATCTGAATTCTTGGAGGTGTATAATATTGCTTCATAGTTGACACTCTAAAAAAGAAATCTATGTGGAACCCATAGTAATTTTTGGTTAACTTTTTAATCTGTACTGACTACTTTGCAAATTGATTGACACCATTAAGAATTCGACTATGAGAAATGAAAGTTGTCCTTTCATTGTTCAAAAGACAACAATAACTTGTAATCTTAACTATATGGCATCTATTTTTTTCAGCTTTTCTTAAATAGAAGAATCTAGAAATTGTTGCCATGTGTCTCAATCTGCAATCTCATGGGATTGTCTGACTTAGCCAACTGTCTTTTAAGAGGAGAAATTGTAAAAAGACAATTTGTATTGTTGATTGAATTAATAAAATAATTGGATGAGGTCCTCCTTTGCATGGTTTATAATAATCTGGCCTCGAAGAGACAATCAAATTAGATATATAGGAAATAATAAAGTCAAAAAACCAGAATATAATACAAGAAATCATATTGAAAACCAAGTAGAGAAACAGTGACATTGTCATCATTTTTTTTTTTCTAAAGTGGTTTTATTTATTTCTTTGTAACTGATTCTATTCAAACTATTCATTTGTTACTTCAGAATCTCAACCACAAAAACATTGTCACATACCTTGGATCTATCAAGACGAAGACTCATCTGCATATCATTCTTGAGTAATTACCTACTGATCTCATCTCTAATCCTGCTTTAAATTTATTATAATTTTGCTTTATCACCTCCATGTTCTTATTTACCTACTCGATTTTATTTAGGTATGTGGAAAATGGTTCTCTTGCTAACATTATCAAGCCAAACAAATTCGGACCATTCCCTGAATCATTGGTGGCTGTTTATATCGCTCAGGTTTGCTTGATATTTGTTTACATCGTTCTATATTTTTTGTGGTGAAAATAAGGCTTAGTTTGCAATAAACTATGCATAGGTTTTGGAAGGTCTAGTCTATTTACATGAGCAGGGTGTGATTCACCGAGACATCAAGGGTGCAAATATCTTGACTACCAAAGAGGTAGTATTTAAACACATCTCTTTCTTTTAGTTTTTTATCTAACTTTGGTTCACTATAAGTAAACTGAATCTCTTTTTTGTATTATCCTGAAAGACGTCCCTGATTAACTCTTTAGTTTTTGTTAGTAGATCCATCATAATGCACTTGGAGTTATTCGCATTCAAAGCATAACTTAATGCTACTGTTGAGTCATTTCCACTTGTATTTTATACAAGTGAATATCTATGGTCAGGCTGCAACTCTAAACTTTGATGCTCGAGTGACTGAAGTGGATGTTGTTTAGAAACTATAACTCAATTCTCTATCAATCTTGATCCTCTGGTGGATAGACATATTGTAATGTTCTCATCAGAAATTGTATAATGATTGTTTGTTTGCAAATTTGCCCATTCCAAATTCCAATGCTATTCAGATTCCTCTTGGACTACACATTTGTGGCTTGAACCCTTTTTATCCATGTAACAACCATTTGATTATATGTTGATAGTCGTGTGACTCTTCAATCATATAAAACTTGGCGAAAGGAAAATGCAATTAAATTATCATTAGTATCTGCGCCCATGTGGAACTTGTTAGTCATATCCATTTTATTCATTGATACCTAAAGGTGGCATAATATTAAATTTACCCCCAACTTTATATTACCTTGTGAACATATTTATTCTTACGAAATACTTAAGCAAAACTGATACATGTTTAACCATTGTTTGGTTCATTTACACAAATTGAATAATGTAATTTTTTGCTAATGCAACACAATTTGTCTACCTAATGTATTAGCGGTGGAATCTACAAGAGTTAAGTACTTGAGAATATATTTGAAGTCTTAGTACAGGTTAGACTACGGAAATGTTCTAATTCTAATCAATCTAACCACAGTTTCGACATTTTGAATAGCTAGGGATGACTCAGCCATGCCACCTGCCTAATTTGGGTTTTGCTGGATTAAAGTAGTACCATTGGATAGACAAATTGTATTATCCATATTATACCTAGATTTATGAGTCCCTACAGATACTCCTAGTACTAGTATTTAAATTGGGTATCCATTTATTATACTTGGGTATGGATTGGGTTGAAGAATAAGAAAAAGATGAGTTTTTTTGTATTGGGTCAAGGCATGAGGTACTTAATTGAGTTGGATTCATTTAGTACCAAAAATATATGACTACTTGAACCACCATCTTCTCTGTGAATAGCAATTGGAAAACTTCTGTAAAAAAACTATGTTGTCCTTTGAAGATCTGTTATTCCCTTCTCACCATGCAAGTGAAATTCATCTCAATCTTATTAAGTCCAAGGAATGGTTATGAGAATAAATTATCTCGTATCTCATCTATCAATCAACACTTCAACAATGGAGGAAGGAGTTTGTGGAAAACTTTTCTCTATTGGTAGCTATTAATTTATTATATAATTTGGTTCATATTTCATACATTTGCATACCACTTGTCTTTGCCCTTATAACTTTTAACACACGAAAGCATGGCTAACTTTTTCTGTATGCTTGCTGTATCTACATTGCCAATGCTACTATTGCATATATGCAATTATGCTATTTCACATCTCGTTTCCAGTACATGCATCATGAATGTATCCTTGCTAGTTGGGGTTTTCTGTGCTGTCTATGACCATCTTGACTGTTACATAACTGTAATTAATTCATGCCACAGCCAATATCCCTTAGGATTTTTGGCTCTGTGATAATATGTTTTTGCATTGGTTTAATGTGCTTGGGAATTCTACTTAGGGCCTTGTTAAACTTGCTGACTTTGGAGTTGCAACCAAGCTGACTGAGGCGGATCTCAATACCCATTCAGTAGTTGGAACACCATACTGGATGGCCCCTGAGGTAAAGTACCATATTGCTTTGTTGAACCATTTGATTTGTATATGCCTTGTGAAATTTTGTGTTAGCCAGAGACTTTCTAGATAATAGATCTCTTGTTAAAGGGGAAAATGAAGAGATTCAAATGAATACTAAGGGGAACATTCTAGCAGTTTTGGTCTTTGTTAGTCAAACTTAATGATTAGTGCATATATGCCTCTGATAAAATCACAACTTTTTTCTTCTTGTTTAATCAAAACTAAAGTACCATTGGAATGGAAAAATATAAAGTTTTTATAATAAATATTTCATACATTCTTTTAACTGGTCCTCTATAAGAGAATATATTGCCAAAAAGCTCTATGGAGTAATGAAAGCTTTGCACTGACCTTTGCAAGATTGAAGCCATATTTCCTTTAATTGGTACTGAATACCAAGTTATTCTCCACTAGTTATTCTGGAAGAGTATGTCTGCTTAATCCAGATTTTAGTTATCTATGTAATTTCTCAAGTTTATGCCTCTGAAATTTATTATTTGACGGTCAAATGGAGAGGAAAAGAAGCTCGTTTGTATGATCTAGTGTATGCATTACTAAGAATAAGGAAAAAAATATTTGGCTAAAGAATTTGAATGGATATGAAATTATAAGTTTTTTTTTTCCTAAAGCTATTTGCCAAATCATGTGTTGGATTTTTTTTTTATTCTATTGTTCCTAATTCTAAACTTTAGATTCCATGTTTCAATGAGGATGATAAAACTTCTTCTCTTTCAGGTTATTGAAATGTCTGGTGTTTCTGCTGCATCAGACATCTGGAGTGTTGGTTGCACTATCATTGAATTGCTGACATGTGTTCCACCTTACTATGATCTGCAACCAATGCCTGCACTTTTTCGGATTGTTCAGGTTTAGACTGTTAGATTTTTTGTATTATTTGTTTTACTAACAAGGATATGCTGGCATTCATCTTTGTTACATTTTAGTAGATCATGGATTTGTTGTTCATATTCGTTCACTTTTGTCCTTTTAATTGCTGCATTAATATTGAAGTTAATGTGGCATGAGATCAACATAGCTAATTTCAAATATTAAGGGCACACCTTCTCGTTGCTAATTTAATGCATCCTACATGATATGGAGAGCTTGTCGTCAACTATGACTTATGTTGGTATTAATTTTTTTTATGAATTTGCGCCTTCCCTGTTCTCTTGGTCCTTGAAATGTGTACTTGCAAAATTTTGCAAATCTGCATGTGGCTCGTTGTGCAATATAATTAAACAACATATTGCTACCTATAATATATGATTGCTTGGTTTTGATTCTTCTGTCCTAATTGAGTTGTCATGTCATATCAGGATGTGAATCCTCCTATACCTGAGGGTTTGTCACCTGACATTACTGATTTTCTACGTCAATGCTTCAGAAAGGTAAATTGACTTAAGACCTAGACAAATTATGGTGAATGTGACTGCTAATGGTAATGCAATCTGTTAATATTTTCCTGCTTATTTAGAGAACTCTTTTCAGGATGCAATGCAACGACCTGATGCTAAAACACTACTACTGCACCCATGGATTCAAAACTCAAGGCGCACTTTGCATTCCAATCTGAGACAAACAGGTGCAAGTATAAGGTGATACTGCAAACTATCAGTTGTTTGAATTTGGATTCCTTGACAACTGTGAATGCAGAACTGATACTTGAAGTTTAGCATTTTTAGTTTCATATATATCGTTCGGTTTTTCTGCATATTCACATGAGAAGTCTACACTACATAAAGCAGGATGATTCTCTAAATTAAATAATGGTTTTTAAAAATTTAATTATATGTAATGTTATTGTGCAAGAGTGGTAAAAACGTTACTATTTCTGAGAGATAAGCTTGGATGAACCAAGATGATCAGAATTTTGTTCAGGCCTTACTGGAAGCAAAGACAGCGGAACTGAGCTGCACCAATTTTAAGATTGAGTTGTATTTGGTACTCTGCATGAAAAATTCCAGATTCTGGGTTGTTTTAGAGTTCCAATAAAATACATATAGTTTTGGCGAGAACAGATTGAATTTTCTTTAGCTGATCAAATGCTTGATGAATTTTGGTGTCTGGAAATTTTGGAATTGATATTTCTTAGTTAATTTCCTTATGGTGATATGTTGTCCTATGCAACAGACCCATCATTGGGGCTCCTGTAGAACCTAATCCCCAAGGAGAGCATCATTATGCTTTCCAACCAAAGGGGGATACAAAATGATGATATTGTAAATGGTTTAATGGGTTTTGCTGCAGGTAGTTTACCTAAGTAGCTATAGTTGTTAATTATAAATCCTTCTCATAAAATTATTTAGCACCAGCACATTATTTGGTTTTCCAAATTCAAGTCGAAATTCATAGTTTCAGTGTGCTTGTCAATTATTTGTAAAACTTGTGAGACACAAAGTTGATTTACTTCATTTTACCATTGCACCTGCATTTTCTTTTATCTTATACATGATTTCCTACTTCCAACTTGTTGCACTAAGAGTTTAAATCTTTCTTGAAACTAAACTTTATAAACATAAACAAAAACTTAGGTTTCATTTAAAAATATGCATATATAAGAATTCAAGATTTCGAAAAATCTAAAAATATGTTGACTTCATTTTTTTTCTGGGTTTTGCTTTCTGCAAGTCTAGATTTCTGCACTGTCAGTCCTCGTAATAATATAGCATGAGGGATTTGGTCCACTGTAAGACCAGGTTAAGATTCTGTCTAACTATTAGCATAAATCTCAGGAATATTGAGGATGACGTCCCTGTTGATGATGGCAACTCAACTGTGGATAATCATAATGGAAGTGAAAGCACAATAGTTCAGGAGAACACAAATGGTGCATTAGATATTGGACAAGTATCTTCTTATTGTCTCAGACTTTGGTTTTTTTAATTACACATTTTCAAGTATTGCCACATAATAAATAAGAGTTGAATTGATTGTGCTGTTCTTTGCAGTAATAGAAAACTTTTTGGGTTAACTTTTATAATTCTAACAGTACAGTGATATCTTTTCTTCTCTCATGATTCAGGACAAATGTAAAAATGAAAATTTGGCTATTGATTCTGTTCAAGGTTCTGACGGACATAGAAAACTTTTTACTAAGGGTACCTTCTCAAATGGTACAGAAAGCAAAGCAGAAGACGAGATATCTGACAAAGATCCTACCTTAGCCATCTATGAAAAGCCATCTTTAGGGCATTCTGCTACAGAAGCAGTTTCCAATTTTCCAGTAACACTGGAATGCAAAGGAGTTGAGAGTTCTGATGATAATAGTATATTCTCCTTTAGATATAAGGCTGAAAAAAACAATTTGCAGAAGGTGAGGCGTTTATTTCTTTTGCTGGTGCTACAATATTTATGGGCTTTTTTATCTTCTCAGATAGCTTCAAAGTAACTTTTTCATATTTCCTTGAGTTCTTTTATTTAATTTCTTTAGCATTGCCATTTGTGTAACTGTCTAGTTCAGGGTAAAGCTTTTTGGGCAAATATCATAAGAGCACCCCTTATGTTTGTTATTGTCAAAAGGGCGCTTCTTATTTTTGTTATCATCAAAAGGGCGCCCCATGTTGAAAAATATCAAAAGAGCATGACATTCCATTTTTAATCCAAATAATACTCTTCTTCTGGTGTTGTTATAGCGGTATTGTCTAAACTGCTATAACGTGAAACAGTTTTGAGTAAAATTACTACAATGTGTAATAGTTTTGATTTAAACTAGTACAAGCAATTTTGGTCACACTACGCCGCATTATACCAGTTTTAATCAAGTTGAAGCAATTTTCACCAAGTTGGAAAAAAGTATTTCACTATTTTGGTATAATAGTATTTCACGTATAATAATTTTGACAAAGTTTGAGCAATTTTACTTTACATTATAACAGTTTTGGCAAAAAAAAACATTACAACAAAGCTGGAACCAAGTACATTTTTTAGAATAAAAAATAGGTCTAATATTTTTTCAACATGGGTCACCCTTTTGGCAATAACAAAAATAAGGGGCCTCCTTTTGATTTGTGTCCAAGCGTTTTTTATCTAACAAATTGTTAAGACTATATGAGTCAGCTAGCTGTTTTGCGTTATGATTTACCTTTTTTCATCTTAGTTTCCTTCTGCTGTGTCTTTTTTCCTTGCTTCATGAATTCCATCAATTTTGTTTTGTCCTACAACCTTCTTACAATGTCACATAGTTTTTACATAAAACAGTTCAATTTGTTTTGCTAACTTTTTTGTGTTTGCCAATGATATATTTTTAAGGTTGTGAACAAGTCAAGTGTTCACGGAGTTAATGAGCTTAGCAGGTTTAGTGATACACCAAAGGATGCTTCTTTGGATGATTTATTTCAGCCACTAGATGGACAAAGAGATGTAGGCACTGAAGCTTCGTCCTCTTCTGCTATCCAACAAAATGACTTAGCCAAAGAGTTGAAAGTTAGGATGGCTCAGAAGCAAACACAACCAGATCACAGCAGTGGTGGGAAGCTATTGGAGATGGTTATGAATTTACAAGAAGATGTGATTGATATAGATGGTTCAGTAAGTTTAGCTGGCATAAGTGCGTTTATCGGTTTCAAAGTGCACGTATCTGCATTTTTTAATACTAAAAAGATTTAATCGGTAACTGGTTAACCCTTGTTTGCTAATGGTCATGTTCTTTTTTGCAGGTCTTTGATGAAAACCTACCAGCAGAAAAACTTTTTCCTCTCCAGGTGCTCATTTGCCATAATGATCAACATACATAGGATGTAAACGGACTTTTTTTTGTCCATGCTAGTTCGAAGCACTTAATTAGTCATTGAAGCTGATTGGTTGATTAGCTTTGTTTCTTGTGTACTATGATCTTTTGTTGCTGGTTTTTTCATAAATGATATAACTCAACCATGATGGATATTTCTTTCTTCTTCTTTTAACTGCTGGTACATTGTATGGATTGTATTGATGTTTCATTACTAACTAGGCTTTAGTTGTCACATATTTGATAAATTGATGTAATGTGACAGGATGGAATTTGTTCTGTTCAACTGTCTATTAAAGACATTATATATGCTTCAAGTATAGATATCATATGTGCTTTCATCATATAATATGAGCGAAATACTTCATTTATTTTCAGAAAAGGATCTTCATAGGTGCTAAAAGAATGAAATAAACATTTTTTGTTGCACGCCAAGAATATATTTCTTTGTTAGTCTCTTGACTACTACTGAGTTCTGATGCGAATATGTTCTTTAATTTGATAATTATTGTGTATCCTTTTCTATGTAGCCTGTCGAATTTAGCAAAATAGTTGGTTTGCTGAAACCTGAAGCCTCTGAAGATGTATTATTGTCAGCATGTCAGAAGCTTACTCTATTTTTCAGTCAGCGGCCAGAGCAGAAGCATGTTTATATGTCCCAGTATGGTTTTCTTCCACTCATGGATGTTCTAGAAGTTCCTAAAACTCATGTACGTTTATTCACTTATTAATTATAATTTTCTACATGTACGTTTGCTCATTTATTAATTATTTGTACACCAGAAATTAACTTTGAATACTATCTGTTATTAATCATCTCGAGCCTCACTAGGATGGCCTAATAGTCTAGCACATCTGCAGTATAGACTATAGACTGACATGATGACAATCCAGCAGGTTGTATGCTCGGCACTTCAAATTATCAATCATATTATCAAAGACAATGTCGAGTTTCTAGAAAATGCATGCCTTGTTGGCCTAGTAAGATCTGTAACCTCTTATAGAAGCTTTCTCCTTAGATATGTTTTAGCTGTAGTCATGAGGTTGATCCAAATTGGGTGTCTGCAGATTCCAGTTGTAATGAGTTTTGCATTGCCTGATCGTCCCAGGGAAGTCCGTATGCAGGCAGCCTTTTTTCTTCAACAGCTTTGCCAGTCCAGGTTGAGCCTGTTAATTGTCTCTCTGCTATTTTACCATTATTATTAAAAACAAAAATTGTAATTGATGATATCATGTTCATGTAGTACAATGACATTGCAAATGTTCATTGCATGCCGTGGAATTCCTATATTGGTGGGTTTTCTTGAGGCAGACTATGCGAAGCATAGGTTGGTGTAGTACCTTCCCTTTTTGGCTTACAACTTTCCTTATTTGGCTTGTAATTCCTTCTTATGCTTATTGTATCTCTTATGTTCTTCAGGGAAATGGTTCACCTTTCCATAGATGGCATCTTGCTGGTTTTGAAGCTTCAACATTTGACTCCAAGGAATGACTTTTGCCGCATTGCTGCCAAGAATGGCATACTTATTAGACTTGTTAACACCCTTTACAGCTTGAATGAGGCCACTCGGCTTGCTTCTAAAAATGGTGGTGTATCTGCTCCGCAGAATGGTTTTGCTCCAAGACCAAGATCTGGTCCACTAGAACTGCCTAATCGATCTGACTTGCCACTGACCAACTTGGGTCAATTTGATTCTCCTAAAGTAAGGTTAGAACACCCATTTTTATCTGGAGCTTTAGAACAGCTCCAAAATCCAACATCCCATTCTCAAAAGACAGAAGCTAGTTGCGCAACTCATTTGGAGAAACAATTGTTTGGTGGAGATAAGCCTCACACCACTTATGCTGCATTTGAAGCTGCAAAGGAGAATGGAAATTTTAGTTTATGGGATAATGAGCCTGCACATCCAGATGTTGACTTACCTAAGCATCATAGGGCTACAAGCTCTACTGGTAGAAGCTCCACTGATAGATCTCCAAAGCATATGGATTTCATATCAAATAGTCACCCTGGTGGTGTAACTCAGTTGGTATCTCAGCCTGAACAAATTCGGCCACTTTTGAGCTTACTTGAAAAAGAGCCACCTTCTCGACCTGTCTCAGGACAACTTGATCATGTTCAAAATTTTTCTGGATTGGGAAAACACGAAAGTATATTACCTCTGTTACATTCCTCTACTCCGAAGACAAATGGTGAACTTGAACTTTTGATGGAAGAATTTGCAGGTACTATATTTTGCTTCTCCTCCACCATGCATAATTAAAGTGTCTGGTCTGCTTAACTTGATAGTCTGTGTTCCAGTTCCTATGGTATTGTGCTTCAAAGGCAACTTATAGTTGATTTTACCAGCATAGGAGAATATGTATAGGATTCAGATCACCAACGGTGATTTTTTTGAAACTTTAAATGTTGATTTTTCTAGTGTTAATACCTCATCTACCAACAACTGATATTTTGAATTTTCAATACATACTGTGAATAACAAAAAATGTTTGTTAGGTATTCTGTACGCTAGCTTTTACTATTCTATTATTCTAACATTTCATGTTTACAATCAACAATTAGAGTAACAAGTAGGGATGTAAACGAGCTGAACCGAGCCAAACAGTATTAGGCTCGAGCTCGGCTCGTTTAAGTTATATTCGGGCTCAAGCTCGGCTCGAGCTCGAATCGAACTTTTATTACAAGGCTCGAGCTCGGCTCGTTTTGGAATTATCAAGCTCGCGAACAGTTCAAGCTCGACTCGTTAATAGCTCGATTATCATAGTTAACGAGCCTAATTCGTTAAGCGAGCTCGGGCTCGTTTTTGGGCTCATTTTAGAGCTCATTTTTTTGGCTCGTTTTAAAGTTCGTTTTAATGTTCGTTTTAGAACTCATTTTTTTGCTCGTTTTAGAGCTCATTTTTTGGCTCAATTAAGGCTCGTTTTAAGGCTTGTGAGCCTACAAAGGAACATGTTCATGAGCTCACGAGCCGAATATCCTTAAGCTCGAGCTCGGCTCGATAAAACTATCGAGCTCGGCTCGATAAAACTATCGAGCTCGAAATCGAGCTCGAGCTCGGCTCGATAAGATAATCGAACGAACTCGAACAAGCTTTTTACCGAACCGAGCTCCGAATAGCTCGCAAACTATTTGGTTCATTTACATCCCTATGTGTAGATACTCAGGAAATAAAAAAAATCAAAGAACATTGCCCTAAAAGCTAAGAAGGACGAATTAGACGCCGACGCTTCCCTCGACGATGATGAAACGACATTTATGGTAAGAAAATTTAAGAAATTCTTTAGATATAACAAATTCAATCAAGTACAGGCCAAGAAAAGAAGAGCAAGGAAGGTAAGATGCTATAACTACAATGAAGATGGGATGACTACCCAAAGCTGAAAAAGAAGAACAACAAGAACGAGCCAAGCACAAGGTAACTTGGGATGATACAACATCAGAATCCAAATTAGAAGAATATGTTAGACTAGCACCGATGGTCAGTCACCAAGAGGAGAGCATAGATGAAAGGTGAGCCACAATAGAATAAAGCTGCAGCGAGTAGGAAGAAACAAACTTCAGAACGAATCTAGTAAGTGATGTATGTTTACTACCTCCTGACGCATTATATTCAAGTATTAAATCGATGACTATATTGTTATATAAGCTTAAGTCTAAAAATAATAATTAAAAAAATTAGAATTGAAAAAAAAATAGTGAATACATGTCCTTTAGAAATGTATAACAAACTAAAGGATGAAAATGAAAAATTGAAGGAATAAATGAAAACATTAATTTTTTTTTTGCATATCTTAATCCTAATACTTCAAGAAATTATAGAAGCCTAAATTGGTATCTTAAATATCATAAGGGTAAAATTATAAAAGTATATCAAAAATATGTTAAAAAAATTCTTATTAATCTATAGGTAAAAATTTATTTTGGGTCATAAAATATTGCTTAGTATAAATAAATGATTATGCGTATTTATGTTTAAAAATATTAATTTTATTTGTAAAATTAAGTATGTATGCTTACTATTAACATTTATTACTGAAATTTTTTCCTTTGTTGCTAGAACGAATAATTTGTTGTTAGTATTAAATTTTTTAGAATTTATTTTTGATCAATTTTGTTTGAATTTTTGGTTGAAAAATCATAATTTAAAATTTAAAAATTTTCAGATATATATTTTTAAAAACCTGATTTTTCAAGATTTACTGATAAATTTTGAATAAAGATAAAAAACTTCCTGATTTTTAGGTTAATAAAAATATTTTTTAAAAAAACATATCTATTTAAAATATTTTTCGTACTATCTTTCTTTATGAAATTCTTATTCAAATTTTTTATAGTGATAGAACCATTGATTTTCTATTTGAATTTTTTTTAATAATTTTTTTGATAAATAATAATTTTTTTATGAATTATTTACCGAAAACCTTATTCTTAAAACTAAAAAGTCTGAAAAACTTATTTTTTTGAACATTTTAATTTTTCTTTAGCTGTGTATTCTATTCTCAATACTTGAAAAAATTTAAAAGATTTGTTTGAATAAAAATTGATTTTTAAAATTTATCTTACAAAAACTATATTTTTGTATAAAATAGTTTATTTATGCTAAAATATTTAAAATAATTTCGCCTCCCTTGATGAGCTGCGAACGGACTGCGCTAGCAAGGTTCGGGTGCTCAGAGCGGTCTGGGCGCCCAGACTAGATAAGGTTGATCCAATACAAGCCGTTGTGAACTGTTACGACGTGGAAAAATTTTTATCCACTTTCAGGCTCCTAGAGCCCTTCCAGGTGTCCAAAGCTGCCACATTAACAAACAGTCAGATTTGCCCAGCAAGTTATACATAGAGCTCTGGTCTCAGTAGTAGATATCATCACTTGTACTCAAATTCCTTTTCTGTTCTACTACTTTAAATTGTGAGTTATCAACGTTGTAAAGAGGCTACTCCACTCGAATGAGAATTCTAATGAGCTTTTCATAGTATTGGATTAGCAATCTTCCGATTACAAACCAAGTAAATTTTGTGTCTCTTTCTTTCATTAATTAGTTTATTTTAATTTTTTTTATACAAGTGTTTGTCTAACTTAATTCAAAAGTTTGAGAAAATTAGTTTTATTTTATTTTCAGGGCAACTCACCCCTCTTATCAGCCGCACCAAAAGGGACCTAGACTCTCCACACACCAGTTTTGTCTTGATAACAATACCTTTTTTGAATTTCATCATAATTATTAGTTTATAAAAGATAGAGGAACATATATTATTGTGTTTCATGAAGGAATAAAAAAAAATGACACCTGCTATTTTCAAAGTTCTTCAATCAAACCTTTTATTAGTGAACACATAAATAAATCAGCTTGACATGTCCGACTTAGTCATCCTTCCCTTCATATTGTTCAATCGATTATAAATAAGTATGGTTTACCTACTTCTTCTATTTTCTCTCCATCTCATTCCTGTAAGGCCTGCATAAAAGCTAAAAGTCATAAATTACATTTTTCTTCATCCGATCGTGTTGCTAATTTTTCACTTGAAATAATTCATTCAGATGTTTGAGGCCCTGTACCTATCTCGTTTAACCAAGGTTTTCTATATTATATTATCGCCATTGATCATTTTAGTAAATATACTTGACTTTATCTTATAACAAGAAAATCTGATTTATTAGACATATTTTATCATATTCAAAAAAAAAGTTGAACGATATTTTAATCATAAAATACTCTCTCTTCATTCTGATTGGGGAGACGAATATCAAAATTTTCATCATCATCATGTCGTTTGTGGAATTGTTCATCGAGTTTCTTGCCCTCACACCCCAAAACAAAATAGTTCTACTGAGAGAAAATATAGACATATAGTTGAAACTGCCTTAGATCTTCTCTATCATGCATCAGTTCCGTATAAATTTTAGGATGAAGTTGTTTGTACTGCAGTATATTTCATAAATTGACTTCTTACCTCATTACTCAATCATAAGTGTCATTTAGAAAAACTTTATAATCAGACCCCTGACTACACCTTTCTTTGAATCTTTGGTTGTGCATGTTATCCATGGTTAGACCCCTACTCTAAACACAAACTTAACTCTTGTTCATTACTATATATTTTCCTTAGTTATAATAATATGCATCATGAGTATCATTGCTTGCATATATCAACTGGACGAATATATAATTCACGACATGTTACTTTTGATGAATCGTTATTCTCTTTTTCAACAGCATCTTCAATCTCTCCTCCAGATATGGGTGACACCTTCTTGATGTCACCTAACATTATCGGAAGTGATGACAACTTAGCTCTTACTCTGAAGCTCTCTAATAACTCCGATATGCCATTAGAATAACCTTAAGTTGCTACTCTAATCTCAAAAGCATCACTAGTAGAAGATAATATGCTTTCCATATCTGAATCCTCAGATAATACAAGTTTGTCAATAAAATCATCATGTCATCCTACTTCCTCATCGTTATTAACAAGCGATTCAGATGATAATGCTCCTCGCTGTAGACTTTCCTTAAGTGACATATATGCATAATTTCCACCAATAGCAACTCAACATCCCCTCCCATGAACTCTAGTGGTCTCCTCAATATCTATTGAACCAACTTATTTTCACAAGAGAACACGGATTTGAATTGGCGTAATGCAATGACTACAAAATTTGATGCACTTCTTCGCAATGACATATAAACCCTAGTTCCCTACACTCCCTCTATGAATATTGTGGGATCCAAATTGATATTTTGTCTTAAGCATCGAATTGATGGTTCTCTTGAAAGGTTAGTGCCCGACATGGTTGCATAGTTGATCGGACGCGAATGTTCGATCCCCCTCTGCTTTGTCGATCCTTGTGTCTCAACTCAGAGCCAGCAGGCAAACCCTCATTGCCAAAATCTAACCGATTGACTCAGTCGGGCAGCGAGGTGAGCCGATTGGACATGTTGTACTTCTATGGTCAAGGAAGAGCCCGAGTGAGGGTTAAGTCGCTAAAGGAGGGTGTGAAGCTGAACTGGCGGTCATCCCTGAGTAATGGTTGGTCGACCCAGTGTGGGTCCCATGAGCCTACAGCTCCATACTCTTGAAAGTGTGTGCTGCTAAGGATAGAGAATATCCTGCATGTAAATCTCACTTTAGAAGTTTCTAGCCTGTCATATCACAAAGATTTGTGCTTTCGTCTAAGGAAAGGTGCCAGAGACACTTTATGTCTTATTTTTTTCTTAGGAATACTTTGGAAAGCGTGTATATGCTTTGGAATGCATACATAAGCGTTACAGTGACACTATAAAAGAGGGTCTCCATCTATAGGCAGAGGTATGCAATGCTCTATTATTCTACACGCTCTCTGTTATTATTTGCTTACGCTATTTTCTTCTCTTGAGCCGATTACTGGTTTAAGCATTGGAGGGCCAACACCGGGACCCTTTTCCTGACCTAGCACTAATGTTCCCTGTGTTACAGGACAGTACAGAGTCTTTGTTCCATCAACAACAGAGCCACCGCGGAATTTTCATTTCGTCAACAACTGAGCAACATTAGCAGTTTACCATTTTTACCGCTTACGGATAGGAACATGACCTTATGTATCAGTCAAAGCATGGTTTGAGAGTTGATCATATATATATATATATCTGACCCAACATGCAATTGGATCGAATATTGCACATGTCTCGACTTAGTTTGAACTGTTAGGAACACTAAAAATACCATTTTAACCCCTAATTTTGAAAAAAGAAATTTAATGGTTTTTTTATTGATTTTATGTAAAATTGCTAAATTATTTTTAAATTATAAAAATTATAAAATTAATTTAAAAAAAACATGGTAGCTACTAAAATTAATACGTCTATAATAAATAAAATTAAACGCAATTATAATAAATTTCAAATTTAATTTTTATTGTTTGATAATTAATATTTTTATTTTGATAATTAATAAATAATAATTACTATCTATAATAAATTAGTCTATTTTTTATTTAGAATATTATTTTCACAAATATAATATTTTTATTTTCTATTTTGATCATGTGCTGTTTGAGATATTGT
>JBBMJZ010000143.1:19009081-19023578 GCA_037833815.1 Zingiber zerumbet | reverse complement strand
TCATAGTTAACGAGCCTAATTCGTTAAGCGAGCTCGGGCTCGTTTTCGGGCTCATTTTAGAGCTCATTTTTTTGGCTTGTTTTAAAGCTCGTTTTAAGGTTCATTTTAGAACTTGTTTTTTGGCTCGTTTTAGAACTCATTTTTGGCTCGTTTTATAGCTCGATTTAAGGCTCGTTTTAAGGCTCGTTTTTTGGCTCATGAGCGTACAAACGAACATGTTCGCGAGCTCACGAGCCGAATATCCTTAAGCTCGAGCTGGGCTCGATAAAACTGTCGAGCTCGAAATCGAGCTCGAGCTCGGCTCGATAAGATAAACGAACGAACTCGAATGAGCTTTTTACCGAACCGAGCTCCGAATAGCTCGCGAATCGTTTGGTTCATTTACATCCCTAGTAACAAGTCTGGCAGTCTGAACTATCTGGGATAGGCTACATTGATCTTGTTCTCATCCTGCCCTTAAATTTTATCTGAGACTATGTAACTAGTAAATTAGCCTGGTTTATGTTCTTGCTATTTAATCTGTAGGATAAAGTTCTTACAGTACTGCCGCGTTTGCTTTTGTGATTTCTTGCACTGGATGAATAGGTACTCATTTTTATTGTTCGCTTTGCAGAGGTCTCCAGGCATGGACGAGAATTTGGTAATTCAGATTCCCATACCAAACTTTTTAATAAGGCAAGCAAGAAGGTTCCACCAACATTGGGGTCATCTAGTTCTAATGAAGGAACTTCTACATCCGGGTTACTGTCACAAACAATGTCTGGTGTTTTATCTGGATCAGGAGTGTTAAATGCTAGACCTGGCAGCACTACATCATCTGGCTTGCTGTCCCAATTGGTTTCTTCATCTAATGCTGATACTGCGAGGGAGTATGTGGAGAAGGTAGCTGATCTTCTGTTAGAATTTGCCCAAGCTGACTCTGTAGTGAAGTCTTACATGTGCAGCCACAGCTTGCTTGCTCGACTTTTTCAAATGTTCAATAAGATGGAGCCTCCTATTCTCTTGAAGGTAAGTTTGAATTTCACTGAGGACTAATAGTACCATTCTTGTTTTGGTTGGAAGACCAATTGTCTGACCATATTCGTGTATTTCCATGTGTAGATACTGAAGTGCATCAACCACTTGTCAACAGACCCACACTGTTTAGAAAATCTTCAGCGTGCTGATGCAATCAAGTATCTGATTCCTATTCTTGAACTATGTGAGGGACCGCTTATCTCTCACATACATAATGAAGTAAGTAGCTTAAATCCACATAGTATGAACTTACAATCTATGTACTGCATACATTCTACTAATGTTCGTAGAAATTCAGCAATCCTCTGTTCAAAATGATTTTCCTTTACATTTTCAAGCTTTTTGGTGGTTGTGTCGAAGAGTTTTATAGGTCCACCCAGAATTGGTTGATCATCATAGGTATTTATTTTGTTAACGGTTCTATTGACTGCTACAATGACCTAATTTTTAGGACTAGTGCAAATTATAGACAATTTTAGCAAAAAACGATGATACTGCAGTCAGAAGGTCTAGTTTCTTAATATGATATTTTCTAAATCTTGTGTATCACTTGAATGTTATCTCCTCATAGGCACTGGTGCTATGGAGTTTGAAATCAAGTATTCTTGATCATTCTCTCACTTGTGATCTACCTCTATGTCCCTGTGTGCATGCCAATGACTTTCATTTTAGGTTTAGGGAGAAACAAACTTTTGAAAGCTGTCTGTTTTCATGTTCTGATGATAACTTTCATATTTACATGGCTGACTACATTGTTTTCCCCATAAAAGGTTCTCGATGCCCTTTTCAAGCTTTGTAAAATAAACAAGAGGAGACAAGAACAAGCAGCAGAACATGGGATTATTCCACACTTGATGAGTTTCATCATGTCAGATTCACCACTCAAGCAATATGCATTGCCTCTGCTGTGTGACATGGCTCATGCATCTCGAAACTCGCGGGAGCAATTGAGAGCTCACGGAGGATTGGATGTGTACTTGAACCTATTGGAAGATGAGGCCTGGGCCGGCACTGCACTGGATTCAATTGCAGTTTGCTTGGCCCACGACAACGATCAAAGGAAAGTAGAACATGCATTGTTGAGAAAGGAAGCGATTCAGAAGTTGGTCAAGTACTTCCAGAACTGTCCAGAACAATATTTTGTGAATATATTGGAGCCTTTCTTGAAGATTATTACGTAAGAAACAAAAACGCCTTTCTCATTCCTTTTCTAATCTCCAAGCACTTTAATCTCTGAAACGTCATTATTGTCATTGTATCTACAAATGAAAATGCAGGAAATCACCTAGAATAAATACCGCTATGGCTGTTAATGGTCTGACAACATTGCTTGTTACGAGATTAGAACACCAAGATGCTATTGCTCGTCTTAATCTGCTGAAACTGATAAAGGTATTCTTCCTTGCAGATGTTCAGAGAAACATTGTTTCGCGGCAGTTATGCTCCATATAACGTAGAACTGTTTCTTACTATAATTGCATTTTGTTTTATTTTTTAATTTCAGGCTGTGTACGAGCACCACCCAAGACCGAAGCAACTGATTGTGGAGAATGACCTACCTCAGAAACTCCAGAATCTGATCGAAGAACGGAGAGACGGCCAGCGCTCTGGTGGGCAAGTCTTAGTGAAACAAATGGCTACCGCATTGCTTAAAGCCCTACATATCAACACTGTATTGTGAATACGTGACCAAGTACTGAGTGTGTACATATATGAATTCTCCAAATGAAATGTAATATATCTGTTTTGATCTTTCAGTAAGTGTGAGTTTTAGGGTGACAGAGTGATTATAAATATTCAAGGTAGGGGCGGTCACTCTCGAAGTGAGCAATTAAAATGCAACTCTACTGGCGCTGTAACATGATAATCCACATGCTTTGAAATTTACGAGTTACTCTACCTCTTTGTTTTTTTTTTTGTTTGTTTGTTTTCGAGTCTTCCTGTCACTTATTTTTTGGGATTAAGATTATAACGTCCTCGTTCGCAAACCCGATGTAATTTTGTTGCTGGTTATAATGTATAAAACAAAATATTAGAATAATACTGTTTTTGAATCAATTAGGATTTATGAAATGTGATGTATAAATTTGTATCTTATTAGCAAAAGATAAGCATATTAGTATCGAATTAGTACGATCAAGAAATGAACAATGATATTTAGTATTCATTACTAAACATAATTTTGTTGTTATATAATTCAATGCAAGAAAGACAAATTAAGATAATGTATACGCAACCACAAATGTTTGAATGAAATTTGTATGAACGTAATTGCAAGTTTGCATACAAGTTAAATTGAGTTATTATCAAAATTTAAATAATTTGATCCCTGAAACGTCTTTAAATTTATCAATATGACTAAGTCCACCCCCTACGAGTAAGCTCTTTCCTATTGAATTTGATAGCTCTGTTTATCTCATTTAAGTTTAAGAGATGATTGATCATTTAAAACCCAATAAATTAATCGATCCCAAAAACAATATCAGAAAAATATGACCACTCGGGAAAACAATATCACACAAAATAAACACTAAAATCTGTTCAGCAACTTGGAGAATTGCCAAAATGATCCGAAGATAGCACGGCATGACACCATGATCTCTCATCCCACATCACAACCATGACCTCTCATGGTTAATGAACCTTTCAAATAAATAAATTGATTGAAGAACTTAGAAATGGACCCCAAACAATATTAGAAAATACAAATGACTTGGCCACAAGTTTCTTGAAGGATCTCCTTGAGCATTTGAGTAAATGTATGTAAACAATACATGCTCAAAGAAAATGCATTTAAATAGTTTGAATGACCTCAGCTAGTTGCGTTTGGGCTGTTTGGGGAGATCCTGGTCACATAAATCAGTCGGCATTTTCTTTTCCAGTTATTTATCAAGTTGATCCCTGGCACAGATACCTTGTTCTTTAACGTACCAATCCATGCTCAAAGAAAATGGCAATCTCCTATTTTTGTTCGACGTCTACATGAACATTTTGGAGGTCACATTCCCAAAAAGTCCCCATCTGAAACATTGATGACCCTTTCACGTTAACTTGCAATTCAAGTGGAATCTCACACCGCATTAAATTGGATAGTTCCACAAATTTACCTGAGACGAAGCAACTTCAAATCCAGCAAGGAAATCCTGGTGCGTATTGAGGTTTTGATGAACAGTTGAATCCAGCTGGTTCATGGAACTCTGTATCTCCATTCCACTAGGCAACAGACAATGGAGAGAGGTTCCATGTTGAGGTCGGTTAACATATGGAGAGGGCACCCCTGAAGCCTCAAAATAGTAAACTGGGTTTTGCATTGATCCAAAATCTTGATGATGAATCTGGATTTTACATTAGAATAAGTTGCTTTTTTAAATCTTTGATGAAGGGAGTTGTCTAAAAAAGCAGAAAATTTAAAAAGATTTCATCTTGAGACCTTGGGAAGAAAATTTGCCAATTTGTTGAAGTCCAATTGCGGGTTCACAGTGGCAAGCTTCATAGCAAGAAACTACAAGAGGGAGTAACTAGATGATTTAGATGCAGCAAACTGATCCAGTCGAATAGCAAACATTGTTGCGACGACAATTATACCTCCACTTGATGCTGCAAGGACTGCACATAGTTGATGATCTCATCGAGCATGACTGCTTTTCCAGTTACCTACTCATTTCAAATGGAGAAATGAACTAAATGAATACTAAACAATGACACTACGAAATAAAGTCATTTTCTAATAGATTGTTATTTGGTTATACCTTACTGCAGCCAGGAACCAGATCTTGTAAAAGTTTCATCCTCTGGCTGATTTTCTCTCTTCTTACCTGAGAAAGCCAAAAAGAAATCATCAGAAGATTGCCTAAAATACATATTGTCTCAACTATTTGATTCAGCTAGTTTGCAACTGTATCGAAATAACATCAACAAGCTGCAAAGTTGAGCATTGCATATGCATACCCTCTCAGCAAGGCTGTGGCTATCAGTAGCTTCACCTCTTCTTGCTCTAACATGGATATAGTCCTTCACAATCTCAGGAGATTTGGCTTTGGTTTTCTTCCCTTTTTTCAGATCACCATTGACTTGGCTGCTAAAAGCATCAGCTTCCTCTACCTTGGGCACAGCTTCATCATGTTCAATTCTGTTCTTCTCCATCAGACAGCACCTTTTCACTTTCCAATCTTCTTTTTCTATCACCTGAGAAAACAAAAGAAGTAATTTTACAGTCACCTGTTTTCCACACAAGAGAAGCAGTTGACTTTGATACAATTCCTTTACCTTGGAGTGATCCATGGCAGAAATGTCTGATCTGTTACCCTTTCCTTTGCCCTTCTGTGGAGCTTTTCGTTTCTTGATGCTGATCGCTTCTTGGTTGGCTGGATCGGACACCAATTCACCATTGTTTATGCCCAACTTCAATCCACCAGGCACCACGATCTCCTTTTTGCAGCCCTGCAACCCAATTTGGAAAGAGTTGCTGCTGGCTGCTTTCATGGTCTTTTCAGCATCAACACGACCGAGCTGCTGAGCTGCAAGACTGCTGTTATTCCGGCCGTCGAAAATGGAGAATCTCGCAGCTCTCTCGGCAACACAAGTATCGGAGTTGATCTGATCCAAATATGTCGGTGGAATCTGACGCTGGTGTAAAGTGAAAAGATCAATTTTCGTGGAGGAATTAAGGCGAACACCTTTCTGGTCCAACAGCGGCAATCTTTTGTCGCCCGAGTCTCCAGATGAAGGCGACGGCGCCACAATGGAGGATAGGGACGGGTCAAAATCTCCACTTGGTACCGTCGTCTGGTCCCAATTCAGGTCGAGGAGGTTGGCCGGCAGTTGGCCCCCCTCGCCGCTGTCCATCTCCGGCGACGCCCGACTCACTGAAACTCTGATAAAGGCACCACCTTTCTGAGATCTCTCCAAAGCAGAAACCAAATAAACAATAAAAACACACCAAATATGCCGAGAGTAGATCGAGAACGCACTCTTGAAGTGAATGAACCAGAGAAAAGCTGTGTCTTTTTCGAAGAGGATCGTTCTTCTACTAGTTTTGGCGGTAACAGTAGCGACAAGATGTCTGCTTTGCTATAATTGAGATCCAAAATTCGAAATGAAGAAAGATGATCAATGAGAGAGAGATAGAACAGTGGAAGTAACTGCTTATACATACCTTAAAGAATTTAACTCCTTTATTAGTCGATCAAAATCCCTTCTTGCTGTTAATTACTTGTCATTGACTAAAACTTGTTTATTGAAAATACAAAGGTGAGGTGGCTGTATCACTCCGCTCCAAGTGTTTGTGTTAATATCTTATTCCATTAGCAGCTATCATCCACATGCAACGATTTAATTAATTATATTTCAGATTACACCACAAATCTCTATTTTTTGAGTGTTGATTTCCATTTATGCTTCAGAGTTTGAAGTTTCAAAGAGAGTTGATGGCGGAATGATTCCTCTGAAAAGAAAAGCAACAACAATAAAGAATCTAACTTAACTAGACAATCTATATATATTTGCTTGTGGAGAAGTTCTTGCTTTCTCTTATCTTTATGGTCAAGTCAACTGATACGGCGATAAAGGTAGACCCATACAAGCGGATCGAAATGAGGAAGACTGACTAAGGTGACGATCAAAATCAAGAGGAAGTCAGAGATATCAACAATATTAGTGGTGCGTTTATGCTGGCCTTAAAGCCGGTCTGGTGTGAGTGCATGCCCGACGCAAGTGCCTGCGTGGGCCTTCCTCCCGGACAAACCGCCTATCTCAACTCAGGTAGTAAGTAACATGACCGATTGTCTCGACCGAGCAGGGAGGATGGCTGATCAGCCATCCTTCTAAACGAGCAAACAAAGTTTCACCTGGCCTACCGTCTATCCGGTCAGATCTAAGGGCCGATCGGACATATGACTTCTCGATAATATGATGGACCAAGTGAAGAATGGACAGTTGATCTCATTCCATAAGACTGAGCTGGAGATTCATCGGCAAGGTGACTATCGGTCAACTCAATGTTGGCCCATGGGGCCCACGTTACCGTACTCTTTTGGAAGTTTATGTAGTTGACATAAGAGAGAATGTTCTGCAGACAAATCATACTTTAAAAGCTTCTAGCATGTCACATCACAGATATTTGTGTGCTCGTTTAAAGAAAGGTGTCAGGGACACTTATTTTTTATTAGGAAGATTTTGGGAAATGTGCATATGCCTTGGGATGCATGCATAGGCACTACAGTGACACTATAAAAGGGGGTCTCTATCTACCGACGGAAGTATGCAATGTTCTATTATTCTACACGCTCTCTGTTGTTGCTTGTTTCTATCGTTCTCTTCATCTGAATCGAGTACTGACTTGAGCATCGGAGAGTCAACGTCAAAACCTCTTTCCTGACTGGGGCACTAACACTCCTTGTATTACAAGATAGCACAAAGTCTTCATTCAGTTAACCACAGAACCACATTCACAGTTAAACGTCTTCTCAACTTTCGAATAGGATCCGATCATCTATCACTGAATTTAGATCTGCCAAATTCCAAGGCAAGCGATTCTTGTCGGGTTCTGATCGATCTTCATTTCTTCTCTGAGAAAGTGCAGTAGAATGTTCATTCCCTGCAGCTGCACCTTCACCTTCAGTTGGCCCTGCTGGCGGGAGTCGTTGCAATCTTCAGATTTCTTAGAAGAAGATCTACGTTGGTGATTTTTTTTGCAAGTTATTTTCTTCATTTTTAATATTCAAGTAAAAATATAAAATATATTTTAAGAATCGTTTGTTCTTTCACTTGAAATCTATCTATTAGACAAAATGGAGAGGAAAAGATTGATACCAACACTCATTTCCCTTCTCATAAAATTAGATTCTCACCTCCAGAGGGAAAAGGCCTTAGTCATGTTTCCATGTGAACCAAATAATTATAAAAAGCACAAAAAATAAAGACAAAAATGAGATACTAAAAAACAAAAAGAACCGAAAATGATTCCTAAATGTACATATTCCTGTCCGTAATTATAAGGTGGTCCACATTAATATTATCAACGTTGGTGATTCAATATACTTTTTTTTTAAACAAATTTTTAGCATTTCTCTACTAACCATTAGTATTATTAATTTATTTAATAATATTCTGCACCGTTAATAATTATTGTTACCAACCAAATTTAATAATATTTAATGTTTTTAGTTTTTTAAACAAATACATTTAATGTAGGATAAAACTGATATCAAGGGATAATTAATAACATCTCCCACTAATGACTCGATAAATGACTGAGCCATAAATCATCTATTTTATACGAAACAGGAAACACACTCGATCTCGCGTTCAATCGACCGTGACCGATTTTAATACGCGAGATTTCGGCCGGCTGTTTGAGATGATACAGCAAATATAAAATTTTTGAATCCTTGTTGTTCCTTTTCTGGACTTTCGTTTATTAGCGGCAGGACTTCTTGGGTCCCTCGCAATACTTATTCAATGGAGGAGAGGGTATAGCAGCGGGTGCGAAACTCATAGTGCCGAACTTCTACCGCATAATCCTCTCCAACCGGTTCCCAATCTCACGAAAACAAAACCCACCCAACGGCAGTTCTTCTCCCTACTCTTCTCTCTGCGTGCGCGATTCGGAATCCAACTGTTACAGCTTCGTTCCCGTGGCGGAAAGCAAGAAAACCGAAGCTGGAAGTTGTTTGCATCCCTCCCCTTACTTCTACTCCACTCTTTCTCCTCTCCGCTCCAATCAGTAGGCGAAACCCTCGGAAAAGACTTCATTTTTGTGTGCCCTCGGCGCTCTGTGCGCAGGCGTTATATTACTCCTCCAAAAATTTGCTCTTCTGGGAGGTCTCTTCGAGTCATACTTGATTGTCCATGGTATGTGGTTCTCTTTTCCTCTCTTATTTGTTCGGTTCTGTCCCAGAGCTCATGTTGTGGGGGCTGGGTTATTGTTGTAACATTCTACGATGCCGTCGCTGTTTTTAATCAGACTATTCGGTGTTTTAGTTTCTTTGATTTCGGGTTTGATCTTTATTTTATTATCTATGCGAGTCGGTTTTGTACTGTGTTGTATAAGATTTTCTGGTTCTTAAAAATGACTTTTTTTTTTGTGAAGAGTTGTTATATCCATTCTTGAACCAGTTTTCCATTCAATAAAGTGAAAAAGAGGAACCTTTACTACTCTTTCTTTAAAATGATAGATAGTGAAAGCTGATTAACTTTTTCATGTTTCAAAGTTCAGCTTAATAACCAATCTTGCTGTCTAGTCATATGCGAAGTCAAATCATATTTCTTTTGTAGGCAACTTCGGGCTGTGAATATTAGAGACTGTAGTTGCAACGCTGGTAGTGACGATGTCTGTCACTGTTTACTCTTCAATTTTGGAGACAAAATTTTTCAACTTTGTTGACGGATTTACAAGGGTTTTTAAAAATTTTCTTCATGATAACTGATGTTTTGAATCTACTAGATGATTATAGATTAATAACCCTTCTAGTACGTTAATATTAGAACTTATGGCAGGGGCCTCTTATCACGGATCACTCAAGCCAGAGGCTTCGCTACTGTAGCACTTTTAATGGGGCTGCCTTCCTCTGTATTATCTTCATCATTGGAACCACCTATATTGCAACTGATTCTAAGGAGGTTTGATTTTTTTTTTTCCCATACCATTTTATTGTTTGGTTTTGTTTGATATGCCCTGGCTTGTCTTGACCAAAGAAACGGAATAGATAAGAGCCTCTATTAATTTGATTGAAAGATTTTTCCTAAAGAAATAGTGCTTTTAGTGGCCATGAATTTCTTAGGTCTCTGTATTTAAGTCAGATTGCAATCCATTTTTTTGAACCATTACATTTCCTGGTTTTATGAAAAGGAGCTCCGACCCTGAAGCTAAAGTATTATTTCAAATGAATGGAACTAAACCAGAACAGAGCAGCAATAAAACCTGATGTAGTGATTAACAGCGCCAAAGTTGCTGCATGATAACTTGAAACAAGCAGAAAACTTATTGACATTTGGATCTAAATTATCCTCTTTATCCTGGTTCA
This sequence comes from Zingiber zerumbet, assembly GCA_037833815.1. Lineage (NCBI taxonomy): Eukaryota > Viridiplantae > Streptophyta > Magnoliopsida > Zingiberales > Zingiberaceae > Zingiber > Zingiber zerumbet. The sequence goes on along the minus strand of JBBMJZ010000143.1, from coordinate 19,013,538 downwards.
ATTTCCACGAAGGAATAATCGTTTTATAAAGACCACAGGCGTCCTTTGCCTTTACATCAAAACAAGACAATGAAGTAAAAAATCTTTATATAGATGATGTGGTTATATACATAATGTGCTAGCTTCCAACAAAATTAATTGTCTAACGAGGACTTTCTCTTTCTTTGCATCATTCTTACTGTTTTTTGCAACCATAATCAGATCTGCTCGTTTAGATACATGTTCTCACTCAGCCAATGAAACAAATTAAAACCAGTGCTTGGTTATGATGGACTCATAGTTGTTCTAGTCATTCTTCCTTTTTTTTTTTGTAGAAAATGATAGGTGAGTCACCAACTCGCTTTGCAAACATCACTCAAGGCATCTTGAGAACAAACACAACCTACTTGGAGTCAACTCAGTCTGATTCGTGCAAGGTTTTCTTTCTGGGATTTTCTTTTATATTTATAAAAGCATTTACAGTTAAAATTACCTTTCTCTTTATTGAAGTCTTACATTCATTAAAAAAGTTTTATTCCTCATATGTTCTGATTATTTAGTTTGTATGATTCTTAGAGTCCTTGTAAATCATCAGGAGCTGAATCACTGCCCAAAGGAATTATTAGTCGGATATCAGACATGGAAATGGTGCCTCTTTGGGGTGCTCCAGAAGGAAAGGTCCGTTGCTTGTTAATTTCATTTTTTTTGTTGTCTGTCTTCTAGGTGTTCGATTTTAGATTCCTTTTGTTGTTAATCAGAGATATGGTGCTCAAGTACAAGGCTTTTAAGTGAAAGGTTTCTTAAGTATAATGTTGTTTGAGTTATTATCTATCAGATATCTAAGTGTTTCCAGTTTGGTTCTTGATTGTAAGGAGTTGGGACACTCTCTTAGCTTGTAATTGTGACTATTCCCTGGTAGTAATTTCAGATGGATTTTGCATAATAGCCATTATATTCTTTGTTTATATATTTTTTTATTTTCATTAATCTAATGTTCCATATGACTGTTTTATACTTTAAGCTTTAAGATAAGCACTGGGAAAAAATCATTAGGCCCTTGATCAATTTATGAACTTTTCTGACTAACAGTACAATTTCTATTGTCCATGCATTGTTTTTACTATTTAAGTCAAAGTTACTAATGATTTATGACAAATCTTTTTGCAAATAATAAAACAGAAAGATATTAGTTCACAGAAGAGTTTATTGGCGATGGCAGTTGGTATAAAGCAAAAACAAACTGTGGATCAAATAGTAATGAAGGTAAAATGATCACAAGCATCTCATAATCCTTGTGTGTTTATATGGATCTTGATTAGTTACTCTCTTTTTCCACTATAGTTTGCCTTGAGTAACTACACAATAATGCTTTTTCACTATGATGGTATTGTGGATAAATGGAAAGATCTACAATGGAGTGACAGTGTTTTGCATATTTCTGCAATCAATCAAACAAAATGGTAATTTGGTGTCACCCAATCTATACTTGAGATTTCTATTGTTTATTTTGTCTTTCCTAAATTAATAATGTGTTCTGAAGGTGGTTTGCAAAACGCTTCTTGCATCCAGACATCGTTGCACCATACAAGTACATCTTCTTATGGGACGAGGACCTTGGAGTGGAAAATTTTCATCCTGAAAGGTTGTTACCATTATTCTATATTATTTCTTGTTTATTGAATTAAAAAAAAAACAAAACAGGTTGATCAGCATCTTAATGATTGATAGCTTGTTCCTAGCTAAACAATAACTCTAAGGACTTCTTGGTTTTGTTTCTTACGATGCCATTCTTAAATAGCTGGCAATAACTTTGTTTTACTAGTCATATTCTGCTGTTGGATAAAACTAATCTACTTTTTATATAGTTAGAAATGTTAAATCTTTATTTTTAATTTACTAGTGGTGTTGTTCGCTTGATTCTTGACATTTTTTAATATGATTGTTCAAGATCATTTATAACTTTGTGTCAAGAACTTCTGTAATAAATTAGGAATGTTGTATGAGTGACTCAATTTTATTCAACTCTTGTACTTTTGTTCAACTCTTTCAGCTATTTGACAATTGTGGAAAAGGAAGGTTTGGAGATATCACAACCTGCTCTTGACCCTACAAAATCATCTAGGGTTCATCACCGAATTACTGCACGTCAGAGCCATGGAGATGTACACAGGTGATGGCGTGGCTTTTCCAAATATGATTTGTCACTAGTTGCATATTCAGTTTGTTGGGAGTGACATTTTTTACTTTTAGTATTTTGGTTCTTGTAGTAGCTGGAACTTATGAAAGTAATTTGTTCAATTAACAGAAGAATCTTCAAGTTTAATGGCGGTGGAAGATGCTACAGGAACAGTACTGCCCCACCTTGTACTGGGTGACTACCATTCCTATTGCGTATCTTTCGTAAATTGATATCATCTACTCTTGTTGACATACTCTTAGGTTTTCTAAAGAAGAAACCATCTTTTCTTTATTTGCTCACTAGATATATGGTTAAATACTATTTTTCTTTCTCGATGCCATTCCATCTTATTCATGGTTAAGTAGGACATGACGTACTACTATCATCATAATCTTATCTTGATGAGTGAAAACATGGAACTTGGAGGGAAGCTTTGAATTTTGAAGATAGATTTGACAGCTCTGAAGCACATATTGAGTATGATCTTTCGAATGTTTAAATTAGTAGACCCTTAATAAACATATTGCTTAATATCGACCTATTTTCATAACATCTTATTCTTTATCTCTTCCAATGTTTTGTGAAATTTGCTTTTCAAATTAATTTACAGCTTAAATTGGTTTTTATTTTTATATAGTAAATGTAATATGTAGCTAGTAATTTGACCCATCAATTATGTAACATTATGAAAAATATATATATGATTTGTAACTTCTTATGTTGGCTTTTTCCCTGAACAGAAGTCTCGCATCTCAGAGATAAAGTTTAGGAAAAGAGACATGACTAATGACTTGACATGTGGTACATTAGAATATTGAAGAAGTTAAAAACTGAGTTGTACACAAGTGGCTAGCGCATAGACATAATTTGGCCCTTGTTGCTATTGTTAGAATTTCTCAAGATGCAGAGAAGTAGATCATTGGATGTCTTTTGTTTTAAAATATAATACATTTATACGCTTAAATGCTTGAACATTTATTGTGTTGGTGCAGCGGGGCCGGCAAGAGGGGAGGGGTGAATTGCCTGAAAAATAAAAAATACCCTCCTCAAACTTTCAACTCTAAAATAGCAACAATAATAAAATAAAACAGAAATAAAAAGTAAGAGAAAAGATTCAGCAATTTGACTTGGTTACAACCTAGATGGTTGTTAATCCAAGGCGGTTGAACAACACACTAAGAATCTCCTTCTCTGAAGGCGGAGAAGCCTTTTACACACTTAGAGAGCTCAAGAGTTGCTAGGAGTTAATTACTAGAGTTGATGCTTTAATTCCTAGCTCCAGGGGCCTTTATATAGATCCTGGAAATCCTATCTCGAGTCTTGAGCGTGCCTCCAAAGGGGTTGATGGCGCATCCAAGGGGATAAGCGGATAAAACTTTATCCACTTGCCAACGGCGAATTGACCCAATTGAGGGCGCCCTCAATGTTATCCTCCTCCAGGCGTCTGGAACTCTTCCAGGCAAGGCTATAAATACAGTCTTGGTCCAAAAGCTTGATATCAACTCTCTTGTTCTAACTTCCTATCAACTACTTAAGCTCTCATTGTGTAAAAGACTTTTTCGCCTTCAGAGAAGGAAATTCTAACTGACCTTTTCAACCGCCTTAGATTAATAACTACTTAAGTTGTAACCAAGTCAATCCCTGAGTATCTTCTTTAGTTTTGTAGTTTTATTTTCTTATAATTGTTGCACTTTAAGAGTTGAAAGAACGAGGAGGGTATTTTTTTTGTGTATCTCCCCTCTGCGCCAACAATTAGAAGTGATGCGGATATGCATCAAGGGCAGAGGAGTAATTAGAAGAAGGGAGAGGGGTATTTTGGCCACTTTACTGTAGCAACCTTTTTTTCAGGGCACTGTAAATGTGGGAAAAAAAAAGGAGGTTGGGCAGGGGGATTTCCATCGCCAGGAGAAGCCTTCCTCCCTCTCACGCTCTAGACTGACGCGGATGCTAGTGACCGACCATTCCCCTCCCTTCCTCCAGCTGCAACCTCTTCTCTTCTTTTTCTTGCTTCTGCGACCAGACCACATATTAAGCTCAGAGGAGGGGATTCTCGTTCGTGTTTTGCTTCTGCTGCCTCACACAGAGGGAGTCGGGTGCCGCCTCCACCGTCGGAGCTCGCGAGCACGCCAGCTAGCCATCACCCCCCCCCCCTTCTCTCTACTCTCTCTCACGCCGAGGAAGTCTAGTCACAAGCAGGAGGGGCGTCTCCTTCTCCATGCCGACCACCAACGCCGCCAGGGAGTCGTTTCCCCTCGCGCCACCTCTAGCCACCATCTCCTTTTCTCTTTGATTTGCACCA
>JBBMJZ010000143.1:18971706-18990668 GCA_037833815.1 Zingiber zerumbet | reverse complement strand
ATATAATAACAAGCACATATACTTAGTATTTATTTCTTTAATTTATCAATGGGTGAGATTTAGTTCGTTAAATCAATAGGCCCGATAAGTTGACAAATTAACACAGCTCAAAACTAGATTCCTTGTCATTACATCAATATCCAAAACTATCAAATTATTAACATAAACTATCAAATTAGTGAATCTCCATTGTTAGTGCAATTCCTAATGCAAGGCAATCCATGTAACAGTCTAAATAGTAGAGTGAACCATGTGTATCTCATGTAAGTGCAATAAGAATTTGAAACAAAATAACACGGTACATATGCATATGCCAAAAAAATCATACTTGTTCTTGTAAAGCTTGCATACGGGATAGGTGCTTAGCCAATTTTTCATAGGCCTAGAACACAAAAATGTGCAAGTCAGTAAAAGGATAATAAAAGAAAACACAGAAACCAAATTGTTCAAATTAGTGTATGTAAATAACTTCTATAATCTGGACAGGAGATACAGGTTTGTGTATTATAAAATGTAACCATAAAACTTCTAACTTCTATTCACACACAATATTTTCTGATTCCAATGTTTTTGGATCAATATCATTAGCACAATAAAAGATGCTTTAATTTCTTTTCTGGTATCACTTCAATTATTAAAAAAAGTCATTATGTACTCTAGTAAGATGACTGATATCCCATGAATGATTCCTCCTAAAATAGCACGTGCATAAACAAAGAATATTTTTCTTTAAAAATCATTAAGAGAATTCTTTAAAATGTAAAGAAGGCAAGTCAAAAATTAATTATAAGAATAAATCCAAAAATAACAATGAACTATAAAATTTAGAGAGAAGCTAGCATCTCATTACCATTTTCACATAGGGTGCATGTGCCATATAGTCACTGAAATGTTGATTTAGTTAAATAGAATCAAGTGAGACTTAAAGTCCTCTAACCAAACAAGTGTTTCCACATTAAAGTTGAAGTATTTAGGAAAAAAAAATTATGGCAGAGGTAAGTCTCCAAAACTGGGGTGACACTTAAAAAGTGGATATTCAACAACTTCTCGGCAAAACAATTTGCTTTCCATATTAAAATCTACTAATTCACATATTGTATAATTTTTTTTTTAAAAAAAAACATACCTTCGAGTACACCTCCATAGTCAAGGTTTTCTCGTGAACACTTTGATTTGCTAATCTTTGAGAGTTCTTCAAATCAGCTAGATATGACTTTTTCTCCTCCAGAGCTCTCTTTGAATAAGAATATGGAATTGAGACATAAAACTTGCCTTATTTTATAGCTATTTGGATTGATTTACATTAAGAGATACTAATAACTAACAATGGAAATATATTAATCAATTTTAGTTTTATCATAAGGTGAAATTCATGAATAAGCAAAAGAATACAAACAGCAATTGCATCTTATAAGGACATTAAGAGTTTCCATTATATCAGAAACGCATAAATGTAATAACTAAAATCCATAACTATTCCATTCTACTATCAGTAAGAAATTGATATTATTGTGGGCGATTGCTTCATGTTCTAAGTAATATTAGAAGAATATGCTATTGGCAAATGCTGATATGCATAAAAGATCCAACAAACTCAGTTCTTTAAGTCATTCGTTCAAAAAAAAAGTCTTGATTCATAAGACATTTGATATACTATGAAAGTAAAATTAGTATAAAAGAATTAGAATAAGAAACCTAAATGTGTGAGAACTAAGCTGTGAAATTATGAAACTTAACCCAAGAGGAGATAGCCCTAATGTTTCGAAGATCAAATATTTAGAAAGCACACAAGAAAATCATAAATATTGCACATAGAAAAAATACAAAATAAACCCTGAAACTTTTTATAAAAAAAGCTCGAGTTTACATTTTTTCTATAAAGCAACGAATTTAGTTGGCAGAAAGGGGATAAGATGGATGATTCATCACCAAATAATGATTAAACTTAACAAATGCTAGTGAGTGTCAATGATTTAAAAAAAAAAAAATCAAAGCACAACAAAGGTCCCACAAACTAATATTTTTGTTGTATCAAGACTAATGTTCCACTATGCCTTCTTCCATATTTATTAATTTGAACTAGATCATTAGAGGAAGAAACAATTGCACATTTCAAACATCTTTGTGATCATAATAAAGAAACCGATTGATTGGACTTACCAAATAAATGAATTAAAAAATGCTAGTACAAGAATATTATACCCGTAGCTTATCAGGAGACTGGACTAGCTTAGATGACAGCTTGGAATTTTCTTGGGCATTCTTCACTAATTCAAAATCAGCTTTAGAAATCTGGAAATAGAAAACCCACAAAAAAGGATAATAAGTGATAGTATTAGATGTCACGTGCTACATAAAACAAGAGAACATATCAAAACTATGAATCTAACAAAAAGGTTTGAGTATAAAATCAATAACAACTCAAAAAGTAGCTAATGGTAGAGAAGCCAAGTAGATTAGTCAAACTAAAAAATTCTGAGAAAGATGACACACAATAGAGAATTATTCTTATAATTCATAAGATCAATATCTAATTAACTAGTGTTGCTTAGTAAAGAAATCCTCAAGTATGACTATTTTTACTTATAACTTAATCTAAAATACTAGTAAGGGAAAAAAGTTACCACCCTTAAATGTTAAAGGTAAAATAGATAGCTGCTTTTCTTTTTAATGAGCATGAACAATCACAAAAACAAAATAACTTTTAGCATAATCCAAAATTATACTAACCTCTTGTTTTTTTTCTTCCAAAATTCATTTTCTTTGTACACTTCTGTAATCATCAGATGCTCCCCCTATATTTAATACAAATCTTTTTCAAAACTAATTTCTTTAATCATTTAATTCCTCTGGCATTCTGTTATGATAATCTTATCTCCAATTTCATCAAGACAATCCATGTCTATATTTTTTTATTAGACATTTTTAGAACATTAAATGTTGTATCTTGCATTACCTGTCTATCTGGTATTGTCAATCTGAAATTGGATGGTTAGACTAGTATCAACATGAAAAAACATACCTTCTCATTAATGGCATCTGTTTTCTCTTTTATTGATTTTGCCATTATCTTCAGTGACACTTGCTGTTTGTTATAATTTTGAATTGTCTGACGGAGCTCCTTGACCTCAGCATTCAACTGTTGAACAGCTGATTCCTCTGTCTGACGTCTGACCTCATGGTCCAAAATCAACTGATTCAGCTGCAAAATTCTGAGCAATCGTCACTAAGCCCTTCATAAAAACACGAAGATATCACTACTAAACATAAGGTAAATGCAAATAGAACAACACAAAACCTCGTCGATCTTTGCATCAAGTTCAGCCCTTCTTTCTTCATAAGCGGGGAACTGATCCACTATAGGCTGCAGCATCCGCAGCTTTTCCTCCCTATAGCAACGCACAGTAAAAGAGAACTTTATGGAAACCTAGGAAAGATTGCAACTTTTCAAAGAAAATTTTTTGACGAATTCTGGCCTGTATAATATGAAATTGACAATAGTGCTGAGGATTTGCATGGTGCGCTTGGGTTCGGGCTTGATAAGATCTCGGAGATTAAAGCTTTCGAAGCGGATAGAAGAGAGCATCTTCTTGATTTGACGGTACAGATTATGGATCCGTATCGCATCGACATGATGGTCGGGATTCTCCAGAAACTGCAAAGCGTCAAAAGCGATCTGGTTGTTGGAATCTTCGCTGCGAGGAGAAATAATCAGAGCAAAAACCAGTGAAACAGTGAGTCAGAAATTAGGGTTAGGAGACGACGAAGTGAAATGTGTAGGGTATAACTTGAGGGGGTCAACGAATGAAAGGAAGTTGGAGTAGATTGCGGCGACGAGGTCGGCGGAGGGTTTGGCGAGATCCTCCGGCTTCAGGGAGGCGATGCCGGTTTCCGCGAGCCAATTGATGATCTCCGACACCGGCCGTTCGGGGAAGGAGAAGGTCGACATCCTGCTCTCTACTTTTCACTCTTTCCCGCGCAATGGCAGCCATCATCAGATTAAGATGAGGCGAATCGAATCCTTGGGCCACCGCCCAGTAGTCCCAGCCCATTTAGTTTGGGCCACCGCTCAGATGAAGATCTAAGGTCTGGATCTAATGAATCCGGACCCTCCATACGAATTCAAGGGAGATGGCTCTAATTTTAAATTTCCAGGTCATTTATAAATTTTAACAAGTAAAAATAAATCCTTTTCCAATTTATTTATTTATTTTTGCTAATAATTCACTTAATTTATTATAACTAAGCATATAGTTTAAAATTCAATTGAATAGTCCAACAACAAATCAGCAAATTTGCCACTAAATCTTCGTGCCACAACACAATATTCAATTCGAATACGAGTAATTATACTTGGAACGGCCATGGCCAGTCTTTGAGCTCGTCTTCGGTGGTGCCCACCCTGGAGCTCCTCCGTGCGTCGCCTCCCTCCACGTAGGCGCGGTAGCGCAGCACAAAGGCAACCGCGAGCGCCACCCACTCGAGGCAGAAGACGGCGAGGCCGAGGCCGCCGACCATGTTGAGGATGACCTCGCCGTCCTCCTCGCGGACGTAGGAGTTGAGCTCGGCGAGAAAGTCGGAGGTGCGGGTGAAAGCGAGGAGGGAGACGGCGCCTTGGAAGATGGCGGCGAGGACGGTGGAGACAAGGTGGGCGGCGTGCCAACGAGGAGTGGAGGCCGGGGTGGTGGCGCAGGCGGAGGCGGCGGCGACGGCGGTGAGGGCGTGGAGGGCGATGAGGAGGAGGCCGCAGGGGGAGGGGAGGAGGCGGAGGGAGAGGGTGAGGAAGACACAGCTGGTGGCGGCGCCGAGGAGGGTGTAGTTGCAGAAGAGGAAAGCCTTGTGGGTGTGGCTGTAGCGGGAGGTGCTGCCGCCGAGGGTGATGTCGCCCATTGAAGAGGTTCTCTGGCACAATGGAAATCGAAATCGAGATCAAGACGGAGAAGGAGATCGAGATCGAGATTGAGATGGGAGGAGAGGAGATCGATGGCGGCGGGTATTTATGAAGGCGGAGGAATTCGAACGTTAGAACAAGGAGCGTTACCCAGCGCAACTAGCCGTTGCTGAAAAGGTGGCAGCATGGGCCAGTGGCCGCAGGCACAACACGTGGGAAGCCATTTTCCCAAAAACTTCGACGCCAGATCCACTCGCACTCCTCGCTACTCCTACGTTTGCCTTTCTAGTGCATCGCCGCCGGCAGCATCCTTCCTTCCGAATTGCCTACGAGTCTCCCTCTATCTCCGCTGCTGCTAGTAACAACGCTTCTGTTAACGGCCGGACCGCCGCTGCCCCCGTCGGAGACGGTCGTTCTGAGGATACGCTGGACGGATGCGGAAAGCTGTATTCGCCGGGGCTCCGACCGCTGCCCCGCCATTTTCAGCACTGGGATGGAGAAGCGGAGGAGACGGGGACGGAGGAGGAGGAATTTTTGTCTCCGAGGAGGTCCTTGATCGTGAAAGAGAGCTCTGGGCGCGCATCGAGCTCCTGGAGGACGATTTCTTCGGCGGCGGCCGAGGAGTGTGGGTCTCGGAGTTCGTCCCGGAGTACTCCGCCATATCCGTCGTCGAACTTGGACGCATCTCCTCGATCGTCGCCGGTGACTTCGTCGCCACGCGTTAAATCTGAACGGGTTTTTGCAGGTAGTTTCGAATGTTTGGCTCCGACACGGTCACGCCGCCACCTCCTCCACCGCCATCAGCACCGTCGCCTCCAAAACGGAAACCGACGACGCTTTTCCCACCTTCTTCGCCGATTGCGACAGAATCCAATAGAAAGGTGGAACTTTGCGATATAACGAGGGAAAACCTGAGGTCGCGGCACATAATGGATGACTTCCCTCAGCAACTACTAGGCATTAGCACTCTGCCAACCCCACCGCAGCACAATCAAGATCCGCCGCCGCCGCCGCCGCCGCCGCCGCCACCTGCACCACCACCCCCGCCTATTAAATATTGGCAAAGTCAGAGTCGGAAGCCGCAAGCAAGACAGTCACCACTGGATGTGCCATCGAAGCCTTACTTAGATTCGGCTGTCTCCATTGATCCAACGGCGAACTCGAAGGCGGCGGAAAAAAATGTTGAAATCTCCCACCCAAAGTTGAAGCCTTTGCACTGGGATAAGGTGCAGGCAAGCTCCAATCAAGCAATGGTATGGGATCAGCTAAAATCCAGCTCCTTCCAGTAAGCTTCCTTAACCCACTTATCCTTCTTTGAATGCTTCTTTCCCCATTAAATTTCTTCATTCCCATGAACTCGTGAATCCGATAAATGAACAGCGTGGATGAGGAAATGATCGAGACTCTCTTCGTCAGCAATGCAACTAGTGCCCCTCCCAAGGAGACCAACAACCCCCGTGCCCTTCCTTTGCCAACTCAAGAGAACTGGGTGCTTCATCCAAAGAAGGCTCACTGGCTCAGAACATTTCTATTCTACTGAGGGCATTAAACGTGACCAAGGATGAACTGCTTGAGACTTTACTAAAGATGTCTCCTACTAAAGAAGAAGATCATAAATTGAAAGAGCACAAGAATGACTCTGCATTCAAGCTTGGCCCGGCAGAGAATTTTCTGAAAGCAATGATAGATATACCATTTGTTATCAAAAGATTGGATGCCATGCTTTACATAGCCAATTTCAATTCAGATATCGATTTTCTTATGAAGTCCTTTGAAACTCTCAGGGTACATTGTCGCTCAATCCTTCTTTCTATACATTAGTTCATTTGCTAGCCTATGTTGACAAATTTATAGCTTGCATTTATCAGGCAGCATGCGAAGAGCTAAGAAGCAGCGGGTTGCTTAGCAAACTCCTGGATGCTGTACTTAAGACCGGAAATCGCATGAATGTTGGTACAATTCGGGGTGATGCTCAGGCCTTCAAGCTCGAAACATTGCTTGAACTAGTTGATGTCAAAGGGAATGATGGCAAGACTACAGTTCTGCCTCTCTGCCACTTGCAATATGGCTGCTGAAGCACCATTGTTGCAAGAGATTACCCCACAACATGATCTAGAGTGCAGGAAACTTGGTCTACAAATTGTTGCCGGTTTGGAGGTTGAGCTTAGCAACGTAAAGAAGGCTGCTGCATTCGATTCTGATTTACTCAGTGGCTGTGTTTCAAATTTTGTTGGAGGAATGGAGAAGATCAATGAGGTATTAAAATTGAATGAAGAACTAGGCTCCGAGAACAGCAACCGCAAATTCCATGACATTATCAGAGTGCAAGCCCAAGAGAGTGTGGCATCGTCTCTGGTCAAGGAAATAACTGAATATTTTCATGGTAATAATTCAGCTAGAGAAGAAACACACCCTCTTAGGATCTTCATGGTTGTCAGAGATTTTCTGCTCATTCTAGCTCAGGTATGCAAGGATGTAGGAAGCATAAATGAACAGGCAACTATCAGCTTAGGACAGAAGTTACCAGCGCTGAGATACCAAAGTTCAGATGATGAGAGCTCATTGCCCTCATGATGTGATACTTAAAGCTGCCACAGTTCCAAGATCTGCTAAGAGCAAGCTCTAGTAGCTGCAAGAACTCTGGTTGGAGTCTGATTCCAACTTTTATATTGCACGCATTCTTTTTTTTGCATTGGTAGAATATCATCAATTAATATGGAACAGTTTGACCGACTCTCTTTTGTATACACAAAGCAGAAGTAGATCAGAGAAAAATAAGATTGGCTTTCACCATCTACTTATTCTCTTTTGCTGAATTCACGACTTTTTTTTACATATTTTATTCCCAAAATCCAGCGTAAATCTCATTAGATTTTCCTAGTCAACACTCAAAAGTCAAGCATCACATAACGCTACAAACGTCATCAATCTATAATAAATGTCAAATGTAAGATGAAATTATTGTGCATGGGAACGATGGGGACAGTCCAGCTCATAAGTCATATCAGCTCATATCAACATTGAAAACAAGAGTAATATATCTGTGGAATTTCTCGTGTTTCTCGCAGAAAAATTCTTTGTTCTCGAGGTATTGTGGCAGTCAAACCACAAAGTCAAAGATATAAGATTATGAGTTTAGAAGATAAACAGTTGACCTTTGTTTTCTTTTCGATCATCACTCCTATTTCAAAGAATAGTTTTCGAATTCAGGAACTGAAGTAATTATAATTTGTAATTAGACGTACCAGAAAAAACAAAGGTTAATTTGTTACATACTCTAACTGTTGCAGTGCCGTACGGACATTCAATCCCAGGTCCCCAGCCAACTCAGAGTCTTCAGCCATCGTGATGGTGGGATGGAATTGTCTGCTTTTATTGATCTTATCGGAATCGCATCCTTTACTGGAACGCTTTGGAGTCTTGCGCCTTCATCGGCCCACCTTCGTCCTCTTCGAGAGCGACTGCAATAGCCGCCATCACTTGCTCTATCCTTCCCCTGCACAGACCCAAATCAACCCGCCTCTGCTTCTGCTTTAGGCTTTACCAAATTGGCGTCATGAATCATGAGGTCAGCACGCACCGCCAGTACGCGCAAATCTATCTTTTGGCGCATTTATCACAAGGTCGAAAGATTGGCCCGCGTGCATCTCACTGCTTGCTTCTTTTGCTGCTGTAGGTGCGGGGTAGGGGACGCGTTGGTGAAGAGGAAAAAAGATGGGTTTTTGATGCTCGAGTTCGGCCAAGGGCTTGATTTTTTGGCTTCTAGAAATCAAGAAAGATCCGATCTTTAGAAGTTAAGGTTTTGCGTGAAGGTATTCCCTCTATCTGAAAAGCCTCGATTAGTTCCTCTTTCTGGAATAAAGGAGGTATTTCGGTTCGATTGGGGCTTTCGGTGTAGCGGCATAGGTTTTTCCCTTTCATGATTGATAAACAATCGATCTAAACCTTAATATGATCGGTGATCCAGAACTTGTTATAGAGTAATCGTTCGTGGAATTAGATTTCCTGGCAACAGTTCTTCTGTGAGCCGTGAAAATGGAGAAGCCGCCGAGAGTTGGAGCCTTGGAGAAGTTGCAGAGCTTTCGGCTGGGGAAGCAAAAGAGTTTCCGTTCGGGAGATAGACAACAAAGCTTCAAAGAAAGGAAGAGCAAAGACAGCCCCGGCAAGCGAGGGGATCTGGAGCTCCATCTCGCTGCTAGGGCCGGCAACGCATTGCGTGTGCAGAAGATGCTCTCAGAGTGTAATGAGGCTCAGTTGAAGGATTTGATTTACAAGCAGAACCAGGACGGCGAGACGGCGCTGTATGTTGCTGCAGAAAAGGGCCATGTCGAGGTGGTTCGGGAGATACTGAAAGTCTCAGACATTCAATCGGCCGGCATCAAGGCGAACAACAACTACGATTCATTTCACATTGCTGCTAAGCAGGGACATCTTGGTAAGCCACTGTAATCCACTTCTTTTTATTCCTTAGTGATCTTGAACAAGGGATAGAGGCTAGCAGAATTGGAATAGATAGTATCATGAACACTTCAAATGCAGTTTCATGCGATCTAAAGTTGTGTTGTAGCTGATTGCTTTTCGTGCTCATGCTCAGGCTATAGAATCATTCTATCATACAATAACTCTGATACATGTTGAAGAAATGATTTGTTCCTTTTGTGCAGAATTTTTTTATCAAATTGCTTAGCTTGGGCTTATTTATCTCTACCATTGTTTTGGGAAATGCAGAAATCCTGAAGGATATCTTGCAATCTTTCCCACCATTAGCCATGACGACAAATTCATTAAATTCTACGGCATTGGACACTGCTGCAACTCAAGGATATGTAGATATTGTTAGTCTTCTGTTAGAAACTGATGCAGGCCTTGCTAAGATTGCAAAGAGTAATGGGAAAACAGTTTTGCATTCTGCTGCGAGAATGGGACGTGTGGATGTGGTGAAAGTGCTGCTAGAGAAAGATCCTAGCATTGGCTTAAGGACCGATAAGAAGGGACAGACAGCATTTCACATGGCTGCAAAAGGCCAAAATGTCGAGATGTTAATGGCGTTGCTGAAGCCTGATCATTCAGTAATCCAATTGGAAGATGGTAAAGGAAACAGACCGTTGCATATCGCTACAAGGAAGGGCAACCCGAAGGTAAGATGTGCCAACTATGTTGCTTGTATGCTTGTTTCTCTTTGCTTTGATGCTTCAACTTAGAACGTACTCTTCTGCTTCAGCAACTTTTACTTAGAACATTTGATGATCCCTTAAGATTCGCTTTGAACTTGCAGATTGTGCAAGCTCTGTTACAAGTGGAAGGAATTGAGGTCAATGCAGTGAATAAAGCAGGTGAAACTGCCCTCAGCATCGCAGAAAAAGCTTCAAATGAAGATATTGCGGCCATTCTAAGAGAATTTGGTGCGGTCGTTGCAAAAGAACCGGCAAGCACAACGACGGCGGCAAAGCAACTGAAGCAAACGGTCAGTGACATAAAACATGACGTTCAATCTCAACTCAAGCAAACCTGTCAAACAGAATTGAGGGTGCAGAAGATCAGGAAGAGACTTAAAAAGCTCCACCTCGGAGGCCTCAATAACGCCATCAATTCAAATACCGTGGTTGCAGTGCTCATAGCCACTGTGGCCTTTGCAGCGATATTCCAACTTCCGGGCTCGTTTGTCGATCAACCGCAACCGGAGTTTACTCTCGGACAAGCCTACATAGCAGATGATGCAGCATTCATCATATTTCTGGTATCCGATTCCTTGGCTTTATTCATCTCACTAGCTGTGGTGGTCGTCCAGACTTCCTTGATTGTTGTAGAGCAGAAGGCAAAGAGGAGTATGGTTTTCGTGATGAACAAACTGATGTGGCTGGCCTGCCTCTTCATATCTATTGCCTTCGTCTCGCTAACATTCGTCGTCGTGGGAAAGCAAGATCTGTGGCTGGCTTGGTCAACCATGGCTATCGGAGCTTCAATTATGCTGACAACTTTGGGATCAATGATCTACTTTGTAATTGTTCACAGAATAGAAGAGAAGAACATGAGAAACATAAGGAGGAGGAACTCAGGGAGCAGATCCCATTCCTTGTCCATGTCGGTGGTGGGTTCTGACTCGGAGTTACTAAATAGCGAGTATAAAAAGATGTATGCTCTGTAGGATGGATGTGTATATATACTTCCATCTCTCCACTTGAAGAGCTAGCTATTCAGAATCCTGAGGTTCCTAATGTAGAATAAATGTTTGAGCTTTAATGAAAACTTAGAGAGGCAGGCATTTTAAAGAAAATGTTATTTGCGTCGATTTTAAACTCGGATTGTTTGGGAAAAAGTTCACTGTTACTTACTATCACGCCATGTCCCCGGCGTTTAATCATGATAATGATCTAGTATCATCGAATTTTAACTCAGATCTTTAGACGAGGAAGGCCGCGTTCAAATTTTAACTTGGATCTTTACGACTGCTGCAGAAATTGACAGATCTTCCACTAGATGCTCATACAATCACATCAAGTTGGTAAGAACACGAGCAAATCACTTGACAACATTCGTTCACTGCAACTTTTGTGGAGTTGCGGAGTTGGTAATATGAGGGCGGCAGATATGCAAATCGTATGAAAACGAACAATTTTAGTGAAATCAATATCCAATCCCAAAGTTTGAATCTTTTTCTTGAATGGAAAATTTGAGTTCCACCGCGACATGGCAAAAACAACAAAGAAATGAAGGAACAGGAGACGCAGAAATTTTAAGACGAATTTTGAGACACAGAGCTCCACTAGCTGTACGTCGCCGATCACGACTCAACCACCTCCGGCGGGGGCTCCGGCTGTTTCATTTGCTGAGGCGCCTCGAGCGGGTGCGCACTCCCGGACCCATTGGCGGTCGTTCGCAGCGGCGGAGGCTGCGGCGGTGGCGCTTCTATTTTCCCGTCGATGCAAGAAGCGCACTTCCGCTCGACCCACCCTTCGAGGTCGTAGTGGCCGTGACCCATTATGGTCCGGCCGGAGCAGAGTCGACCGACGATCCCGGCAATCACCCCCAGCACGGCGATCAAGGCTAGGACGCCTATCACCGGCCCGACGGAGCCACCGTGGGATCGGTACGGCGCTGGGAACGCCGCCGCCGGTGGCGGAAACTGCTGCTGCGGCAGTGGAAGCGACATCCGAAAACAAGAACCCTCCCCCCAAAAGCACGACCTTTAATGGTTACCTATCTCGCAACGCAAAAAGATCAAATCTTCGGAGCCAAAACCCCACAAAGATAGGATTTTGGGAGCAAAAAGGCCGGAAAGATCGTGTTTTGAGCAGAGAATGTGCTGGATCTAGCGGGAGCTTCAAAGTCACGGGGGGACGGACGGGAAGATCACTCCATTTTTAGGCCTTCGGAAAACTCAGATGTTCTTGCTCTGACCTCCACCAAACGAGTCAGAGCTTCGTCAAGCTCTTCTCAGACGCAGTATTTACTCGTTAGGGTTTCCGAAAGGAGACGGGGAGGCAGCAGAGGAGAAGGGAAAGGCGAGGTTTCTTTTTTGCGCAGAAAGGTGTGGCTTCTGCAAATTTGTCTGAAAGGGAAGAAGGGGAAGTGGGAACGGCCTTGGCATGGTTGCACCACTGGAGCTGAATCCTAGATGGACTGCATGCTCAGCACGTGTCTGACTGAACGGTGATGCACGTGTCATGGTACACCAGGTTTGGTCCGGCCGAGTTAAATGTTGCATTGAGGTGTGTTTTATTCCTTCTTTACTTGAAATTGGGTAATACAGAGCTAGGGGAGCTTGACAACTCCACTCTAAGGAAAAATTTGTGATGGTGGAGGAATTGGGGTGCCTCTGTTCTTCATGGAACAAGGTACGTGTGGCAATGAAGGTGTCCATATTGCTAAGGAGTTTAGGATATACGGCATGGCCATGCTTTAGGGGAGTTCGCATGGAGTGGAAGTAATTGTTGTGCACTACTTCTTGGGCTGAAAAGGAATGGCGAGTAATGCTGCTCTTGTTTTACCATGTTGAATTTGGATATTCAGAAGAGTGGCGTGGTGTACAGTTGAGGTAGTTACTTCCCTTGGAGTTTAGCATGTTGGAGAGTCATTTGAGACCCATGTCTACCTGGATGGAATCTTTTTGGTCCCCATTCTGAGTGCCAAGTATTTATTTATTTTTCCTTAACATAAGTTGATGATAAGAATCGATAGAATCAGCAAAGCAATTGTTACTGAGGGCTTGGTCAGGAATAACATCCGACAAAAGGTTATCCGAAGGAGTGAAATTTGTCTCGTCATTCTGATTCGAGGTGGGCAAGTTATCCGGCTATAAACTGTAAAAATCACTTTGTCCAAAATTTAAGACAGGAAAACATAAAAAGGTCCACAGTCATCTATGATGGAGATTAATCTAACTTTTGTTTCAAAAAAAAAAGAAGGAAATTGAAATAGGAACAGTTTGTTTCTCGTCAAATAATTACAGGTCACATCACAATTTCGAATGTATCGCATGCTTCACATTGAATAAAAAGTGCATTGAGATTGAACATATTGTGCATGAGGAATTTAGGGGCTGCTCTGCATCCTCTGTCGAGATGCTCCAAGTGCACCTCACCTAATCTGACTTTTAGGAAGTCCAAATTTATCTATTGGAAATAGAAAAGAGCAAATTGAGTTGGAGAATAAATTTAATTGTTATCTGTACAGAATTCTTTATCAATTTGGAAGATAACTAATTGTCAAGAATTATATTAGAACCGATGATACTAATCTTATATATACTAAGCATATCTATATATGGGCTGGCAAACCTTATCATTCCCAGTATCAAGACGAAGACTGCAATGAGTACAGTATACGAGCTGATAGTTTTCTCGTAGCTCTCCTTTTTTGCAAATCGGGCACCACACTTTGCTATTCTCGGAAATCTAGCATGGACAATTATTGGGCAAAAGAAGCATGTATCAACAACCGCCATAAGTTAATGCAGTGAAATTTGACAAAACAGCAAGCCAGTTAATGCAGGTTCATATCAAAAAAGAAGAATACACAGAAAAAAAAATTATATTGAGCAGATAAATTGCATGTTATCAGTGAATTATTTTTTAATAAATCACATGAAGTCATCCAAAGACCGAGTCAGTTTTGCTATGCGGCTTCGTATTGACTGCTATAATATAGATGTGTACCTGGTCATCACTGAGATTCATGTGATCCAAAACTGCTTCAGCTAAGTATTTATCTTCTTCTTCAAAGAACTCGAGCTCTGCAAGTGAGTTAAACTACCCAAAATTATCACGGTGATGAAATAACTAAACATTCCATACTGGTGCAACATCATTTTAGGAACTCATTTAAAACAAATAAAGTAGGTCTCTCATATAAGCTATGACTATAAAAGACAAGATGATAATACATACAAAATTAAGACCAAATACAAAGAACGAAAAGGCATGCACTATCAATTTTAATCATAGACTTCTGATAGTTTTACTTCCAATAATCTTTTCCATGTCAAATGACTTGATAAGAGTTACCTAGGCTTATCTACGGTGAAATGCAAATCCAATGGTCACGCTCAGGGTCCAGTATGTATCTTCCAAGTTCCAGTGTCCCAAGGTGTTCTACGTTCATACAGGTAATTAGGGATGCAAATTTAATATTAATTTACCACTATCCTACAGATTCATGGAAAACCAAAAAAAAAAAAAAAAGAGCGAGAGAGACAATATTCTCAGAATGAGACTTGTGAGGACAGAGGAGCCACATAAATATCATCACTAAATGTAAAGAAAAAGGTTATTTTAAAATTTTGGAATTTGGAAATTCAATCAAAATTTCAAGGTGCTCAAGGATTCTTGGGAATACATGAGATAGAACAACTCTACAATAGCATATCAAATATATTTTTTCAGTTCTCACTTTCACATGTAAAACCATACACAAGGACCAGAATTAGGATTTCTAGGAATTCATTTTTAATGGAGCTGGAATTCTTAGAAATTGATTCCAAACAAGATGGAGAAGGCCAGTACCTCTCCTAACTAGTTCCTCTCTCAGGTCCTCATAGAAACCTTCATAAGTAAAACTAAGGAAAGTATCTTTAACCTACTGATACTGAAATACCATAATGCAAGTAAATGTTCGAGCAGGACAATACCTCTCCTAATGTATTCCTCTCTCAGGTCCTCGTATAGAAGTTTTTGCATTTCCAACATCAGATCCTCACTTTCAATTTCAGTTGATATCTCTTCATTCAGGCCATCAAACTCCCATACAAAATCATTGTTATAAGAGTTTAAGTTCCTCTGATTTTCATGTGAAGATGATTGCTTAATTTTCTGCAGCTCATGGGAAACTATATCTCTCAATGTAGATTCCATGATATTCTGCCAGCAAATAAGAAGGAAATTCAATAATACGAAAAGCTACATAAGAAAATAGTTAAAGGAAAATGAATGGGCAATGCATTAAACCAAGAATTGTAAGTGAACCCCACAGGGAATTGCCAATGTACAAAGTTTCAAGTTCAAAATATTTCACAATATCAGGTTGAATTTCCCTAATATGTTTATGCCTTCAAGATACTGACCAACAAGAATAGTTAAGTTTCTATGGAAATGTATCGGTGGGTGTTAGGATCTCCTGAAACACAAACTGAGTCACTCTCCTAATAACACATAAGAGAAATTCACTTGTACAGTTCACGGTGGCATCCCTTTACAAAAAAAGGCCATAAATGACACTATTGAATCTTCTGAAAAATTATTCCTTGCAGAATTAGCCATAGTATTAAAAATATAATTTGACGGATGAATATTGACTCGATCATCAAGCACTACATAGTGAATAGGGTTATGATATGAATACTTCAAAATAGAAAACAGAGAAAATCAAGAGAACAACAGAAACAAAGTCCAAACCTTTTCCCCATGAGATTGTTGTGCACTTGACCTCATTTTCCAAAGTAACTGTGTTCTTTGCTGTTTCACTCTGTCCAAGCAACATTTTTCAAGCTACATAAAAGAAAACAGTTACGGGAAAGAATAGGGTTAAGTGTATGGAAGATCAACCATAGATGGTATTTATTTAATAAGACACTAATGAAAAATATAGAGAATATAAGAAAAATTTGCATATGATTTTTATGACCTAGAAAAATTTACATATGATTTTTATTGATATTGACGTAATATTTGAGCAACCATGACTAATGACTAGTGACAAATAGTGCTTTTAAAGCCAGGTTGGTCCGACTGATCAGCTCAACAAGTTAAACTGGGAACCAACAACAACAAGTCCAGCCAAGTTGGAGAGAAAACAAATTCAGCTTCTTTAAAAAAAACAGTAAAAACAGGACTGACTGCTTATCAAACCATGATCCCAGTTAATATATATAATATATAGGTTTAATTATATATAAACTTTATATAATTATATATAAGATGTAATGTATATAAATTTTATAAACTTGTAATAGTCATATTTCAATTTTTTATTTTTTTCATATATACAAGTTTTATAAAAGTTTATTAATTTATTATTAAACGAGTTCACAGTTTAACTAGCAGAGTGATTATTACTTTTAAATACATTTATTAAAAATATATAAAAAGTTATATACACACAAACCATAAATTATGTATATGGTGTTATTTTTTTTTCAGGTAACTAGTTTGATTGGTTGAACCATTGACCCAATAGTCTTACTGGTTTGATATTCAATCCAGTTTTCAAAGCGTTGATGAGAAATGATTTTCCTAAAACTATGGTGTAGCAACAAAGTCCCTATCTTTCTATATTAGTACTAGATGAAATCACCAACCATAGCAAGGGTCATCTCAAAGTCCCTATCTTTTTTTATTACTTAATGTAATAAAAATTTATTTAATTGAAAATGAAAGAAAATAGATTTTCTTAATAATAACATAACTACAACTGAAACAACTTATTTAATAGCTATACATCTTTAAAGAAAAAGATACAATGTAGTCCTATACTCCTATTAGTCCAGACCTATGTTCAATAAACTGTAAATAGGAAACAAAATGCAAACTTGTAGCTGGCATGTTTAATACTAACTGTTAAGAAGCTAATGTCAAGCCCTAAGGAACAAAATGGATTTAGCCATTTAGGCAGATGATCCTAAAAGTACTTTGACAAAGAAATCAGCTCACCATTTAGCCCCTGCTCCATCTACCCAGTTAAACATTTTTTTGATGTTTCATTAAGTTTGTGCCAACTGCTAATTCACCCTTGTCAAATTATTCAACCAATTTCTTTCACTTGAAAATTACCCACATCTGAAAAGCTAGCTTATCTGTGTACTAGAAGTATTGCCCTCTTCTTCCTATTCCATGATTCTAGTATTTAGTATCTGCTTTTTAATGCTATTTAGGTCCTAGGGCTCAATACTAAAGGATTGAAAGAATGACACGAGGGACATGCCTAATGTTGAGAGCTCGGTTGCTAGCAACTTAGTATCTTATTGTTTTTTGTGCAGAAGAGACTACAAGTTTCAATGAGTAAATATAAGCATGGATTTTGGGAAACGTGCACTTCTCCTATATTTCATCTAAGCTTATATTGAGTATTCTTCTGAAGCCTGAACTGCAATGTCTAATAGGGAGCCCGTCAAAGAACCATCCACCGGTCAACTAGGAAAATATGAAACCTACGTGATGGGGTGAGACGGTCGCCTAGGATGAGAAACCTCACTGGGATTCCAGACTTCAATGCTCAGCCATCTCTTACATGCGGTAAAAATGACACTCAGGAAAGAGGAAGAAAATAACCTAATTACCCAGAAACAGATTCCACCCCCACCCCCCCTTCTTTATTTCCGACAAAGCAACACAATTTGGTTGAGACTATTTATCAAGCAACTCTTTCTCTTACCAAAACTCATCAATAACTAATCTTTCATCGACAGATAAACATCGTTAGGTTGAAGCTAACAATCGGCAAAATTACGCACAGTCGAGAGGGAACCCTAAATCCAAGATCGACCAAGAAATCTACAAGATCATTAAGACGACCGGCCGGGTGGGCCACGAGTACCTTCTCTTTCCAATCAGGATGCAGGGATTTGATGGCCGCTCTTCTTCGTCGACCCCCATCCATGGAACGTCAGGTCTTCGCGTGCTGGTAATTGCGTGATCAATCTTGGATCAAAGCGACAAAAGGGGAGAAAAGGGTCTCCCGTTTCCCGCGCCGATACCAAAACCCTCCGATCCGCAGCCGCAGGAAATGAACACGAAACGGAACAATTGGTCTTCTCACTCACCCATTAGCCTCCTATTCCGTTATTTTATTATTATTATTATTATTATTATTATTTTATTCTCTTTCTTCTATTTTTTATTATTTTTTCTTTCTTATAATATAATATGCTCAAATTAAATAATATTTAAATATTTAGAAAACAAAATTCTCTAATTTTAAAGAACTATCCAGATTAATATCTTCCAATATCTTGAATTTCAAGATTAATCCTTCACTTCCGTCAAGAACAATAACAATTTAGTCTCATTAACAAAATTCTTTTATTTTTTTTTATTGATTCTTGATGCCGCCGCCATTCCTATGCCGGCGACGGCTCTCCGTCCAAGGCCTGCGCCGCCTGCATATTCCGGCGCCAGAGTTGCAACGGCGACTGCTTGCTTGCGCTGTTTTTCCCGACGGCGGAGAACAGCAAAATTTCAAAAGGCTCATCATCTTTTAGAGCCCTCCTCTCCGATCAACGCGACATCTCGCGCTGCGTGATCAATGCGTATCGCGGTAATAATCATTGTAGACACAAATTTATTTTCTTGAATTTCGATGGACGGTGCGACCAATTTAGAACATTAATTCATAGAACTTATTTTAAGTGGTTGTTAGTTTGTTACAGCTTGAAGCATTTCCTTCCTCTTCGTCTAAAAGGAATGCACACGAATCCAATTAGACCCGCAATTCCAAAATTTCTCTGCAACGAAGCGTACGCGTAGCCTGCCAGTAACCTGGTGGATGACGAGGACTCAGGGAATCGACCCTAACACAATCTCTAGCCAGCGAATGCTCAGTGAAAAATGTGATTTGCTTTCGCTCGTACGTTGTTCAGGAT
>JBBMJZ010000143.1:18940534-18969737 GCA_037833815.1 Zingiber zerumbet | reverse complement strand
TGAGTGTACTTGGGTGTTCATGGACACATCATAAGTAACAAATTTACTTGTTTAGTTAAACATACCAAAGCATTGAACTCCAAACTATAATGATAATGCAAAGGATCAATTGTAAGATTTATGCCGACCTTTATCACTTTAAGAAAATTTATTCTCACCTTCTAGTTTCTAACAAATCCATCCTAAAATTTTTAAACGTCTAACAACAGTATCCATCTATCAAATTTATCATTTTTTTTACTATTATTAATACTTTAAAAATCATAAATTCCCTTACAAAGTTTACTAAGCGAGATCACAATAAAAGTATTAGCTGACTAGTACTTGTTTGTGAATTGGAACAAAAATTAAGAACATTACCATCAAGGTTTAATTGGTTGATTGGTATTGAAACAAGATAGAATGCATGATGCGATACGTTAGTTGAAGATCATCACTTCTGTATCTTAAATTCCCGTCAGTATTCAACTCATATTAGATGTTCAAAAGAACATGCATGGAAGAAAGGTGGGTATTATTAACCAATAAATATAGATCATCTTTCCATTTTTTTTCATGTATATGGAACTTTAATAACGGAAAAAAGTGGCTGTTTTCTATGACATGAATACCACTAGATTAGCAAAATGAACAAATATGTGTGCTGTAATTTCAGGCTTTCAACATGTAGTTTAGTCAATATTAAATGTAAACTATGGATTAAATTTTCATGCTGAAAATTCCAACCAAGTGGCCAAATTAGACACCACTTGTAATGAAAAAACAAATAATATTAATATGCAAAAATTAGACTAAAATATCAAAAGACAAATTCATAATGAAAAAGGTATTTCCATGCAATATGAGATTGCAATTTGCTCATTTGTAGACTAAAAACATGTTTCCTTTGTACATATATGAAATATGAAGTCATCAATTGATAGATATATTAAAACATACTACTTACCAACCAAGTTACCGAAACTGAATTTTTATTAATCCTCTTAACACGCTCCAAGAGAAATTGAAACTGATGTACTGGCTTACCATTTTTTGTAGCTGCACATAGTCACTCAATTTTGTTAGAATTATTTTCGGCTTAAATGGATTTTATCAAAAATTGTTAGATTTTTTAGGCCCTTAACAAAATTTTATAATTTTTTTTATTAAAGATAAATCATTCAGAAACTAAGAAGTTTATCTTATTGTAATAAGTGGTGGTACCATCTTTTGCAATTTCTTTCTGGATTGTTTCCTCCCAATGCTTCCATTCATGAATCTGCCTAGTGCATAAAAGGTTAGAGATAGGCAGCATGAGTAAAGATTGGTGCAAACTATTCACCTTAGCTCCTCCTAAAAGCACAGTGAAGGCGCTAAAAGTAACATGAGTGACTGCAAGGACAAAGATGAAGATATGCAATTGATGTATTGCCTCAAGGGATAAGATCGGAACTTTATTCTGAACAAAGATAAAGAAGAAATCAGAAAACTGTGCAAACAAATTGCAAACACAGAGACAAAAAGAAAACAACCCTGCATTCATGACAAAAATCTAATATTTGATGTGCGCTAGCATCAAATGCAAAGTTTTCATGAAATTCAAACACTTAATTTCATTTCATCACACCAGTTCATTGGGCCTTTCGCTCAGTTTCTTCTTAAATGAGCAATACGCTCTTCAATGATATCCTCTTAAATGGGAAAAAAAATGTAGACACGAAACTAAGTATTGGTTAGCAATTTCCTTCACACGCTTTAACTTCTTTCTGAAACATGGTCAAAAGGGAAGACATGAGCCTATTTTGTTCATTCGGAAAACCGAAGAAAATTTAACAAATAAAGTCAGAGTCATGGAGAGGACCAATGTGAAATGCTTCAAACAAACCTCGAGTGCGCAATGAGATAATTCCTCAGCAAGAAATCTCCTGCCAGCATGAAGAAACTTGGTTGAAAGTTCCACATGGTGGTGGCCTTCCCCGGGATGATGGTGGCCTTTCTGCCTCTTGCACGGTAGCATGTGAAGCGTCCAACTCTTGGGGATGCAAAGATTTTGGATTGCATGTTGAAATACCGTGAGCAGCAGCGATATGAATCCCAAAAGCATCAATTCTACTCAAAAAGAAAAAGAAAAGAAAAGAAAAACGAAAAAAATTCCCCTTTCCGTAAGAGAGAGCCGACAAGTTCCATCAACCTAGACAGATTGAAATCGAAACACGTTAAAAAATAAATCACCTTCTTTAACCTTCTGTAGCGCATTGTATAATGGCTTCTGGTTCTTGTGTTTGAGGACCTGAGAAATTTCCAGAATCAGCAGTGCGTAGCCAGGGGAAAGCCAAACAAATTAAGTCAACGAAAAGGGACGCGAAAAGAGGGACCATTCCGAGGTGATGAAGGTATCTCTCGGCGGAGAGGGAGACGAGGATGATCAAGGAGCAAACTCCGGCGACGATCCAGGTGGGGGTGAATTCGAGCTTCATGTCCGCCTCTCCTCCTCCTCCTTCTCCTCCTCCGTGACCTTCGAGACCCTCCGCCATCTATCTCTGCTCCGACGAGACTCCCTAGACCGACACGGACCACCAACGAATGGTCGTCCCGTGGATCCAGCGAGAAGACGAAGAGGGGAGCAAGAATATAACGGCCGCGAGATGCCCGTTGCATCGGGAGGCTCTGCTCAGGCGAGCAATGGACGAACCCTATCGTCCCATTTCACACCGTCCGCGTATCGTGACCCTCCATTTAGTTAAAAGGCACTCACTATAAATAGTTACTCCGATTGCCTCTTTAGTGGCGCGCTATATAATTATAGCTCTCAATATAAATTTAGCAACGCCACCTTTTTTTTTCTTTTTATTTTGTTAAATAAATATATTGCATTTTTATTTTTTTTATTCTCCGACCGGAAACGGCGTCTACGTTATATTAAACCCTAGAGAAAAGAAAACTCCAGTGCCACGAAGTCTCTCTGGCGCCGTCTCAACTCGTCCGGCGACTCCGCTGGAGGTCGACGCCTTGGCATAGATTCTGGAATTTGATTCTGTATAGGTGCGTTTTGTTGTGCGATTTAATTGCTCGATTAAAATTTTCCTTTTGGAATACTGATTCGCATATTGATTGCTTCCTATAGTCATGAAGATTGCTTTGTTTGCTTATAAAAGCCTTAGTGCAGAAATTTGATGTTAGTTCGTTGTATCCTATTTTTCGTTGACCATGTTTTGTGTCATCGCATGTGCTGCGTGGTTGATAATTTTGATGAGGAAAAAACCTACTGCTTTTTGATGCGGTAGATCCTGCTCATTGATTGGTGAAGAGCAGTGGCTGTTAGCATTTGTATATTAGATCAAGCTAAAGAATTTTCCTTTCCTTAAAGCTCGCAGTGGTTAGTTTCGCGATTTTTCACGATTTTTCATCTGGTTAAATTTTCCAGGCAAACTTTTTTATGTTCACTTTTTGTTTCAATTGGTTACTTCTATCTTTGGTGTTTTTGACTTGCAGGAGTGTTGAATGTGTTTTTTAGTTATCAATAGCTGTGCTATTGTCTGGTTGCCTTATTCTTTGTCTTGGAAATCTCTTGCATTTTGGTGTGAAAATTAATAATTTTGGAACCCTTGCTATGTATGCAGAAAAATGACTCCAAGTGCGGAGGAAGGTAGGAGCTTTGCTAGGAGGGACCAATTACTTAAGATACAGTCGGAGGTGCAAAAGAGGTGGGAAGAACACAAAATTTTTGAGGCAGATGCTGGAAGTAACCCACCTAAGGAGGGCGAGAAATTTTTTGGAAATTTCCCATACCCCTACATGAATGGCATGCTGCATTTAGGTCATGCCTTTACGATATCAAAACTTGAATTTGGTGCTGCTTACCACAGGTTATGTGGTCGTAATGTGCTTTTGCCGTTTGCTTTTCACTGCACTGGAATGCCTATCAAGGCGTCTGCTGATAAGCTTGCACGGGAGGTTCAATTGTATGGGAATCCCCCTGTTTTTCCTTCCGTAGAAGAGGACTCTAATGTGGAAGATACTGGCGAGGCCAAATCTGAAAATGACAATATTGTTGCCCCTGATAAATTTAAGAGCAAGAGGTCCAAGGCTGCTGCAAAATCAGGTGGATATAAATCTCAGTGGGAAATTATGCAGTCTCTTGGTTTGTCTGATAATGAGATTGCTAAGTTCCAAGATCCACATCATTGGTTAAGCTATTTTCCACCTCTAGCAAAAGAAGATCTCAAGGCTTTTGGCTTGGGCTGTGACTGGAGACGTTCTTTTATAACAACAGACATGAACCCATTCTATGACTCCTTTGTCAGATGGCAAATGAGGAAGTTGAAAAATTTGGGAAAGATTGTGAAGGACACAAGGTATACTATATACTCTCCATTGGATGGCCAACCATGTGCTGATCATGATCGAGCTTCAGGTGAGGGTGTTCAGCCACAAGACTATGTTCTGATCAAGATGGAAGTTGTTCCTCCTTTTACATCGAAGTTGAAAATTTTGGAGGGAAGGAAGGTATATCTAGCTGCTGCAACATTGAGACCTGAGACTATGTATGGGCAAACAAATGCATGGGTGCTTCCAGACGGCAAGTATGGGGCTTTTGAGATTAATGAATATGATGTTTTCATTATAACACAACGCGCTGCTTTGAATCTTGCATATCAAAATCTATCACGGGTTCCTGAGAAGCCAACTTGTTTGCTCGAGCTATCTGGTCATGATCTCATTGGTTTGCCCTTGAGGTCTCCTCTTGCTTTTAACGAAACAATATACTTACTTCCCATGCTTACAATCTTAACTGATAAGGGCACAGGGATTGTTACAAGTGTTCCAAGTGATTCACCTGATGACTATATGGCATTGCAAGATTTGAGATCAAAACCTGCTTTGAGATCCAAATTTGGGGTTAAAGATGAATGGGTTCTTCCTTTTGAGGTCATACCGATTATTAATATTCCAGAGTTTGGAGACAAATCTGCCGAGAAAGTATGTCTTGATCTTAAGATCAGGAGTCAGAATGACAAAGATAAACTTGCAGAGGCAAAAAAGTTGACCTATTTGAAAGGATTCACTGATGGTACAATGCTGGTTGGTGACTTCAAAGGAATAAAGGTCCAGGAGGCAAAGCCTATGATTAGAAATAAACTGCTAGGATCAGGAGATGCAGTTATGTACAGTGAGCCTGAGAAAAAAGTCATGTCCAGATCAGGTGATGAGTGTGTTGTGGCTCTCACAGATCAATGGTACATCACCTATGGTGAGGCTGAGTGGAAGACTAAGGCAGAGGATTGTTTGGCCAAGATGAACTTGTACTGCAAAGAAACAAGAAATGGTTTTGAGCATACACTAAGTTGGCTTAATCAATGGGCATGTTCTCGGTCTTTTGGACTTGGCACACGTATTCCTTGGGATGAACAATTTCTGGTCGAATCACTTTCAGATTCAACACTCTATATGGCCTTCTATACCGTTGCTCATCTATTGCAATGTGGAGACATGTATGGATCTGATCATTCTTCCATGAAGCCAGATCAAATGACTGATGATATCTGGGATTATATCTTTGGTGGAGGTCCTCAGCCAAAATCAGATGTCCCTATGGTTCTTCTTAAAAAGATGAAGCAAGAATTTGACTATTGGTACCCATTTGATCTTCGTGTATCTGGCAAAGACCTTATTCAGAACCATCTCACTTTCTGTATCTATAACCATACAGCACTGTTCTCTGAATGCCATTGGCCTTGTGGCTTCCGAGGCAATGGACATCTTATGCTGAACTCTGAAAAGATGTCTAAATCAACTGGAAATTTCAGGACTCTTCGTCAGGCCATAGAGGAATTCTCCTCTGATGCCACGAGGTTTTCCCTTGCAGATGCTGGGGATGGAATGGATGATGCAAATTTTGTTTTTGAAACATCAAATGCTGCGATATTAAGGCTTACTAAGGAAATTGCTTGGATGGAAGAAGTATTGGCTTCTGAGTCTACTTTACGTGCTGGTCCACCTAATACTTATGCTGATTTTGTATTTGCCAATGAAATAAATATTGCAATCAAATCGACTGAACAGAACTACAACAAATTTATGTTCCGAGAAGCTCTTAAGACAGGTTTCTATGACCTGCAAGCTGCTAGGGATGAATATAGGCTGTCTTGTGGGCCAGTAGGTATGAACCGTGACTTGTTGTGGCGCTTCATGGATGTTCAAACTAGGCTCATTACTCCAATTTGTCCACACTATGCTGAACATGTTTGGCATAATGTTCTAAAGAATGATGGTTTTATTGTAAATGCTGGCTGGCCTTTGTCTGATGCACCTGATCTTACTCTAAAGATTGCTAACAAGTACTTGCAAGACACGATAGTATTAATGAGGAAGTTGCTCCAAAAGCAATCATCTAGTTCAAAGAAGGCTAAAAAGGGTGTTGTAATTCCTACAACAGAAGAAAACAAATTAACAGTGGGTCTTATATATGTCAATGAGCAATTTGATGGGTGGAAAGAAGAATGTTTGAGGATACTCACAAGCAAATATGACGCTGAGAAACAAATTTTTGCACCTGATCAAGAGATACTTGAAGCATTAAAACAGAGTGTTGTCGGGCAGGCTGCAAACTTTAAGCAGATCCAGAAGCTTTGCATGCCTTTTCTTAAGTTCAAGAAGGATGAAACTTTATCAATTGGTCCACAGGCTCTGGATCTGAAACTGCCTTTTGGTGAAATTCAGGTTCTTGAAGAGAATTGTGACTTGATAAAGAGACAACTCGGTCTTGATCATATTGAAATCCTGTCTGCAACTGATGATGCTGCACGAAGCAGAGCTGGTTCATACAACTCATTGCTAAATCAGAATCCACCTTCACCTGGCAATCCTGTTGCTATCTTTTTGAGCAAATTGGAGTATTCTACTGCAGAACTTCAAATTGAAGCCTAAATAAATGCTTTGGAAATTTTGTCAGGAAGGACTGCTAGAGGTTAGACGTTACTTTAATGAATAATCTAGAACCTAATATTCTTGCTATTCATGACATTAAAGGAACTTAAATTTATCTGCTATTTTTAACATTTGATAGCATACATGTTTAGTCTTTAATGTTTCATTTTTCTTGTGAAGCATGTTGATCTGGTGGTATTTCTGGTGGGTATTCTTTCTAAATGTTTAGTTATATTTTTGTCAGAAAAAAATCTATTCATGAGGTTTTTAATTCTTATACTGAAATACAACTATCATTGTACTGCATCATGTGATTCAAATTTTGCTTTACAGTTGTGTTTATCGATTTGGATACCGAAACATACAAGAAATGTTTCATTGAGAATCTTATGGATTTAAATGGAAATAAAGCAAGCCAACAATAGCACAAGCAATACTCTTGAGACTGGTTTTTATTCAGTGATTGCATTGCAACAAAAGTGTACAGGGATAATTTATTTCTTTTCAACTATGTATACTAATTTATTTCTTTTATATTTCATACAGCTTTCAGCCCGAAATGGACAGTTTGTCGGCAGTATTTTCATAAATATTTCACCTTCTCATGCTGCGACCAGCTAAATTTCCCCCCAGTTACAGTGCATCTTCATGTTCTCTGAATTAATTTATTTTCAACATTCACAGGCTTAAATTCTGAGTGGAAACTGATAATAAGCTAGTGTTGTGCATTTGATTCTGTACTGATTTTCTATGCAAGAAACTTCTCAGAAACACTGATGCTTTTTTCTAGTTTGAATCTTGTTGAGCTTGTGCCATATGTAAGATGATAGCCCGGCTGTGTATGCTCGTGTAGCATTGGACCATATGCTTTTACTTGTGTTTATAATGAATGATTTGGGAAATTTTGTTTGAACCTTTTGTTCTGATTCTTGTTTCCAACCTTCTTTCTTCTTAAGTAAACAAGCTAGGGATTCTAATGCTTAAGGTCCCTAGCTTTTGAGTTATATTTAAATCTAAACTTAGGATCTTAGGCAATACTTCAAAATGATTAATGGATATTGCTGCCACACCATGGGAAAAAGGTTGTAACCCTCACCCGGGGCCTTCAAGATAACTTGGCAAAATCTAATCATATTTAAATCTGAGCCCTGATTTAAAACTTTTAAGAATTCATTTTGTTTATTTGTCTCTTATTTTTTTTAAATTTTTTTCCGCTCTATAAAACAGAGCATAAAACGCAAGTTCATGCACGTAAGAACATGTCCTCCTCTGCGCTTCGTCACTGCAACGCTCTACGTCAAACCCAAGTCCACCTCCCAAATCCAAGGACGAAACCGATCCTCTCTCCTCCTCCTCCGCCGGCGGCGCCATTTGAGCCTCAACAAGAACCTTCTGCTTTACCTTCCCCCTTCCGCCTCCTCATATCCTCCATCAAGACCCTCGCCGCCGAAGGCCGCCTCTCCCATGCCTTCCGCTCCTTCTCCCTGCTCCGCCTCCGCTGCTTCTCCGCCTCCCTCCTCCACCCCCTCGCCTCTCTCCTCTCCTGCTGCACCTCCCAGAGCACCCTCGCCCATGGCCTGCAGCTCCATGCTCTTTCCCTCACTCTCGGCTTCCACGACCACCCTCGTATTCTCCCAAAGCTCACCTCCTTTTATGCCAATTTGGGCCTCCTGCCCGACGCCCATGGCGTCGCCCTTTTCTCCGGCAGCTCGGAGGTCATCCAATGGAACCTTTTGATCTCTGCCTACATCAGGGACGGCCAGACCTCCAATGCACTCCTCGCCTATAGGGATCTGGTTCAGAGAGGCGTCGAGCCTGATAAATTTACCTTCCCACCCATCCTCAAGGCTTGCGGAGATTTGCTTGACTTGGAGTTTGGCAGGGAGGTGCACAGGACCATCGATGGCAGCGGCATGGAGTGGAACCTGTTCGTCCACAATGCGCTCGTGGCAATGTATGCTAAATGTGGTGCATTGGAAGTTGCATGGAAGCTGTTCGAAGAAATGCCGATTAGAGATGTGGTATCGTGGAACTCCATCGTGTCGGCGTATGCATCACGGGGGATGTGGGAGGAGGCATTCGAGTTATTCAGACGGATGAGAGCGGAAGGTTTGGAGGTGAACAGTGTGACGTGGAACACAATTGTTGGTGGGCATTTGCAGAGGGGCAATCCTAGAGAAGCTTTGAGATTGATTTCCGAGGTAACTTGGAGTGGTTCAGAGGTCGACTTTGTGACTTTAGTTGTCGGTCTTAGTGCTTGCTCACATGTCAGATCGCTGAAATTGGGGAAACAGCTCCATGGGTTTGCAATCCGTAGCTGCTGTGATCGGCTTGAGAATGTCTGCAATGCCTTGATCGCAATGTACTCAAGGTGCGACCATATAGCACATGCCTGGCTCTTGTTTCAGAAAGATGAGTTCAGGAGTTTAGTTACTTGGAACACAATGATCACTGGGTTCAGCCTTGCAGAACAAGCTGAGGAAGCTTCTATCGTTTTCAGAGATATGATACATTCAGAAGTTCAGCCAAACTACGTAACCATTGTCACATATCTTGCCCTATGTGCTCGTGTTGCAAACCTCCAGCATGGGCGGGAGCTCCATTGTTACATCACTAAGCATGATTTTCAGCTCTACCTCTTACTCTGGAATTCCCTAATTGACATGTATTCCAAGTCTGGAAAAATCTTGGTAGCTAAATGTGTGTTTGACTCGATGACCAATCGTGATGAAGTATCATACACTTCAATGATAGCCGGTTATGGATCTCAAGGTGAAGGAATTGCTGCCCTGCAACTGTTTCATCAGATGATTGACTGTGGGATGAAACCAGACCACATAAACATGGTTGCTATCCTCTCAGCTTGTAGCCACTCTGGACTTGTATCTCAGGGTCAAAAGCTCTTTGACATGATGGTTGACACATATGGCATTGTGCCACAGATGGAACATTACTCTTGCATGGTTGATCTATTTGCTCGAGCTGGGTTGCTTGCAAAAGCAGAGGAATTGCTTAATAAAGCTCCAATACCACCGACAGCGGCTATGTGGGCAGCTCTAGTAGGAGCATGCCAGGTCTATATGAACACAGAGATTGGAGCAAGAGCTGCAAAGAAGCTCTTAGAGATGAGGACAGACAATTCGGGCCACTATGTCTTGATTGCTAATATGTATGCAACTGCTGGATGTTGGGATGAGCTTGCAAAGGTGAGGACAATGATGAGGGATTTGGGTGTTAGGAAAACACCAGCTTTGGCTTGGGTTGATTTAGGGAATGGATTTCATCCTTTCTTGGTGGATGATCGGTCAAACCCTCTTGCACATGAAATATATGAGGTGTTGGACATATTGACTGGACAAATGAGTGATCCTATGCAACTTGAACTTGTAGATTTCAGATCTTCTGACAACATTGAGGGGTGAAAAAAAACTAGATCTCAGACATAGAATTAGCTATTTAGCTTCCATTTGTCAGAAATGCCCGTGTAAACTTAAACCTGGAATCATTCACAAACTTAAACCATGCATAGATCTAAATGGGCATTACATCATTCTAGGTTTGGCACATTTCAAAGACCATGAAGTCGTTCATCATGCTGACCAATAACAGATGAACGAACATAGCAAATTTTGTTTATTTGTTATTTGCAACATGGACTCACGAGCAGCAAAGATGGTTACCAGTCGGACTGATTAAAATTGGGCAAATCTTTGCTGCAGATGATTCTCTGCAATAAAGATTAAAAACTATGTCGGTCAGCAGAGTACTAATGAAAGACTGGGCTTAGAGTCTCTATCAAGAATTTGCAACACTATTGACAAATGCTTTCCGCTGGTGAGTGATTCTTATTTTCTCAAGCTTAAGTCTACAGAACCTGCAGCACTACTGGCAACCATCAATTTATTTAGTGTCTCAACAGAAGGTTCCTATTTGAGGTTCATCTTGTAGAAGACAGTGTAGCCAGATAATTTTAAAAAATAATCACATTGCATCTCTGTTAAGTGTCTTTATTCACGAGTTTGATTTACAATTACCAGCTTGCCGAATTACGACTCCTAGTCATGACACTAGCACAGGTCCATCCTGTTTGTACTTCATAAAGTGTTCAACTGACTGTTTAGTATGAACAAGAAAATCAAATGGATTCGTGAATCACTTTGTTTAGTATGTTTACTGGGGTTCCCCATCCTGAATTACATTTTATATTGAGTTCAACATTGTTGTGATGCTTTTGAATCCCAGCATGATTATGAAAGGCATCATTACTTATAGAGATTATTGGATCCTGAATAAAATTTTATATTGAGTTCAACATTATTGTGATGCTTTCGAATCTCAGCATGATTACGAAAGGCATTATTACATGTAGAGACTACTGAATAACTATCTTGTAGATCAAACTCGCAAACTTGTGTTGGTATTATTGAAATTGAATTGATTTCTTTCACTTTTTTCACTGTTCTTTTTGAAGGGAAGAGAGAATGCTTTAAATTTGTCAAAATTAATTTTGAAGAACTCAAAAAGCTTAAATATTATTTAGTTTAAATTTGATTGAGGCAAAATTAGCACCAGATTTTTATTTTCTCATGAAACACAACAGCCAAACAGGTAGATAAGTTGACAGCTAAATGGTCTGATTAAACTACACATGATGGCAAATGAATTGACAAGCATTAATAAACCGCTTGCTCACAACAGTACAGATTTGTATCTCAACCGGTTCCTCGCAAGCATTAACAATCTGTCATTTATTTACTGAAAAACAAAGAAATGTTTCCAACGCAACTGAAAGAAAACCATTAAGCCGTCGACTGTTTAAGATAAGCAATTAGATCCGCACGCTCTTGTGGCTTCTTCAAACCAGGAAAAACCATCTTGGTCCCAGGAATATACTGCAAACAAAAACACATTTGTTATTGGTTAATACCATAATTAACCTCTATCATATTTTTCTGAGGAAACAACATCCAACTAAATTGAAAAGAGTGGCTTATAAGTCAAGAAGCTTGGATAAATCTATCATGAATCATTTTCCTCGTTTTTTGCTAAATAAACAATCATCTTATATTAAATATGCAGAAAACAAGCTTAGAGTAGACAGCAGCCCATACATATCAACTCTTATCACTTACAGGTTATAGAAACTTAAGATTGCAAGTTAGGATGACATTTCTATGACTCAACCAATTGTGGTACCTTAATTCATGATCGTCCTGAAGGTTGTGGAATCTTAAAGGTCATGAATCTGATATGCCATTTGGCCACACCGCAGGAGTTCTACACCCAAAGAATTAGTCTACATACATTCATACAATGATGGAGTTTCAAGTCTGAGAGGCAAATGTAGGAGTTGCGGTAACTTAAGCAGATTGCAACGACTCATCTCACTGAAATAGATTAAGGGCTCGTAAAACCCAGTACAAGCTACATAATTTGGTTCTTGTGTTTTCAAAACTTTGCCTTTCAGTAGTAATGCTACATAATTGTTCCTTCAATTGTCCAAGATAGCTAAAAACATTAAAAGGACCGTAGATACCTTCTTAGGATTAAGCAAGTAGTCATACAGTGTATTCTCCTCCCATATAACAGCCATGTTCTTGTTTGCAGTCGAGTACGAGTAGCCGGCGGTCGTACCAGATTGTCTCCCAAAAAGTCCATTCAAATTCGGCCCTGCCATTTTAAGATTAAAACTTTGTGAGTTCCGGACAGAGAGATCAAATCAGACACTAATCAAAACACAACAATAGAAAATAACAATAACGTGTTGCTGATTCCAGGGATCAAATGCCTATACGACATCACGGAGACAAATCGATAGAAAAAAAAAGAGACGAAGAAAGGGCGCATACAAAACACCTTCTTCGCAGTTGCAGTTTGTTCTTCTTTTAGTTTTTTTTTTTTAAAAATAAAATCAACTTTAAGCATAAACCATACAAGGATCAATTAAAAGCCCTCGAGAGATAAAATCTAAACGACCTTGCTTGTGGCCGGCGCCCTTCTCCACGGTGTGGCACTGCGCGCACTTGGTCTTGAAGATCTTCTCCCCAGATTTGGGATCTCCCGGCGGGGCTTCGGCGAAAGATGCCATCGAGCAGTTCCTGATGCCACTCCCTCTGCGGCTCTAACCTCTCTGGTTTGATCGGTCTAGGGCTAATAAAAGTAAACATTTTATGCGGAATCCACGGTAAGTGCGTCAAGTCACTCAGGATGAGCAATTACGGGCTTTCCGATTTTCTTGGTCGGTGGAACTTCCACACCACCAAATCGGTCGCCTCAAATTCGATCTTCACCATTTTTTTTCTTTTTATATTTGGGATCTATTAATCAGATCCATCGGTTATCACATGCCTAAAATGCCCTCCCAATTATATGTTATGAGAATGGCCGTATTTTATTTTATTTTTAATATTTGGTCGATATAGTTCAGATTTTTATTAAAAATCAAGCTAAATCAGGAAGTACGACCGACCAACGGCACCCGGAGACGAGTAAACAGCGTTGAACGCGCCTACTTACCTGTAAGTTACTTATTCTTGCGGGTAAAAGCCCAAGCCCAACTGGGAGAATAGGAGAGAACTAGACTGGTTTATCTCCCAGTAGTGGTCCTGTTAACAAATGGTTCATGCGTCGGGGCCTGGGCGAAAATCCTAGTCTTTTCCTTCTTCCCTTTGCCGCCTCCTTCCCCCGGCCGCCCTCCGCCTTCACAGATCGGTAGAGCTGTTTTATTTTTTTTATTCTGGTTTGTGGTATTCGGTCTCTTTTTTGATGGATTAAGCGACAAACAAGGTTGGATTTTGGTTTGGTATAGCTTGGTTCTTTGGTTCAAAATTTTCGCTGTGGCGTATCCTATTTGCCTTAAAAAAATATTTGATTTGGAGTCTATTCGATGAAGAATTGTAATGGATCCTCCTGGTCTTGCAAGTATCCCGTTGACTGTGTAATGTGTTGTTTTCTTTACCAAATTACAGATGTATTCCGCTTCTTGTGCCGGATTCACCTCGCGATTTTCCATGGACGTCGTCGTGGGAAGTTGATTGCTTTCCAGTTTAAAACCCTTGAATTCGGACGTAGTTGTTTGCCCATTGTTCGAGTTCATTTATCCCCAGCGACTTCGGATGCTACGCATTAATAGCTTTGTATTAGGGCTGTTTTTAATTTTCTAATCTGCTTGCGTAATTATCAACTATTGTTGCTTTCCAACGCAAATTATCTTATTCTCGCCTTTGGCGTTCATAACCTTCTAATCCCTTTTAATGCAATCGAACTCTTTAACAGGGTGAAATTTACTATCCTAACACCGTTTCTCTAACTAAAATTATGTATTTTTCCGTCAAATATCTAGAGGTCAAAGATGATCAGGAAGCAGATCCATATGCTATAAGTTAAATATTTCCCATATTTAAGATCTTACTTGGTATCATGATTATTTTAGCTAGATTATTAGAAATTCTTTTGAGATAATGAATTCTGTTTTTGTAGTTTGAAGTTTTTTGGTATTTCTTTCCTTAGTCATTGGCAACTGATTACATGTTCCTAACTAGTATGATATGGATGGTTCAGGTATTGCTTAGGCTTTTACACTAATGGGAGTTTCCTCTTCTCTTTGCCGCAGGTGGTGGATGGTTATCAACAATCTTGTCAGATTGAAGAAGCACCCATTTTGTACTTTTAAGCATTATGAGTGGCGTTCCAAAGAGATTGCATGAGGAGGGTGGGCATTCTACACCTCTAAAACGACCACATGAAGAACTTGTGATGTATTCATCTCCATCAGGAAAGGCCAACCAATCAGTTGGTAATGAATTTCACCTCCCTCTTGACCATGGACACGAAGGAAGAGTAGCAAAAGCTCAACGCTTAGAAGCCCGTGAAGTTGATAAAAGATCATCTCTGCTGCATCGGTTGCCTTCAGCATCTATCAGTTCATTAGATCATCCAATAATATCTGAAAACAGATTAGATTTGAAGAGAAATGCCAAGAGTGAAAGTTGGGAAGACAAGGAACATAGAACTGATAAAGGTGATTCTAGGAATGATACAAAGTTTGAGAAAGATTATGCTGCAGCTAATGCTCATTTGAATTGGAAAGATAGTAAAGAACATCACAGGAGTAGAAGATCTGCAGCTGATGGTTTGAATTCATGGTCTGGATCCCGAAGTGGTTTACAAAGTGCTAATGAACTTACAAAGGATCTGTTAATATCTGAGGATCGCTCTGTTGAAACACCTGATAGAATTGGAGATAACAAAATTGACCAGAAGGTTGAAGAAAAATTCAGAGATAGGGACAGGAAAACAAAGGAAAGGGATTTTGGTGAAAAGGATAAGGATAAAAATGACTTTCAGAACAATATGCTGCTTGGTGGTGCTAGTGATGAACACAAAGATCTGCTGCGAGAAGAGAAAGACATGGAAAAATGGGAAAGGGAGCGGAAAGATTTGCAGAAAGATAAAGAATGGAAGGATACTTTGAAGAGAGAAACATCAGCTGCAAATGAAAAGGATTCTGTGCAATCTGAAAAGGAGTTCATTGATGGTTCTGTTAGAAGCTTTGAGCAGGATAACACTACCTCTGAATCTAAGAGAGGAAAATTTGATAGTTGGAAAATTCATGAGAAGGACATGAAAGAGAAAAAAAGAGAAGCGAATGGAGATGCTGGGGAGAGACCAGAACAACGTGGTAAGCATAATGACAAGGAATTAGATGATAGTTTCGTAGATGGAGATGGGGCTACAGATAAAGAAAAGGAAGCTTTTGGTAATGTTCAACAGCGTCGGAGACTGCGAACAAGAGGAACTCCTCAAACACCTCAACGTGAAGGTCGTCCTCGATCTAAAGCACGTGATAATGAGGGGTATGCATGAATGTCATCTGTGTTTCTGTAAACTCCATTGCGGAATATATAGGGAGTTGATATGCTTCCTGACTCACCGTCTGCCCTGCTTGTCCGAGACTAAGTGGTTAGGGTGTCCGGAAGTGATCCGAATGTCCAATGGCATAGCCAGTGCTCCAGCCCAGTGCAGTCCAACAGTTTCATCATGAAAATAAGGAGTTCACTGGTAAACTGGCACTAAATCATAGTCCAGTGCTGGGCTGCACTGTTCCTTTTTCATCGGCTGAGAAGCACAGCGTTCATTGGCGCCAACTGCCCATTGCTCTTTCCGGCGCCAACTGTTCGTAATTTAGTCTAGAGCAGTTGAAGATCCTGGTTATGTCATTGCGGGCGCCCCAAAGTGAATGCACTTGGGCCGCTTGGATCACTTCCGGGTGCCCCGACCACTCAACCACTGACAAGCGGGGTGGACGGCGAGTCAAGGAGCATATCACTCCCCTATATATACATGCCTGACTTATTGATCTGAAAGTAGTCTAGTAGTTTGATTTTAATATTTTTGCAAGTGCTCTTGGTTAATAGAAAATTCCTTGATCATGCCAGTTTCTTATACCATCACATGGCTTATTGGTTTTCAAAAGGCAAACTTGTCCATGCCATTATACTGATAACCTCTTTGCTTATATCACTATGGCTGAGTAGTTATGGAATGTCAAACTTGACCTTAGGGAAAATTAACCTCTTTCTTTTGAAGACGATCTAGTTTGATTCTTGTGGAGATTGAATCCAATTGTTTAAATTAATTAGTTATTTCGTGGGTGATTGTCCTTTTCCTTAGAATAGCAGTTATGCATTTGTTTGTCTCTAGTCAGATCATTACTAATGCTCTAATTAGGTGAAGCAAAATTATGACAAATGTGCACATCAAACGAGGAAGATATTTACCAAAAAATACTTGATTAATAACAATAAAACAAAATATAATTTATTTAAATATAAGTGATAATATAGTAGGAGATATAGCCCAATGGTGTAGAAGGATTCATATAACTAACTTTACCTAGTGGAATAAGGCTTGGTTGTTGTTGTAGTTATCATAATTATGTTTTGTTCTTTGGTGTCCACTAATATAATCTAATTTTCCTTATTTTACTTATAATAATCTGTTATTCTGCTCCCTCTTCACCTTGTACTACCATTCGTAATATTTCGTTACACATTGATGCTTAGAGTATTTGCAATTACATGGAAGTAACCTTTCGTAATGATATTTTTATCGTGTCAACTAGCCTCTTTGAACCCTGGTTGCTTTTATCATGGGGTTGTGGTTGATCCCAAATAGTTGGGACCAATGGTTTATTGTTGTTTATCCTTTTGGATTGTTGAATGAATTAGTCATTATCATTGGGCTTTTACTTCATTCACTTGCTCGGCCTATGTGTCTGAATTATTTGTTCCTAACATATTGTAATTCTTCATTTTGCTTGTTTCCTGTTATGGCATAATGTACCACTTTTTCTACTCGAAGTTTGTAGGAAAAAATTTGTGGAGTCTTTTTTTGTCACTGACATTCCATTTTCCTTTGGTTAATTTTTATCTTTGTTGTGCAATTGCTAATATATATTTTTTCTGGTTTTTTATTTTGCAGATCTCAAGGTCAGTTTCACTGTCTAAGTTCATTACTTTTAATGGATTTTGGTGACTCATTATCTAGCTACCAATTGGTGCAAGTGGGGGATGGCTTACTTCACTAGACTCACTCGGTGCTTTAGAACTAGTTAACATTGCAACTTCATGCTTGACATTCATTTTTCTTGTTTATATTTTATTGCTTTTGTACCACTTTTTCCATCATACAACGTGATTAAATATTCATTGAGGATATTACAGGGGCCCTTTCTGAAGATTAATGCTGCACATGATGGGGCATATATGTAGAGAATATAAGTTTCCATAAGCTTATGTGGCTTGCCTGTTTGTCTTTAATATTTGATTAAAATATGTGCTGAATTTCACTTAATGTGCTCATATCCTTGCTCTT
Organism: Zingiber zerumbet; assembly: GCA_037833815.1. Taxonomy (NCBI): domain Eukaryota; kingdom Viridiplantae; phylum Streptophyta; class Magnoliopsida; order Zingiberales; family Zingiberaceae; genus Zingiber; species Zingiber zerumbet. The sequence continues at coordinate 18,951,956 of JBBMJZ010000143.1, read as the reverse complement.
ATTAGGTTGTTTCAATAATTTTCCCAAGGTTTAAAGCTCAACATTTCTACAAGAAATTCTCTTTTTATATTTTTTTGAGAACATCAAAACTAGTTTGGGCATTTAGTCACTTTTTAATTATGGTCTATTTATTTGATTCAGTATTCGATATATGCCATAGCATATTCAATAAGTGATTATCATGGTTTAAACTTGAAATTGACAAAAAAAAATGTCTTTGTTTCTGTTTGATCTGGTTTTTTGTTAGTTTAATTACTACTCTACTTTTACCCTATTGTTCTGTTTTGGTAATGCTAACTGGCTATGTGTTTTTACTACGTTACTGTTGTTGCAAAACTCTATTGGTGCTTTAGCGTACACCTTTGCTCGAGTTATTTCTTAGCACATTACATTATTCCCTTACTCTTCTGACCCCATTTCTTGTCTTGCCTTTCTACCTGTTGGAAAGTAATTTATTCTGGTCAGTGAAAAACTAATATTCATTCAATTTGTCTTTGTAGCATTCATCGCAATATTGTTTTGGGCAGAGATCTGCCGCTTGTATATCTAAGAAACTAGAGTCAATAAAGGAGGGATAGCTTGTGATCTCTTCTGAAATACCTGACTTAGCACTAGCAAGAAACTAGAGTCCAAGGTTTTGTGTTTGCCACTAGCAAGAATGGAATTTAATAATACATCAATAGGTTATTTCTTCTTTGATTTGTGTTTACAATCTGTGCTTCCATTAATTGAATGAAATCTGATAAAGTTGTCTGACACTTGGGTATCAAAGCAGTTGACTCATGTTTTACTCACCTTTTCAAGAAGACATGCCTCTCAATTTTATCCTCCTTCCACTGCTTTTATTCTGCTAAATAGTTCCTTTTCATTTTTGGATTCATTAGTATTTTGATGCTCTAGTTGGTGTAGTATGCATAGATAAAAAATAGGTCATAGCATTTTCTCTGAGAATTTAATTGGACTTCTCCTCCAGAGCAACAACTTTTGTGGCTTTTGGAGATTAGACTTGCTTGTTAGTCTTGCTCAACTGTGCTTCTCTCACTGCAGGAAAATCTGATGCATCTGCAATAGTCTATAAAGCTGGTGAGTGTATGCAGGAACTTATGAAATCTTGGAAGGAATTTAAAGCATCTCAGGATGTACAAAATGAGAAGATCTTGCAAGATGGTCCAACTCTGGAAATTCGAATACCTGCAGAATATATAACTTCCACAAATCGACAAGTAATAAAGCAATTTGTTTTTTGGCTTCATATCATAAACTCACATTTTGTCAACTACATGAATTCAGCTACAAGAACCTTATTCCTCCAATGGTCTCTTTGCAAGGCTATATTAATAATAATGTTTAAATTAATTAATTATGTTTTTACTTCTAGGTGTGTTTAAGTAGATTGTCTTTATCTGAATTCTGAAATTGATCTACAATTATAAGATAAATCCATTATATTTGACATCTAGATAAAGACACAGTAAAAGAGCTCAATAACCACAATAATGAAAAGGGTGTGCTTTTTTTATTTCTTTACTGAATCTCTGCCTTCCTAAAACAATTAATATAGAAGCAGAGATGCAAATTAAGTCATTGTTCTTATGCTTGTACTAACTAGTAAAGAAACTAATTGTCTTACTTAAATAATTTTGTAATTTTGGCATCCCTTAGTCAAAAGAATTTAGCAATACATATTGTTTGTTATATATTCTTTGAATACGACCTCAAATTCAAACTGGAACAAAAATTTCATTGCAATTGAAGAATCAAATCATTAAGTATGAACAATTAGTACAGCCAGTGAATGTAATACAAGTAACTTTTTGCAGGTGAAAGGTGCTCAGCTTTGGGGTACAGATATATACTCCAATGATTCAGATCTAGTAGCTGGTATATTTACTTCTCCATTGTACAATATTCTTATTTTGAATTCTGTGTCTTCTTGGAGGCAATTTTTAAAGGTGTATATTGTCCAGTTCTCATGCACACTGGTTATATCTCCACGTCATCTCGTCCGCCACTTGGCATTCAAGAGTTATGCACAACAGTTCGAGTTCTACCATCACAAGAATGTAAGTATGTGGGGATCTTAGCATGCTTAGGATCCTAATATTTGGGCCACTTTTTATGCTCTGGATTCTTGAATGAGTTGGATTACCTCCAGTAGTTTTTTTTGTTGTTGTTGTGGTGGTGGTGGCTAGTTTAATTGGTGGAAAATAACTACCCTGAATTCAGATTTCAGTTAGGAAGTCTGAATATTACACCAGGTCTAGTAGTTTTGCTGCTTTCTTTGTAGTGGCAGTAATGAGTTGTTTGGGCCTTATTTTTGCTATATATTATTTTGCTAAAATCAACCTTTCTTTATGAACTTTTTACTTGTGACTATACTATTACAATTTACCATTGGCAGTTACATTTATGCAATATTTCTTTTTGTGTTATGCGATTAGTTTTTTTCCCCTTATTACAGGTTATACTTCAACTTTACGAAACAATGTCCGATCACGTGCTTGGGGGGCAGGAATTGATTGTAGTTTTCGAGTTGAGCGTTGCTGTATTGTGAAGGTATGTATTTTTCCTTGACTCTGATATCTTAATTTTCATGTGCTCCTGAAATTTCATTGTCACTATCAATTGGGTTTTTGATTTATGCTTTAGCGGATTCATGTGTAAAGTCATTTATGACTGTAATGCTTTCTTGCTTGCATTGCAATGAATTTGTCATTTGCATATATCATCTGACTGTTTCTCATTTTAGACTGGCTATCTTATGACAGAAATGTGGTGGGACAATTGATTTGGAACCTCGCCTTACGTATACATCAGCAGTGGAGCCAACTATAGCTCCAATATCAGTTGAGCGTACGATGACAACAAGAGCTGCAGCTTCGGTAGTACAATTGTCTCTTCACATGATTTAATATTCACTCTGAAATTTTCAGTTAAGGTAGCATTGCATTGCTATTTGATGGGTAACTACTGTCAAAGTTCTAAAAAGCATATGCTGGTGGTATGTGGTCTACCACTTTCATATTCAAAAGTATTAATTTTATGTAACATTATCTATGATCAGAGCAATACATATCATTATACTATTTTTTTTTTTAAGTTCTCAGCTACTGATATAAGAATACTATATGTTACAGAAATTTACTTGAAGAATTGATATTGAATTTTACAATTTGTGTTGTTTGAATGGTAGAATGTGACTGCTACGAGCTTTAATCCAACCAAAACTATAGCGGCTTGGCGGTGGCACTATTTTCATATAAGGGCCAAGAGACCTCCCCAACTTGGACATGTGGGACTGAATGAGCCACTTTCTAGTTCTTCAATCCAGCATCTGATAGGTTGGATGTTTCAATATGGAAATCATGTTGTTACAGATCCTCTTCTAGTAAGACCCATGATATTTCTTCCTTCCCAGACCTAGTCATCCTCAAGTTGGGCTTATTCTTGTTCCATAAGACTCATAGGGAAGAAGAGCTAGTTCACATACCAAAGTATTATGAGCTTCCAATGCAACCAAAATCGATTACCAATTGGGTGTGACAATCCCTTTGCTCAAGAACCTGAAGGTCTCCTTTTAGCTCTTCACCTTAGCATCTGAAGGCATAAGGCAATACTATATGACCATATTTCCACATATCTGCTTCTAGCAGGTCTGTGATTCTGCCCTAATCTAACCTTCTACCTAAAATAACATTTATAAAAGTCACCTTAACTATCTTTCTACCATACGGTATTAGTTAACAAAAAAATCTAACCTTGGACATAGATAACAACCTAAATCATAACCTCATCTATCCCAAATGATGGCTCATTCATACAACATTAATATTCTATTTTAACCCAATTATTTAACATTAATATTATATCCCCAAAATTGAATTCCTGTCATATAGATCTAGGAGTTCTCAAATGACAATGATCTTAATTCCTAGTCTTGATCGTAGCCCTTTGTGCTTTGCTAGATTATATAATACTTTTTAAAATCATGCCTATGATTTTAGCATTTAGACCCTAAACAATTTGATATATACATGGATTTTTTTTTACTTGGGGTTTAGCCATTGAGAGTTTTGCCTTTAGAGTTTAGTGGTTGGGTTATAGTACTAAGCACAAAAAACTTTTCAAAACAAAAAAAATATTGAGGTGCTCACAAGGTGCAGCGTAAAGTATTCGGGGTAACAAAACACACACTCTCTCTATATATATGCCAATGATTGAGTTTGATTATCCAGCTCTTCTTAAAGGGGCTAGGCTGTCAACTATCTGTGTTTTTTGCATGAAATGTTTTCTTTAATGGCTGCAAAACCTTCACAATTACACTCTACTTCCTGAAGTGTCTAGCAATAAACTTCATATGGTAGAAATTGAAGAATGAGATTTTGGTTTCCACCTTTTGCCTTTCTGTGTGTATGGAAGCTTGATGGATCACTCCTTTCTTGATCTTGACAGATACTTTTCTATTATTTCCTTTTGCAGAATGCTTTGCGTCATCAAAGATTTGTTCGAGAAGTTACCATTCAGTACAATCTTTGCAATGAACCATGGTAGTTATCATTTCACTTGTTATATAACCAAAGAAATGCTTTGTAAATAATTTGTGTGCATTTTTGAAATCTAGGTAACTTGTTCATCAAATTTACTTCAGAATTTAGGTGATATTGCTTATTTAGATATTTCTCTGTATACACCATCAATATCACCATGAAGGCTATATCGACAAGTAAATACATGATAAACCCCTTACTGCTTTACACCACTGTTTAACCTAATGATAGATATTATGTAATAAAGGATTTCATATAAACAAGCAGTGAGGATTTTTCATCCTGTTTCAGGATTTGGTGATTGTGATCTTTCAAGGAGAGCTTGATTCATATATGACTTGCATTTTTGTATAAGATTTATGTCAGTGAATAGATAGTCAAGTATTCTTCTTACCTAGATTGTTCATATATAAATTGAACTTACGTATAAAATTATGTTCTGTGTTTCCGCTCTTTTGTGGTCGTGGGAAATTTGAGATGACAGACACGATTGCTCATTCTTAAGCAGTTGTGTAAGCTTCATGTTTCCTCATGAGCTTCAGAATCTTCAGTTTGCATAATCAGCTTAGAAACATATCCACATGTATGATGGTATTAACCTACTATTCTAATTTCTGTGAGCACATGATGTGGCCTTTACCCTGTTATATCCCCTGGAATGAATTTTGTTTTTTGTTTTATGTTCCTTAGGCTGAAATACACAATTAATATTGTCGCTGATAAGGGACTCAAGAAGCCTCTTTATACTTCAGCACGTCTAAAGAAAGGAGAAGTTCTATATTTGGAGACGCATTTCAACAGGTGTGCTTATTTTTGACATTGTTTTTCTTATACTATTTTTTATCTTATCAAATGGCAATAGATTACTTTTACAAGATGTGCTTAAAAATTTCTGTGCACATCTAATGTCAGATAATCTTCTACTCCCTTGTTCTTTACTGGTGAGGATTTCTGTTGCTATTTGGGGATTCGCACGGCCTTTTGTTTTTGTTGGTTAGGATCATTGCTGACTAGATGGAAAATATCTCATTTAGGAATTGATTGATATTTTTTTTTTCTGGAAAACTTGGTTTCTAGATGAGATGAAGAAATTTGTGTTGAAGTATGTGGTTGTTTTTGTGTTTCTTATTTTATGGAATATAAAGGTGCTGGAGTCTATTGCTTTTGATGGTAACAGTTGGTCCGGATGAGGCTCTTGTAGTCTAATAGATAATACTGAAAGTTGATTATTTGCAATATTATTGGATATATAGACTTGACACAGAGAAATAAGTTGCGTTGACTAAGGTAGAGAGCCTTCCATCAGAAATTTTAGAATTGACTTTGTAATTATAAGTGCAGATACTTTTAGGAACATGCCCACTCCTTTATTGTATAAGTTCTCGTATCATATTTACCTTGACCTCTTTGTAGCAGATATGAACTTTGTTTTAATGGAGAGAAGCCCATTCCATCTACTTCTCAAGCAGCCGATTTGGATCACGAGAAACTACAAAACCACGGCTTGCACGCTTCAAATGGAGATAGAAATTCGACAGAACGCGAGACTGTCATTGATGTTTTTAGGTGGTCCCGCTGCAAAACACCGTTACCCGAGAAGCTAATGAGGTCATCAGGAATCCCCTTACCCATGGAACATCTAGAGGTACTACTAGTAACTCAAAGATAACCTCTTCCAAGACTCCAATCCATTTTTACGCTTAATTATTTTTCCATCTGGGAGTCTCTGCTCCCTGCAGAAACATACTCCATTACCATCATTATTATAGCTTGTTTGATGGACGAGCAATTTTCAATGAATTTGCACTGTTTCTAATGTTTTTTTTGTGCAGATATTGTATGATAACTTGGACTGGGAAGATATCCAGTGGTCACAAACCGGAGTTTGGGTGTCTGGCAAAGAGTATCTCCTTGCTCGAGTACATTTTCTATCTCCAAATTAATAGTGCATACATGATATGTGGCTACTGGAATTCTGTGTAACATTTAACGCATCATGTTGATAATGCCTACCCCTTTGGTAGGTTCAACCGTGCCTTCACTGGCACTTTAAGTCTACGTAGCACCAAGCATTTTGTGTTCCCCTCAACATCTGTTACTTATTTTTATCTGTGAATTATGTTTGTTAGATTATTGACCGTTTCATTAATGTGTTCATGATTGCTCCTCGGTACTTTTAATAAAGATTTGGATGTTGGAACTTTTATAATGCTTGCCAGTGGTGCAATATTAGCCTCAACGAACTTATTCGCAGTGGCCCATCAATTCCAGATCTACCAGCGAGCAAGTTTGGAGGTTTATACAAAAATAATTCCAATATATGAAATTTGCTAAGGAATGTTTGGTGAGAATTTTGAAAAGAAAAGAAAAAAAGTTGTGGATAGTAGTGATTTAACTGAGCTACACCACGTGTTATGTCGGCTAAGCATATAATTAGTGAGGAAAGAATATAAGTACACTTGAATTAACAGTGATGTTTTTCCATGGACCATCTTCCTCTTAATTCATATCCATCATTGTTCAAGATGGATTTGCATCCAAATTCAACCGAAACATGATAGGTACTTCTTTCCCTATTTTTGGTCTTACTTATCAACGCCTGTATCAATCTTCCTCTTGATTCATATCCATCATTGTTCGAGGTGGAATCGAATTCAAGTTCAACCAAAACATGATAGGTACTTCTTTCCCTATTTTTTTGGTCTTACTTATCAACACTTTGATAATCAAGGTATCCGAGAGCATGGTTCATGCTCTTCCATAGATTTATCTCTAATGGGAAAAGGATGTTTTGTTATGCATCGAACATATCCCTGATATTTATATAATTAGAAAAGGATGTTGGGACCTTATTTATGAGTTAAGTCCCATGTCATCCATCAGCCAGCGACTATTAATTAATTTCATTACATAAACGAGATTAGCGATTCGCAAACTAACAATTAAATATCTCCACGGCCAATCATCGGTGTACACTGATCAGTGATTGATGTTTTCGGCTTCATATCTGATTAGCCACTTCAACTAATTGATTTGAGGATTGCGGATTAGATCATTTCCTTTGAAAGATGAGGACAATTAATTAGTCTAATTTTAACCCCTCTTTCATCAGTAGCCATAGAAAATTTTTAACCTTCTTTGGCACAAAATAACACCAAAAAGTTGGATGTATGTTGAGAAATTGATGGATCTCACTGTTCTTCTTTAGGAAAAAAAAAGGAAAATCTATTTCACTGATTTAAGTTGTCCTAAAGGCAAAAGCAGAAAACTGAGCCTCTCCTTTTCTACAAGCAGATTGAAAAGGGAGTGCATAAATTATAAAGACAGCGAGATGCTTTTTTTCAGCAGTAGCAAAAGAAAAATTAAACCACTTACTTATTCCAACAAATTACTTCTTTGTTGCAAAACGCAGAGTCATATTAATCTATGGAACTTGAAACTGTCTATATCTGTGTTATAATGAAGTTCCATAACCAAGATTCATGATGGATCACCAAACTCTAACATAATTAATTATGTCATCAAGACTCTGTTTTAATGGTGGCTGAGGCATGAGGATGAGGATACCCAACTCTACTGTGGCATCTGCTCTAGTTTTATGATTCATTTCTGCTTAAAATTAATGGAGAACATGCATCCTCAGGAATCAGAATTCTTCCATCTGAAATTTCTGAAACTGAATAACAAAATATATCTGCTGGCCAGGCGTTGATCAATGATCAGTAAGAGAACATTATCAGAAAAAACATATGCAGCAAATATATTCCATTGGCTTATGCATGGCCAAAACAAGTTGACTCTGCAATCAATTCAAGGGCAAGAACCTAGCCCCGAGGAGAGAGAGATTCTTCATGTGTATATATAAATAATAGCTGTAACTTCCAACTTACAAGCATCTGAGAAACATAATTTTTAAACCACGTTTAACATTACCAAAATTCGTTTGCATGTCTTCTTCATTCAACAACTCGATTCTGGAGATAACAAAAGCAAATAGGAAACACAAAAAAATGAGAAGAAGAAAAAAAATAGGATGCCAGTAATTTCACTTTGAATGCTTTTTGTTATTCTTTTTTCCTCAAAAATAGTAGGAAGTAAAGCAATCATTTGACGATCAAACCTTAATCACTTGGCCTATTATTAATTCTTGGTTCATATTTTTATGAATTACATATTTACAATTTCACACTTTCCTTGAATCTTCTTTTTGTCAGAGTGAGTGAGCGAAGCCAACCCCTCAATCTTTGGTCAAGGACTCTGGAGTCGGTATCAGGGTGAAGATTTTGGATTAAATGTTTCCCCAGCGACCCCTTGCCAAGCAAGGATCTACCTCTCGCAATCCATTAGATAACTACAAGAATATAAAGGAGACCCCAAACCCACAACAAACAATGTCGCATTCTTCATCACATCCTGCCCCACTCAGCTTCCATCTCTTCCTCTTCTTCACGACGCCACTCTTTGAGCACTGGTGAGCCTCTTTCTTCTCTCTTATTTCTCTCTTTTTTCCCTCTTTTTTCTCTCGGAACAATGATTTCTTGCTTAATTATATTCATTCCCCTCATCTTGTCGTGGTTTGATTTGGAATTATTTGATTCTTCTTCCATGAACTTGGGCTCCATGTCCTTCTCCATTCCAGACTACGTGAATTGTACGTTGATTCTGCGTGGTTCCACTTCCATGGCAGCAGAGTTTTGAAGCTCTCCCACGTTGTAGATCTGTTTCCTAATTTATTTATTTTTATCGGTGTTGTGCCTTCCGTAATCTCACGGATGATATGATTTATGAATTCACCAGATTAAGTTTTCTCGCATCTCAACTTGGTATGATGAAAGGACTACTCGCCGTTCCTTCAACCACCGAAGCCCGGCAACGATCGACGGCCATGGAGTAAGTTTTTTCAGAATTATCCTGTTTTATCTTGGTCCAGTTATTAGTGATTATATATCTTCCAAAATAGTTAATATACAGTAGTACCATAAGATTTCATGGTTAGATTAGATTTGAGGCATTGAGAAGCGGGGAATTATCACCCATGCGACTCCCTGGAGAGATTAGAAAGGGGAAGAAACAAATCGAAATGGCCTTGAAGGCCTATGGGAATCCAAGTGCCTTTATTCTGCCCAATCCTCCTCCATCTGAATGGTTTCTTTATTCATGAGCAGTAGCAAGTACTCCAAGTGGTAAATGTGTTCTTATTTATTAGCACAGTAAAAGTTGTTGATCAAACGAACCACCATTTTGATCTTTTCATTTATTAGCCCGGACCACTTCTCTGTTTTTCCTTCTTCTTCTTCTTTGTTAGCATGTAGCAAAATGATAAATAACTTTATCCACATTAAGGCTCTGGTTGAGAATTCTGATGCAGAAGATTTGCTGTTTCTACTACTCACTTTTCTTCTCTCTTTTTGAGAGAAAAAGCCATCGCTTTATCCTTCCTTGAATCAGTAATTCTCAAGTAACATAGACAATAGATAAGCTCTACTAAAATGACCAAGTTCTGAGATAGCGGTCCAGCAACTGGCGTCTGTTCCGCTCAAAGACAGGAGCCTCTGATAAGCAAACACAGAGCTGCATGCCAAGTTTTGTTCTGTATCTCATAATTCTCATTCCACAACCAATGAGCTGGAAACAATTGCTAAAGGACCATAGTTTAATGTCCCAGGTCGATTTGGCAGGGATTCTTTATTAATTCGATTTCTGATATCTGCTTGTATCAACAGTGATGACACCGACAGGAGAAAGCTGACCAAGTCGAAAGATCTCAAGCTGGTAGACAAGTGCAAGATACTAAGTCCCGAGAGGTATTCAGTCTGCAAATTCGAGATTTTGAAAACTGCAATGATCATCCTCACTTGTTGCACGGTTGTGACTGTTGCTTTCTCCCCCGTGATCCGTAAAGTCCAACCGCCGCCGCGCTCCGGCTCCAGGTTCAACTTTTGCATTCTTTCTAAATTTTTTTTTTTTCATGGATCAAATTCTAAACGGCGATGAACTTTGGATGATAGATCGCGATTTGTGAATGCCGGAGAGATGTGGCAAGCAACAGCATCCGACCCTCGGTACATATCACACTTAGATATTGGATGGAATCATTTGTCAACCATACTGGAAGATTTAGAACCGAGAGATGGAAATCTCAAAGTTGGATTGCTCAATTTCAACGTGACAGAGGCTAGATTTTGGCGGCAGAGACATCCTGAGACAGAGGTCTCGTCGCTGCACCTGGACTACGCGGACACGAGCATCACCTGGAAGCTGCTGTATCCGGAATGGATCGACGAGGAAGAGGAAAATAAAGTGCCTTCTTGTCCATCTCTCCCAGAGCCGCAACCGAAGGAGGGGTCGAGGTTCGATCTCGTGGCCGTCAAGCTGCCCTGCGACCGGTCCCGGAGCTGGTCCAGGGACGTGGCGAGGCTACACCTGCAACTCTCGGCGGCGAAGCTGGCCGCCGGGAAGTCTCCGGTCAGTGTACTTATTCTCACAGAGTGCCTTCCGATTCCCAATCTCTTCCCTTGCAAGAATCTCAACAGACGCGAGGGAAATCTCTGGCTGTACGAGCCTGAACCAGCGGCGCTGGAGGAGAAGCTTCGGCTTCCGATCGGGTCGTGCAAGCTGTCGATCCCATTCGAGTCAAAAACGCGGGCGTACACCGAGGTGGGACGACGCAGGGAGGCGTACGCCACCATCCTCCACTCCGCGGACCAGTACGTCTGCGGAGCTATCGCGCTGGCCAAAAGCATCCGCTCGTCGGGATCCGCGAGAGACCTCGTCATCCTGGTGGACGAGGCCATAAGCGGGAGCGACCGGGCCGGGCTGGAATCCGCAGGGTGGAAGGTCAGAACCCTTACGAGGATCCGCAACCCGAAGGCGAA
>JBBMJZ010000143.1:18898133-18934572 GCA_037833815.1 Zingiber zerumbet | reverse complement strand
GCATTCACCGCTGATTAACCTCCTCCTAAGATCCCTGTGGGGCCAGGCCTAGGGGGCCGCTGGGCGGCGGAACCCGCTTTTTTGCACAATGGCCAGAGTCGTCTTCATTCTCCTTATCACCAATTTCCATCGAAGAACTATAATTCTGTTCGTCAGGCTTCACAAACCCTGTCCCTCTTCCTTCCCTCTCTTCAACAATAGCACCTTCTTTATCCTCCTCGTCTCCGGTGTTATCTCTTGTCTGCAAACCTCTGGTACCGCCGAACTCCCCCTTTTCTCTACCAAGATGCGACCTTTCGCCGTCCGAGAGCTCATCGGACCGGGACGGATTCAAATGTTCAGAGAGTAATTGGAAGTTTGATTGCGGATCAATGGAAGAAGCAGGATTATTGGGATCTACCTTCTCCACCGCCACCGCCACCGCCTCCTCTTCGTAGGCGATTCCTCTCCGGTGCTGTATCGGGTAATGGAGAGAGAAATAGTCGAACTCTACGGCGCCGTCGCTGGAGCCACCCGCCGATGCTTCCAAGGGATCGGCCTCCTGGCAATCGACGTCGGGACCGGGGAAGATCTCCCAGTCGTGGAGGTCATTGTGCCCGTCCATGGCGGCAGAACCGATCAGGCAAGGGCGAGTGGAGTGACAGAAATTGATGATATTTTTACGGATCTGATTCTGACGTCATTAAATATCATCGCAAGCACGGCGCCGGCCCGATTCCGAATCGGACGGACAAGAGAAAATAACCCTTATAAAATTTTTTTAAAATAATTTAAATGTTAAAATTTCACCAGATTAATTCTCTGATTTACTTAATAGATAAATTTATTTTTTTGTATTTATTTTCTTTAGATTTGACGTGTGGAAACTCTGATAGTCTTCCAAATTTCAATGCGAATAAAATAAATAAATAAATTATATTCGCACGTAGCTCAACTCCCGATTTGATCGAATCCAGCTTCTTCAAATCACGCGAATCTACCTAATTTTCTATATTAAAAAACAATATATATATATATATATATATATATATATGTTCATAGAAAAATATTAATATATATAATAAAATATTCTAAAACCCGATAATCCAAATTTTACGTGTAAGAAAACACTGAACGGTCACATGATTTCCACTCAGGACAAAAGGAGTGGTCCATCATCATTAAACAATAATAAAGGAATCATTTTTTTCTTCAAATGATCCCATCTAATGACCACAGCGATGCATTGAAGTCAACTCAAACAGACAAAATGGTGTTAAATTTTCCAACCTGAACCGATGTCCTCATCTCGTCTATCTGAGCTTCCCCCAAAGTGAAAAAGAAAAAAAAAAATCAAACTAAAAGAGAGAAAAAGGATCAACAGACGATGGAAATTCACTTTTATTTAAAAGAAAAACCTAGAAATATATTGTAGGAAAACTCGATCATGAGTTTAAGCACCAAATTACTGAAATAAAGCTGGGCAATTATGATTAACAAGACTTCATCCGTTGCTAGAATCCAAAGATTCTCTTACAAGTCCTCAAGAACTTCCCCGGCCGCTGCTTCTTCTTCTTCTTCTTCCTCTGCTCGCTGTGGTTGCTCCCTTGCTGCTGCTGCTGCTCGGTGAACTCTCCGTCGCCTTCTTCCTCCTCCTCCTCGCCGGTTTCGTCATGAATCCTAGAGTAGCCCTCCCTGACGGAGGAGGACCTTCTCATGGAGAAGGCCCTTTTCACAGCGGCCTGAAGTGTGGTGGAGCTGTCACCGCCGGCAAACCTCCGGGAGGAAGACGAGAGGCTCCTTCGAAGTGCCACTCGGCCATTCTTCTCCTCAATTTGCGGGCGTGGGAAGTGATCTTGGAGCTTGGGTCCGTGCTCTGGCTCTGAGAAATCCATGGACTTTTGCTCCGTGGTCACGATGACTGCAAATCTGGAGTAGTGGCCGTTCATGGCGGAGGAGATGAAGTGGAGGAGGTGTGGTGATGGATCTAGAAAGCAATTAAAATGGTGGGAGTGGTTTGGGAATGGAACTGTGGAGAGGAATGGTTACGGAACAGGCAGAGGAGGCAGTGGGAGATGGGTTAGCTTATATTAGAAAATAGAAGGAGGTCAAAATTGGCCAGGGCATGGTCATAAAAATTTAATACAAGACCGAGTCGACTGAGCTGTAGGGAACGAGCTCAATGGTGTGTCCATACTAGACTGTTTGTTGAGTTCGCAAGAATTCGCAAATGCCGTTTTATTGTTAGGTAGATTTAAATGCATAGTTGACCTTGGCCATACAAACAGTCAATGTAATCACCAACTGGACGCTAAACACGTCAAGGACCGGCACACAAACTTAATAGCAAGTGAATCCTTGTGATACATCCCTAAAGTTCAATCTTGAAGATGGTCGCATGCTTGAGGCGGTTGACGATGTCAGCAACCGATCCGATTGCGGCCAATACTGAAACTATGACTGCTAGGCTGCTCAGGCACTGAAAGATCACCCATTTTGGTTGCCATCGCTTGATCTTGGCTTGGGCTATGTATACAGTGACCGGATAGTATACTGTCAATGGCCAGAATGCGATTGCCCCCAGTAACCCTAGGATTGCATTGAAGAAGGGTAGCATGAGGGATACCAATGTCGTTAAGACTACGAAGAGCGTTCGGAAAACAAGCCTGCACTTGGTAAACCGGATCGCTCGACCTTTGAGGAAAGGAAGCTTAAATGAGTATACATGGTGGAAGAAGGCTGATTCAGGCCACCTCTTCGCTAGCCAGCCTTCGTACTTGGCATAGATGGGCTGCCCATACACCTGAAAATTTTCAGGCACTAGTTTAGTTGCCGCAGAAATATAGTTTAATTTCGACCAACAGATTGAAAATTATGCTAAAAAGCTAAGATGTAGTTTATCAATACCTGAAAGGCCCCAACCAAATGAATGAGAACAGCAATATTAGCAATGTCAACCAGCCAAAATGGTTCCTTGAATCCGGTGAGGACATTCCCGGGAACATCATTTCCGAAAGCAGCATAACCTATGCAACCGAGAGACACATAGAAGATCGTTGTAACACCGATCCCATAGAAGGTAGCTCTCTTCATTGTCTGGTTCTCTGGAGGTGGCGATTTCAGTGTATCCTTGCAGCATGAGGGAAATGTTAGAATTCAAAATAGAACTACAAGCAATTCCAATTTGTTTTCTTCTTCTTCTTCTTCTTTTTTTTTTAAATATCCAATTTGTTTCGCATAGAGGAAATCTATTCGCAGAAAGGACTCAAGAGCAATTGAAAATACCACTGGACATAGATTTTCGTAATATTGATTTAAAATGCATAGTACCTGGATTTCTATCAAAAGCATGGCATAGGTGTATGCAAATGCTATGTTTCCAAGAGCTTGCAATGCATGCCAGGTTTTGGTTGATGCAGAAACACCATCAACGCCAACTTCGACACCGAGGACTGTCCCTCTAATTGCATGATGAGAAGCAAACTTCGCGATACACATGAACAACCCAATCAAAGAGTAAGCAAACGACATTACTGCAGCTACCACTGAGATTATTGTAATCTTCTCCAAGCTTGGGAACTGTGATAAGACGACTTCGACCATGCCAAATATGATCATGTAGAGAGTTCCCGATGCACTGCATCTTGCATCATGACCCTTGTAATGGTAGCAGTTTGAACGCACAACTGCCCTGTTATATTGTTAAACAGAATTGTTCAATCTGCTAAAGTGAATAAGGAATAGCACAACCATTTTCTTTTAGCTCATAACGCATTCTCTGAATTTGGGAAAAAAAAACAGAGAGAGAGAGGAGTTCCAAGGTTCAATGAATGGAAATTACTCACATCATGCTTGTTGCAGCTGTGATTGTGTATCCTATCATAGTTCCCCATAGCATCACATATTGCACAAAACCACAAAATAAAACATTTTTTGGACCTATGGAAGAAAAATTCCATTAAATTAGTTAGAAGGGGGAAATTCTTGTATCTTAAACACTTGCTAATTTACGAACTCATTTTCTCAGAAAATACCAAGGGAAGATCGAACAACATCCATGTATGTGTAGTTCCTCCTTCCCCTTACTGGATCAGGTGTCCTGTAGCAATCTGTGAGTAGGATAGCAGTATAGTAAGTCACATAGGAGCATGCAAGAAGAACAATAGGGCCTATGATCCATCCCATTTGAGCCACACTCCAAGGTAACGCAAGCACCCCAGATCCTATTACGGCAGTAACAGCATGAGTCGTTGCAGTCCACAGCGTCCCTGGATTTGTGTTTTTATAAAATAATTTTAAAAAACAGTAGTTCAACATATGATCACACGTACTGCAAAATTAACAGCTTCTAAACATAACAGCAGACAGCAGTAGAAATTTCAGCAAAAATGAACACTTAGTAAATGACTTTTTGGACAGCTTTGAAAAAAAATTGTATTTTGCAGTAGTAATTGCATTTAGAATCTGAATGCATTTCTTCATTTTGAAGAATTTAAAGTTTAAGCAAGTTTAAGTATCTAACATGGCAATTAGACTTTGTTAATTACGTATTATGATGGAGAGCTACGCACATCTCATATTCGCTCCCATTTATGCTGTTCATCTGATTTTAATTCTTTCTTTTGTAACATCAAAATAATTCTACAACTGTTCACGTGCATTTTTAGGGTGTCAAAAGCATTGTAGAGAATGATGCCCACTTACTTTGATAAAAAAGTTAAGAAAAAGAAGAAATTATCATGGCCGACTAAGCATCACATTATTAGTAATTAGAGATGAGCATTGTTAGGCACGGTTAAAAAGATTAATGGATGATAAAGCACAAACTAGTAATGGATGAATCAAAGAAATTAAAGTGAGTGTTTTAAATGCAAAATGACAATGAATTCCACTACGAAAACACAATTACTTTTTGTATATATATAAAAGGTCCCCAATCCCAAGCAAATAGATCAATGATGGACCACTTCAAATTAGTATGACGGTTATTTTCCATGATCCAGTTCGTTCGTCAAATTATGGATCGGAGCAAAACAGCCATATTCTAGCGCAAAGAAGATTCCAAGAAGGTGGAGGGTCCCTAAAATACTCATAGCCAGCACTTTGGAATCCATCAACTTTCTCCGAAAGAGCAGAGAATGATATCCTAAAATCATGGTTATTTCCTAAATTAAGATTCATGAGGAGCTTCATATCTTTCAAGAAACAAGAATAACAAGGCAGATTCTTGAGAACCTATAGCTCGTGGCAAACTCTTAATATTCATAGAGTAATTTCACACACTAAAACACTTGTTGAACACGCACTGAAGTAATCGATCGCGCTTACAATTAAAATCTGAAAACAAAAGGGATGAAACTAGTGAGGGTTTCAGAGAATCAATAAACAAAAAAAATCTTTCGACAGCATCGAACAAAACTGAGTTGTATGTATGAGGTAGTAGTCAAAGGGAATGCGTACCTGTTCTCACACGATCATCATCTTCCACCGTCTCCAACTCTCCTCTCATCTTGAACCAGGAAAGCAAGAGCACTGGCCTCGTTGTCTTCACGGAGACGGTGAGGAGAAGCGAAGGCAGTCGGGCTTAGGATTTAAGGCGCGCCGGAGATTGAACCTGGCCAGCTTTCGATCTTGAATCCATCCATCGGAAGTAGCATCGGTGCCGTTCCCACGTGTGTGAAGGTTTCTGCGACTCGGCTACTGCGAGTAATGTCGCAATAAATGAAGCCGAGAAGGGAAGGGAGGAGGACGGCCCATGCGAGGGTGCCATGCGATCCCCATGGCACGTCACGCCATCGGAACATGGTGGGTGGGGATGGAGGAGGCTGTTCCGGACGAACCACGGAACAGGAATATCTGACACTCAGACTAACGAGAGGCGCAATGCTGTTTCGTGGCCCGACCGAGACTCGCGATGGTTACCTAGATGTATTAGTGTTTGGTGGCCCGACCGAGACACGTGATCGTAACTTTCGCTTTCTGCACGACGTCATATATATACTCGACGGTTATAGTGTAAACACACTTTAACGTACAGATCAAGTGTATAGTATGACAATTATTAATGCAATTTCATTTCATTATTTTTATTACTGGTCGCTAGCTTTTACACTTTCGACGTAAAATGAATTAATAATAAAATATACTTTCAGTCGATTAAACTATTTTTTTTTTTCTGAAATTATTATCCTTTGTTTAGTACATCTTCTTTAAGGAATATCTCTCTCTATCTCTCTATATATATTTTAGGAAAATATATATGTCTAAATTTTATTTAGTAGTAGGATAGAACATGGACTGGGCTATTACATGAAAGCCCAAGCCCAAATAGGAGGAGGGTTCATTAGTTGGGGCCTGGAGGAGCATCCTTCTTCGCATTCTCTTGCTCTCTCTCTCTAAGTGGCACCTCGTCACCGCGGCGAATCCCACTCCCTCTCCCCTTGCCGCCTCGGCCCGTCCGCCTCTGCCTTCATAGATTGTTGAAGTTGTTCT
This sequence comes from Zingiber zerumbet, assembly GCA_037833815.1. NCBI lineage: Eukaryota > Viridiplantae > Streptophyta > Magnoliopsida > Zingiberales > Zingiberaceae > Zingiber > Zingiber zerumbet. Next base: position 18,928,101 of record JBBMJZ010000143.1, on the reverse strand, counting down.
TTGTCTTCTTTTAAATTCTCCTCTGTTCTATTCAGTCGCTCTCTCGATGGATTAATCAACAATCAAGATTCAAATTTTTGTTTTGTGGTTGATTTGGAAGCTTAATTCTTTGGTGTTAATTATTTTGCTGTGAAATATCATCTTTCCCTCAAAAATTGTTTGATATTGGGTATGTTGGCTGAAGAATTGTATTGGATTCTCCTGGCCTTGCAAATATCTGGTTGACACATTTTATTTATTTATTTATGCCAAATTACAGATGTATTCTGCTTGTTCCTTCGACTTTATCTCATGATTTTCTATGGACGTCTTTCTGAGGAGTTGATTGCTTTTCAGTTTAGAACCCTTGGATTCGGACGTAGTTGTTTGCCCATTGTCGAGTTCATTTGTCCCTAGAGACAAAGTAGCTCTGTTAGGGTTTTTTTGATCTGCTAATTTGCTGGCGGAATCAGGTACTCAAATCAACTATTCTTTCTTGTCAACGAAAACTTATCTGATTGTCACCATTTGTATCCATTCCGTGTAATACATACGCAGCATCTGCTAACATTTTTTTTAATACAATTCGACCTCTTTAACAGATTGAGATTGGCTATCCTAACACCATTTCTCTAACTTAGATTATGTATTTTTCCGTCAAATGTCTAGGTTAAAGTGGGTCAATCACATGTTATGAGTTAAATATTTCCCATATTTGAGATCTTATTAAGATTGTTAATTTTTTTTAGACAATAAATTCCATTTCTAGGATTTGAAACTTTTTTGTGTTTCTTTCCTTTTTGATTAGTAGCTGATTAAATGTTCCTAATCAGTATGATATGGATGGTTGAGGATTTACTTAGGGTTTTTTACTAATTGCTATGTCCTCTTCTCTTTGCTACAGGCGGTGAAGGGTTATCAACAACCTTGTAAGATTGAAGAAGCAACCCATTGCTAATTTTTAAGCATTATGAGTGGTGTTCCAAAGAGGTTGCATGAGGAGGGTGGGCATTCTACACCTCTAAAACGACCACATGAAGAACTTGTCATTTATTCCTCTTCGTCTGGAAAGCCCAGCCAATCAGTTGGTAATGAATTTCATCACCCTCTTGACCATGGACAGGAAGGAAGAGTAGCAAAAGCTCAACGTTTAGAATCCCGTGAAGTTGATAAAAGATCATCTCTGTTGCATCGGATGCCTTCCGCAACTATTAGTTCATTTGACCATTCAATAACATCTGAAAACAGATTAGATTTAAAGAGAGACGTTAAGAGCGAAGGTTGGGAAGACAAAGAACATAGAATGGATAGAGGTGATTTTAGAAATGAAACAAAATTTGAGAAAGACTATGTTGTAACTAATGTTCATTTGAATTGGAAAGATAGTAAAGAACATCACAGGGGTAGAAAATCTGCAACTGAAGGTTTGTTTTCATGGTCTTGTTCTCGGAGTGGTTTACAAAGTGCCAATGAACTTACAAAGGATCTGATAACAGCTGAGGAGCGCTCTGTTGAAACACTCGACACAATTGGAGATAACAAAATAGATCAGAAAGTTGATGAAAAATTCAGAGATAAGGACAGGAAAACAAAGGAAAGAGAAATTGGTGAAAAGGACAAGGATAAAAATGATTTTCAGAACAATATACAGCTTGGTGGTGCTAGTGATGAACGTAAAGATCTGCTGAGAGAAGAGAGAGACATTGAAAAATGGGAAAGGGAGAGGAAAGATTTGCAGAAAGATAAAGAATGGAATTTGAAGGATACTTTGAAGAGAGAATCATCAACTGTAAATGAAAAGGATAATTTTCAAGCTGAAAAGGAGTTCATGGATGGTTCTGTCAGAAGCTTTGAGCAGGATAACACTACCTCTGAACCTAAGAGAGGAAAAGTTGATAGCTGGAAAATTCACGATAAGGACATGAAAGAGAAAAAAAGAGAAGGGAATGGAGAACTTGGAGAGAGACAGGAACAACGTGGTAAGCATCATGACAAGGAAGGAAATGATAATTTTGCGGAAGGAGATGGGACTACAGAGAAAGAGAAGGAAACTTTTGGTGGTCCTCAACAGCGTCGGAGACTGCGGTCGAGAGGAACTCCTCAAACACCTCAACGTGAAGCTCGTCCTCGATCTAGAGCACGTGACACCGAGGGGTATGCTTGAATGCCTTCTGTGTTTCTGTAAACTCTATTGCAGAATATCCTATCTGTATTCTTTTCTCCATTTTCTCTGTGGCATGCTTGTTTTTTAGATCTGCAAGCAGTTTGTTTGATTTTTGTTTTTTGCAATTCTTGTTGATTAAGAGAAAATTCTTTCTTCATGCCAATTTCTTATTCCACCATTGCTAATTAATTTTCAGTAAACTTGGCTTTGCCCATATGCTCATAACTTCTTTGCTTATTTCACTATGGCTGATTAGTTATGGAATGACCCACTTGGCATTAAACCTTATGAAAAATTAACCTCTTGGTTTTGAAGATGATCTGGCTTGATTCTTGTGGATATTGAACTCAAGTGTTTAAGCTAATTAGTTATTGCATAGGTGGTTATCCTGTTGCATAAAAAGAGCAGTTAAGCATCCGTTCTTCTCAAGTCAGTTAATTACTTGTCATAATTTTGTTTTGTTCTAGGTGTCCAATCATGTCATCGAATTCTGATGATTTTATTTGTTCCTACTCCCTCATCCACCTTGTACTATCATTTGTAATACTTTGTACACATTGATGCTTATAGTATATGCAATTTCATGTCAGAAACGTTTCTTAATGATTTCTTGATTGCGTTGATGAGCCTCTTTGAGCCTTTGCTCGTTTAATTATGGAGTTTTATCTGATCCCAAATAGTTGGGAGTTGGGACTTGTGGTTTATTGTTGCTTATAGGATTGTGTAATATATCGGTCATTATCATTGATTTTTTTTTTTACTTCCTTCACTGGCTCCCTTTATGCATCTTGGTTTTTTCCTCTTAACAGATTGTAATTCTTCATTTTGTTTGTTTCATATTATTGACATAGTGTACTACTTTTTTCACTTGAAGTTTGTAATTATAATTTGTGGAGTCTTTTTTTGTTACTGGTATTTAGTTTTCCTTTTGTTTAATTTTTATCTTTGCTAAGCCATTGCTAACATTCTTTTTCCCCTTGTTTTTCATTTTGCAGATCTCAAGGTGGCTGTCATTCTTTTTGTTTATGTCTTTTAATTTTGGTGACTCACTTGGTTGCCAATTGGTGCAAGTTGGGGACATTTTACTGGACTAGAGTCACTCGTTGCTTCAGAACTAGTGAATGCAACTTTATGTTCAGCATTTATTTCTCTTTTTTATTTTAATGCTTTTGTAGCCTCTGGCTCCATTATACAGCATGACTTAGTATTCACTAAGGATATTATGGAGTGACCCTTTTGAAGATTAATGCAACACACAATGGGACATATATGTAGAGAATATCAATTTTCATAAACTCATGTGGCATGTCTGTTTTCCCTTTAATATTTGATCCAAATATGCACTGAATTTCATCTAATTTGCCCATTTCCTTACTGTTATTAGGTTTTAAAACTAATTTTCTCAAGGTTCGAAGTTCTGTTTATATTGACTTGAGAATATCAAAACTAGTTTGTGCATTTTTTTTTAATGATGGTCTAATTGTTTGATTCAGCGTTCATTATGCGTCATAACATATTCCTTAAGTTATTGTTAAGGTTTAAACTTGAATTTGGCAATCTATTTTGTCTTTATTTCTGTTTGATCTGGTTTTTTGTTAGTTCAGTTACTGCTCCACTTGGACCATAGTATTTTATTCTATGTGCTGCTAATGCTAATTGGCTATCAGTTTTTATTACATTTCTGTGGCTGCATGCTCTTCATTGGTGATTTATTGATTTATTCTGCATAATGGTTCTAGGTATTTCTTAACAGCTTACATTATTTCCCTTGACTGCTCCAATTTTTTGTTTTGCCTTTCCACCTATTGGAAAGTAATTTATTCTGGTCACCGAAAAATTAATATCCATTTGATTTGCCTCTTGAATATATAATGCATTATTGTTTTTGGTAGAGATTGGCAACTTGCATATCTAAGGAAATAGAGTCAATAAAGGAGGGATGTCTTGTGAATGTGATATCTCCGGAAATACCTGACCTAGCATCTTGCTTGTACAAGGTTTTGTATTTGCAATTCTAGTAACAATGGAATTCAATTATATTGGAATCAGTAATTTGCTTCTTTGATTCATGTTTGAACTTTGTGCTTCCTTTAATTAGTTGAAATCTGATAAGAGTTCTGTCACTTTGATGTCAAACACAGTTGGCTGATGTGTTTTACTCACCTTTTCAAAATTTACCTCCAGCTTTAGCCTCCTTCCATTGTTTTTATTCTGCTAAATACTTCCCCTTCATTTACAAATTCATTAGTATTTTGACCTGTTAGATGGTATAATATGTGTAAATATAATGGACTTCTCCTTTAGAGAAAAAATTGTTGCAACTTTTGGAGATCAGACTTGCTTTCTATCTTTCTCATGTGTTGTCCTTCCACTACAGGAAAATCTGAGGCTTCTGCAATAGTCTATAAAGCTGGTGAATGTATGCAGGAACTTATGAAGTCTTGGAAGGAATTTAAAGCATCTCAGGATGTACAAAATGACAACATCTTGCAAGATGGCCCAACTCTAGAAATTCGTATACCGGCAGAATATATAACTTCCACAAACCGACAAGTAATAAAGCAATGCCTTTTTAGGCTTCGTATTATTGTTAACCCTTATTTGTCTCGATTGTATAGTCTGTCTACATGAATGTATCTCTTTGCAAGGCTATACTATTAGTAATATTTAAATTAATCCAATTATCTTTTATCGAGGATTATTGTTTTTATCTGGATTCTGAAATTCAGGCCACCAGTGGGAAGATAAATCAACTAAATTTAATATCTAGATAAAAACACACCAAAATAATTCATTAACCAGATCCAGAATAAAAAAATCGTGGTATTTTTTATTTCTTTATTGAATCTTTACCTTCCCAAAAACGATTACTACAGAAGTTGTAATACCAATCAAATCAGTGTTTTTTTTTTGTTCTATGATTATTTAAGGAAATAACCGTCAATAAATAATCTTTTGATTTGGCACAATAGAATCAAGCAGTATATAGTGTATGCTATATATTCTTTGACCAAGTCCTTAAATTCATAAATGGATGAAATAATTCAGTGCAGCTGAAGAATGACATCATATAGTATGAACAATCAGTTCAGTTAATGAATGTAATGTAACACAAGTAACTCCCTGCAGGTGAAAGGTGCTCAGCTTTGGGGTACAGATATATACACAAATGATTCAGATCTAGTCGCTGGTATATTTTACTGCTCCATTGTGGGATATTTATATTTTTTAATTTTGTATTATTCTTCTTGGAGATATTTTCTGAATGGGTATTATTGGCCAGTTCTAATGCACACTGGTTATATCTCCACATCGTCTCGTCCACCACCTGGCATTCAAGAGTTACGTGTAACAGTTCGAGTTCTACAATCACAAGAATGTAAGTATAATGGGATAAGAGCATTCTTAGGAATTAGGATCCTAATATATGATATTCAATGCTCTGGGTTCTTGATTCTTGAATGAGTTGGATTACCCTCAGTAGATCTTTTTCTGATAGTTTATCAGATTTAAGTTAGGAAGCCTGAGTGCTACATCAGGTCTAAAAGTTCTGCTGCTTTATTTCTGGGTGTCAGTGATGAGTTGTTTGGCCGCCTTCTAATATAAAGTTGCCTGTGTTTGTTTTGATGGCTACGTCACCATGTTTCTATGGCCATGTTGCATTACTTGCATTTCTTACTTCTTATAAGTGTTTTCTTTTGATTTTTGCTTTAGATTGATGCTTGAAGCCTGTTTGCTCTATCAAGAGCTACCTTTTTTTTTACTAAAATCATTCTTTGTTTACGAACTTATTACTTGCAGCTGTGCTACTATTGTACATTTTATCTGTGATAATCATAATTACATTTCTGCAATTAGAATACTTCTTTGCATACTATCCAGAAAGTTGCTTTTCCTTCTTCCCTTATTACAGGTTATACCTCAACTTTACGAAACAATGTACGTTCACGGGCTTGGGGGGCAGGAATTGATTGTAGTTTTCGTGTTGAGCATTGCTGCATTGTGAAGGTATGTATCTTTCCTGACTGATTTTCTTAAGTTTCATGTGCTCCTGAAAATTCATCGTCACTATCAGTTTTGTTTTCTATTTATGCTTTACAGACGCATGCCTAGAATCATTTATGATTGGAATGCTTCTTACTTGCATTTTAATTAGTTTATATTGCATATATCTCGTCTGACTGTTTCTCATTTTAATGTGGCTATCTCTGATGACAGAAATGTGGTGGAACAATTGATCTGGAACCTCGGCTTACATATACATCAGCAGTGGAGCCAACGATAGCTCCAATATCAGTTGAGCGTACAATGACGACAAGAGCTGCAGCTTCGGTAAGTACAATTATCTATTCACAAATTTAATATACACCCTGAAAATTGTGAGTTACTGATTACGTTAGCATTGCATTTCTTTTTGATGGCTAACGATTGTCAAAGTTCTAAAAAGCATATGTAGAGGTTATGCGGTCAACCCACTTTCATAGTAAAAAAATATTAATTATTTATATCATTATCTACAATCTATTAAACAATTGACATTTTTTTAAAAAAGTTTTCAACCACTGATATTAACATGCAATTCAATAATATGCTGTATAGTATATACATTTATTAGAAATATGAACAGATGAATTTTACAAATTGTGTTCTGTGGAATGTAGAATCTAACTGTTATCGAATGTAATCCAACAAAATGATAGCAGCTTAGGTGGTGGCATTGCTTTCAAACAAGGGTCAAAAGTCCTCCCAAACTTGGACTTGTGGGACTAAATGAGCCTCCTAGCTCCTCATTCATCCTCAGTTAGGTAGGAGGTAACACTAAGGAAATCATGTTGTGACAGATCCATTTCTAGCAAGATCCATGTCATTTCTTCCTTCCCAGATCTAGCTGTCCTCAAGATCCATGTGGATGGAGTGCTGGCTCACATACCAATATATTATGAGTCCCCAATCCAACCAAAATTGCTAATCTTAGGCATGACATTCCCTTCGCGTAAGAGCCTCAAGGTCTTCCCAAATTGGCCATGGAGTGTTCAAGAGCCATCCTGTTAGCTCTTCATCTTAGCATCTGAAAGGCAGAAGACAAGACTATACAACCTGGTTGTCAACCATGTCTTTGCAGACCTGCTTCATGCAATGTACACTTACCTAATCTAACCTTCTGCCCACTGTCTTTCTACCATATGGTATTGTTAACACAAACTTAGTTTAACCTTGGACATAGATAACAATCTCAATCATAACCTCATCAAAGTCAAATGGTGGCTCGATCATACAACATTAATATTCTATGTTGGCTTAATTATTTAACATTAATACACTATCTCACCCAACAATTGAAGTACCGTTCCGTGCCGGGCGGCACGGATGGTTTTTATAATTAAGCCAACATGGAATATTAAATTGTATTTCCTGAAATATCTAAAAATAAATTTCATATGGAAGAAAGTGAATCATAAGATTTTGAATTTCTCCTTTGTGTTATTCAAGCCACTGTGTGGAAGCTTGATGGATCACTCCTTGATCGTGATAGTTTTTCGATTATTTTCTTTTGCAGAATGCTTTACGTCATCAAAGATTTGTTCGAGAAGTTACCATTCAGTACAATCTTTGCAATGAACCATGGTAATTGCAATTTCAATTGTCATGTCATATACTAAAGAAATGTTTGCATCTCTCCATATTTAAGGTAGTTAGTTTACGTGCATTTTTTAAAATCTAAGTAACTAGTTCATCAAGTTTACATCATACGTTATTAGGTGATATTTCTTACTTGGGTATTTGTCTGTACACATCATCATAATCATCAAGGCCATATCGAAAGTAATATTCAAATCATATTTATCTGTATAAATAAAAACAATAAAATATTAATATAAATGTATTTTTAGATAAACACATGAAAAGTAGATATTATGTTATAAGTGCACTCTGGAAATATGAACTATGCTACTACTGACAAACTGCAGAATTTAAAGTGAGAATCAATTTGCCAATTTCAAACAATGAATTAACATTAATAAAGAGTTAAGCATGTCTGCCTAACTTTGCTTATTTAGGGTTATCTTGAAAATCTTAGAATATGTATCATTTGAAAATTTCAGAGTTGCAATTTGTTTAGTCACATTGAAGCATACTACTTTACACCACTGTCATAACCTAATGGCAGACATTTGTATGATGAAATATAAAAAATTCCATATAATCAATCAGTGAGGCTTTTCACCCTTTCTGTGTACACGGTGTCAGAGCCAATGGTGAGGACCTAAATCCTTGCCATTGCTCCAATTTGGGATGTAATTATGACCTTTCAAGGAGGATCTGATTCATCTATGATTTGTATTTTTGTATAAGATTTGTGTTATTCAGTAGATAATCAAGTATTCTTCTTTCTGAGACTGTTTGATTATAAATTGAACTCGTGTACAATTAATGTTCTTGCTTTCCCCTCTTATGGTGCTCTTGTGAAATTGGAGACGCTGACGTGGTTGTTCATACTTAAGGAGTTGTATAAACTTCATGTTTTAAATAAGTTATCCTGTGCTTTTGATATAATATCACAAGTCCTCTCAAGCTCAGAATTCTCCAATTTGCACATCACCTGAGAAAACTTCACTGTTTTTTAGTTTCATGCGTAATGGTACTGACTTGCTATTTCTTATTTCTGTGAGTGCATGTTGCCGCCTTTACCCCATTATTTCCCCTGGCATGATTTCTTTCTTATGTTCCTTAGGCTGAAATACACAATTAATATTGTTGCTGATAAGGGCCTCAAGAAGCCTCTCTATACTTCTGCACGACTAAAGAAAGGAGAAGTTTTATATTTGGAGACACATTTCAACAGGTGTGCTTATTTCCACATTGCTTTATTATATTGTTTCCTTTATCTTATCAAATGGCAATATATTACTTTTAAAAGATGTGCTTGATAATTTTCATACTCATAAGATGTCAGATAACATTGTTTTCTACTCTTCTTTACTCATTAAGATTGTTGCTGTTATCTGGGACTAATGCAGCTTTTGTTGTTGGTTAGAGGACTTGGGATCATTGCTTTGACTAGATGAAAAATACCTTATTGAGGAATTTATTGTTTTTCTGTAAAACTTGGTAGCCTTGAGATGAGATGATGGAATTTAATTTGTTGCACTATTGCGCATGCTTGGCCGGTTGTTATTTTATGGAATACAGGTGGTGGAGTCTGTTGCTTTTGATGAAAACAGTTTATCCGGATGAAATCTTATAATCTGATGGAGAATGCTGAAAGTTAATTAGCAATATTATTGGATAGAAATTGGCTTGGAGCAGAGAAAGATAGATTTGTCGACCAAGTTAGAGAGAGTTCCAACAAATAAATTAGAGAATTGACTTAATAATTATACATAAGTTCAGTTACTTCTGGCAGCATACCCAATTTTTAACTTGAAGTTTTCTTTTCATTTTTAATGGGTTTTGCTTATTTTCGTTGACCTTTTTGTTGCAGATATGAGCTTTGTTTTAATGGAGAGAGAGCCATTCCATCCACTTCTCAAGCAACAGATTTGGAGCACGAGAAACTACAAAACCATGGTTTGCATGCTTCAAATGGAGATAGAAATTCCACAGAACGTGAAACTGTTATAGATGTCTTCAAGTGGTCCCGCTGTAAAACACCATTGCCTGAGAAGCTTATGAGGTCAGCAGGAATACCCTTACCAGGGGAACATCTAGAGGTACCTACTAGTTAATCAAAGATAACCTTTTAGGCTTATACTGCTAAGATTTCTTTTCAAAACTCAAATCCGCTTGGAAAACACTTCCCTAGACAACAACTCGTTTGTTCTTCATTTGCTTTTTGCTCAGATATTGTATGATAGCTTGGATTGGGAGGGTATCCAGTGGTCACAGACTGGAGTTTGGGTGGCTGGCAAGGAGTATCCGCTTGCTCGAGTACATTTTCTATCTCCAAATTAGTAGTGCATTATATGATATAACTATAATTCTTTGTAACAAGTAGTGCATGCATGTATGTTTATATTGCCTAGTGCCCTACCCCTTTGGTAGCTGCAACTGTACCTCCACTGGCAATTTAAATTTACGTAGCACCAAGTGTTTGTGTTCTCCCTAACACATATGATACTTATTTTTGAATCGATGTATTATTTTTACTAGATTATTAACGGTTGCATTGATGGTTTCTCAGTAGTAGATTTATGAATAAGTGGCAGTGGAGATATTTACACACAAAAACACTGATTATGAAATTTAAGGCAGATTTTAAAGTACTTTGTCAGATAGAGAGATCAATAATGGAGCAAATTTTAGAATTGACTAGTTCAAGTGCCAATGGAGATATTTACAAAAAAAATATATATTAAATTTAAGGCAGATTTTAAAATAATGTCAGTCTCGAGCCTGTGTTGTGATTATCTAAATGAAATTAAAAAGAATAAAAATGAGATAATTCCCTCTTAGTCATGCCATAGAGAATGGAAAAACAGAACTTCTTTATTTCGCCCATCTGTCTGTCTTATGTGTCAACTGAGATAATCGAACTTTTACTTAAAAATAGAAATTCAGATGGGCCGGGCTGTTAATTAGGTGATGTGGACAAGGAACAGATAAGCACACTTCTTGTTCTCGTATGTCCCATAGATCTCCATAATTGGATAAGAACGCAATGCGTCCTTATCACTGAGTTAGCTCCGTATATCTCGCGCCGACACGTATAAACACATATATTTTTTGAATAATGATTTTTTTTTTTATTTATCCTATTCCGACCAAATTTAATATGAATTTTTAAACAGTAGAAGGAGGTCGAGGAATACCATGGTTGCTATCTTCTTTTTCCTGGAAAGATCTTTGAACAGCAAAGTGTTAACTCTTTGAAGACATTCAGAAACACGGTGGAGGTGACGCTGAAGAAAGAACACGAGTTAAAGATGCTCTGATGTAAACACTTAGAAGTACATGCAGAATTACATTGTACAAACGACGACTGGTGACTTGACTGCAGCAAAGTACCATTATTTAAAGTCAAATAATTGATCATTACAGATAAGCCAATTAAATATCTCCCCCTCAATTCCAGTTTTGATCGAGGGTAAATGAATTAGCAAATTCCGTGTTCAAAGCCAAAATTGTCTCAGTTCACATATTAACTAGTAAACGTTAATGATACAACTCTAATTAAGGAACAAAATATCAACAACCTGCTAACCAACTCATTCGAATCTCACAACCTGGTCGTTGTCCCAAAAGAAACAGAAGAATTAATTGAGAACTTGACCCATCGAGTCAAAAGGAAACCACGGGAGCCACTTTTAAGAGGTACCGTTGGATGCGTTGCCCAGAAAGACGATAGGAGCTCGGTCAAGGACTCTGGGACTCGTTTCAGGGCGAAGGTGATGAATTAAGCATTCCTTCTTGGTGGCCCATCCTCGTCACCCAACGATCTACCCTTCCACAAGGTAACTCCAGAGCTAGAAATAGGGAACCCCCGGAGCTGAACGAGCATCTAGCACTGCCTTCTTCTTCTCCACACCCTCCTGTGCCATTCAGCTTCCACGGCACTTTTGTTTCAGCATCGGTGAGCATATTTCTTCTCCTTTTGAAAAATTTATGTCTCTCTTAGTTCTTTCGTTTTCCCTTATTTGTTTTATTACTTTTTTATCTTTTAATTGTATGATCTCTTCTTCTAAGAGCTTGGGCTCCGTGTCCTGCTCCCCTTCTGATTATTGTGATCTTCTTGTTTGTACCTTAATTCCGTATATAATCTCACTGATGAAGATGAGAACGTTCCTGCTACTGAAATTGCCCAGATGAAGCCTTCTCGCATCTCAGCTTGATATCATGAAAGGACTCGTCGTTTCTTCTACTGCCGAAGCCCGGCAACGCTCGACGACCATGGAGTAAGTTTCATCAGAATTGCTCATGTTTTGTTTTGTGTTCTTTGCTCGTTTTCTGCATGCCTGCTTTAGTTACTAGTGATCATGTATTATCCAAAAGAATTGATACATTGCCGACATAAGATTTGATGGTTTGAGCCATTGTGAAGCGGGGAAGCATCCACAGGGCTCCCTCGACAGATTAAAAGGTTCATGAATAAAGGGGAATAAAACAACTGGGAAATGGTCCTGAAGGTCTATACTTCTCCTGAAGTGCTCTTTCTCTGTCAAAATTTTTTATTTATTAGCAGTGTACATTTGTGTTGATCGAACGACCCGTGCAGAAGCTACCACCTGTATTTTTCCCCCCTCCTTTTTGCTTGTTGCATCTTGCAAATGATAAATATGAAGGTTACTTTATTGGAGCATTATGGTTGAGGATTCTGATGTTTTCCCTACTCACGTTTCCTTTTAAAAGAGAAAAAGGAAAAGAGAAGACTCTTTCTTCTCTCTTTTTGAGAGGAAGTCATTTCCAAATTAGAAACTTTTCTTGCTTAATGATCACACTTTGAAATTTTGATTTCTGATATCTGCTTGGTTCGTCAGTGATGATAATGCAGGCAGAAGAAAGCCGGCCAAGTCGAAAGGTCTCAAGTTTGCAGACAAGTGCAAGATCCTAAGCCACGAAAGGCACTGTTCAGCCTGCTGCAAGTTCGAGACTTTGAAAACGGCCGTCTTCATCCTCACTTGTTGCACGGCTTTGACTCTTGTTTTCTCCCCGACGATACGTCAAGCCCAACAGCCGCGTCGAGGTTCCAGGTTCACTTTCTTCCTTCTCCCCAAGAGTTTTCTCTTCTCTTTTTGAATCGATTGGAATCTAAAATGGCTATGAACTTTGCATGGTAGATCGCGGTTTGTGGATGCCGCAGAGATGTGGCAAGGAACAGCAACTGACCCTCGGTACATGTCACACTTGGAGATCGAATGGAACCATTTATCAGCCGTGCTGCAAGATCTTAAACCAAGAGATGGAAATCTCACAGTTGGATTGCTCAATTTCAACGTTACAGAAGCTAGAATCTGGCAGCACGAGCAGCCTAAAACAGAGGTTTCGCTACTGCACCTGGACTACGCGGATACGAGCATCACGTGGAATGTTCTTTATCCAGAATGGATCGACGAGGAAGAGGAAGACGAAGCGCCTGCTTGCCCGTCTCTCCCCCTGCCCCAAGCGAAGGAGGGGTCGAGTTTCAATCTGGTGGCCGTCAAGCTGCCCTGCGACCGGTCGCGGAGGTGGAACAGGGACGTGGCGAGGCTGCACCTGCAACTCTCAGCGGCGAAGCTGGCCGCCGGGAAGTCTCCTGTCCGCGTCCTTATTCTCACCGAGTGCCGCCCGATTCCCAATCTCTTCTCCTGCAAGGATCTCGTCAGGCGCGAGGGAAATCTCTGGCTGTACGAGCCCGAGCCAGCGACGCTGGAGGAGAAGCTTCGGCTTCCGATTGGGTCGTGTCAGCTCGCCGTCCCGTTCGAGGCAAAAACGCGAGTGTACACGGAGGTGGGATGGCGGCGGGAGGCGTACGCCACCATCCTCCACTCCGCGGACCAGTACGTTTGCGGAGCAATCGCGGCGGCTAAAAGCATCCGCTTGTCAGGATCCGCTAGGGACCTCGTCATCCTGGTCGACGAGACCATAAGCCGGCGCGACCGGGCCGGGCTGGAATCCGCGGGGTGGAAGGTCCGGACCATTGAGAGGATCCGCAACCCGAAGGCGAAGCGCGACGCGTACAACGAGTGGAACTACAGCAAGTTCCGGCTGTGGCAGCTGACGGAGTACGACAAGGTGGTCTTCCTGGACGCCGACCTCCTCGTCCTCCGCAACATCGACTTCCTCTTCGCGCTGCCGGAGGTGAGCGCGATCGGGAACAACGCCACCCTGTTCAACTCCGGGGTGATGGTGGTGGAGCCGTCGGAGTGCACGTTCCAGTGGCTGATGGACAACATAGAGGTGATCACGTCGTACAACGGTGGCGACCAGGGGTACCTGAACGAGGTCTTCACGTGGTGGCACCGGGTGCCGAGGCACACCAACTACCTGAAGCACTTTTGGGAGGGCGACACGGAGCAGAGGAAGGCGAGGAAGGAGAGGTTTTTCGCCGCCGACCCGCCGGCGGCGTACGTGGTGCACTACCTGGGGCTGAAGCCGTGGCTCTGCTTCAGGGATTACGACTGCAACTGGGACATGAGGATGTTCTGGGGGTTCGCCAGCGACGGCGCGCACGCGACGTGGTGGAGAGTGCACGACACGCTGCCCGAGGAACTGCAGAGGTTTTGCCTGCTACCGACGAGGAGCAAGGCCTTCTTGGAATACAACCGGCGGCAGGCGGAGAAGGAAGAGTTCCTGGACGGGCACTGGAGGAGGAACATTACGGATCCCAGATTGCATATCTGCACGGAGGAATTCTGCAACTGGCGGAGCATGCTGGCTCGTTGGGGAGACACCGACGCGTATCCTCGATCGTCCAAACCCAGCTTGTGATCAGAAATTGGATTTGTTTCTTGATGTGTCAGAAGGAGAAATCGATAGGCATTGAAGATGATCGTCAATTCTTTCTATATCTATGGATTAATTCTTCATAATCATTTCGTTCTTCATTTCACTTTGTAAACTTCAGATATCTCCCGTTGAAATCAGAGAAATTATTAGCTACAGATTGCAGAACTCGACTGATGAAAGGAAAAGGAAGATGTCATGTATTACCAATCTGAACTCGGTTCCAGCATAGAAAATCTTATGGATAATCTCTTAGATTTCTGTTTAGATTTGTCTCTAGAAATGATTTAAGAGAATCAGACACAATTTTTTCGCCCGTATCATGAGTGATGAGTCTCACTCACCTAGATAGCCATCTTCCCTTTCATTTTTGTTTTCCTCCTCTACTTTTCCACCCTAATAAACACGTTGTCGGGGACGTGACATGATGACAATGGCAAAATGAAAGGAACATCAAGAAAAAGAAATTAGAGAAATGATTTATCCAAACACAGATCCCCGTTCCTGTTGGAATATCGAACATTATTTTGTTTTATGATGAAGATATCTCTCCTAATTTAATTACTCCAACTTGCATCTTTGTCCACTGGAATAAATTCTAGAAAACTTCAGAAAAGGGACCAATCAAGGTCTTATTTTTCATTAACTAAAATCGTTCCTCTTTTTTCATAGCAATTATCAAGATAAAACCAATGGATATTTATTTACTATTTTTTTAAAAAAAAAATCTCACTCAAGTTATCAAGTCAATCAATTTTATGAAATAATGGAAGCAAATTTAGTTTTTTAACAAAGAAAGTTATACTTTAAGCATTTTAAAAGATAGAGGTTGAGTTTGAGCATTTTAGTAAGCCTTCTTGGAGCAACTGCTGCAGTTTTCCCTCGTTTTATTCAATTTACAGCTAGAAAATCCTGTGTTCTTTCGCTTTCCGATCTAGTAAAAAATTAGCAAAACAGCAGAGAGGGAATAGTTCACTAAGATCCGGATTCATGCATTAGTTGTTAATTGACAATTGAGAAAAGAGTAGCCGAGTTGTGTCTATAAAAAGCTCGCGAGCATTTCCATGTTCTTCTTATCAGTTCCAGAGAGAAATTGTTTGAAGAAATGTCGAGCACGGCCGGTCAAGTCATCAAATGCAAAGGTCTCTCTGCTCTCTTTGTTTCGCAGTTTTTTTCTGACGAAATTTCCCTCAAAACTCATCTTATTGTGCTTCACTCAACAAATATACATTTATTTCTTGGATAGCTGCTGTGTCATGGGAGGCAGGCAAACCTTTGGTGATAGAGGAGGTGGATGTGGCACCTCCTCAGGCAATGGAAGTCCGAATCAAGATCCTCTTCACTTCACTCTGCCACACTGACGTTTACTTTTGGGAAGCTAAAGTAAGTTTCAGGAGAAATTTTCAACTATTTCTACAATCCTGTTCTTGGAGAAAGGTTAGTCTGTTTTAAGTCGTTGATCTAGCCTATTTAAGCTTTTGGTTTTGGTTTCGGTTTCTTACAGGGACAAAAACCGATGTTTCCTCGGATCTTTGGCCATGAAGCTGCAGGGTACTACTAAATCTCAGTCCTCGAATTACAGTTTCATAGAGATCAGAACAAGACAAGAAAAATAAGTTTATCAACCCGATTTGGTCTGAATTTCGTCAGATTTTTGCCCATTGACCACTTTATTGTGATATGCTTTCTCGCTAATGAACAAAACTTGAGTTTTTACAGTTTAAATTTACTAATTTAGGTTTATGATTTTGTTCGATTAGAATCGTAGAGAGTGTTGGAGAAGGTGTTACTGATCTAGCACCAGGAGACCATGTCCTCCCTGTCTTCACAGGAGAGTGCAAAGAGTGTGTCCATTGCTTATCTTCAGATAGCAACATGTGCAGTCTCCTAAGGATAAATACAGATATGGGAGTGATGCTTGCTGATGGCCAATCTCGGTTCTCCTTCAACGGCCAACCTATTTACCATTTTCTTGGAACCTCCACGTTCAGTGAGTATACCGTCGTCCACTCGGGTTGTGTTGTCAAGATCAATCCCTTGGCTCCTCTCGACAAAGTGTGTGTTCTTAGCTGTGGCTTCTGTACAGGTGAGACTGTTTAACCATTTTGTTCAGGTAAACTAGATGAAAAGCGCGATTAATTTAAGGATTCTCATCTATTCTTACAGGCTTTGGTGCCACTGTCAATGTTGCTAAACCTCCCAAAGGATCGACCGTGGCTATCTTTGGATTAGGTGCTGTCGGCCTCTCGGTGATCTCCCCCACCTGAAATTTGAATTGAACTACCATCTTGCTTCTGCTGAAATTTGCTGAATGCTTTTGTGCCTTGCTACCTTTCAGGCCGCTGAAGGTGCCAGAATTTCTGGGGCTTCAAGGATAATCGGAGTCGATATCAATCCCAAGAGATTCGAAGAAGGTAAAACAACACAAATTTTAATGCAACAAATTGGGTTATGCTCTATTGCTCTTGAAAAGTGATTTTTTTAATCAGCCAAAAAGTTTGGAGTGAATGAGTTTGTGAATCCAAAAGAGCATGACAGACCTGTTCAAGAGGTTTGCAATATCCTTATTGCTGCATGAGAATTTAGCATCTATGCCCTACTGATCCCTGATTCCCCTTGCTCTGTATTCTATTAATTAGGTAATCGTTGAAATGACCAATGGAGGAGTGGACAGAAGCATCGAATGCACCGGAAACGTGGATGCCATGATATCTGCATTCGAATGCGTTCACGATGTACTCCTCATTCATCATCAGTTCATTGGTTTCTCAAACTAATTATATTACTATGCCTGAATGCATCTTAGCCTTTTTTCTGGGTGCCAATATCTCAGGGATGGGGTGTCGCAGTGCTGGTTGGTGTTCCTCACAAGGATGCTATCTTCAAGACTCATCCAGTTAATTTCTTGTGTGAGAGAACCCTCAAGGGGACTTTCTACGGCCACTTCAAACCAAAATCTGATCTCCCCGGTGTAGTCGAGAAATACATGAACAAGGTACTACTACTGATACATCAGTGAATTAATTAATGTGATTCCAATAAATTCCATGTACATTATCTTGTCGTACTGCTCGAGCAGGAGATAGAGGTGGAGAAGCTGATCACTCACGAAGTGAGTTTCTCTGAAATCAACAAGGCCTTTGACTACATGCTGCATGGGGACAGTCTCAGGTGCATCATCCGCATGGTTGAGTGACTAAAGCATCTTTTAATGCATCTAGTTTTGAATAATTATGGAGCAGTAAGATGGTTGAGATACAGGGTGTTACCTAGCAGTCTTCTATAATTTATCTTTTCTGTGTTAATCTAGAGATGGATTGACTATGAGTATGTCATCTTTGTTATGTTGTGAATGTAAAATACTTATTTGAATACAAATATTTGATTTAAAACAAGGTCGGTTTTAGGCATAGGCCATTAAGGTTTATGCCTAGGGCTCTAATTTTTATTAGGACCATTATTTTAATATATTAAATATATTTTATGTATTTTTTAAAGAGAATAAAAAAATAGAACTCACATGATAAAAGATCGCATAATCTCATTATCTAAAATTTAAGGTCATTATTTTTAATATATTAAATATATTTTTAATAGACCCATGTGATTAAAGATTTACATGAATTTCGTAAAGATCTCATTATGACTCCAATGGATAGAGTCATAAAAGGTTTTTTTTAATAAATTAAATTTATTTTTAATTATGAATATTATTTTATAAGAACTAATATATTTCTCTTCAATATCTCTCAATTCTAGCTTTCTCTTTTTACGTTTCTTTTTCTCGTTGATCAATAAGAATATGAATTAGGATTTTTTTTTATCTTATTCATACAATGTAAAATTAAAAATGCTAATTTTTTTAGTTACTCCTCTTCCCCCTTTCCAACTATCTCTCTGTTTTTCTTACTCATTGAGATTGGAGAAGAGAAACCACACCTAACACTAATACACTTATTCTGTTGTGCAGCTACTATACTCCTTGCTTAATTAAATTCAAATGTTAATGCATTCATCCATATTGTGTCTGATCTAAATGGAAGAAATTTATTATTTTGAACAATAACAAGATATATACCTTTACTATTTCATTTCGATATTAAATTTAACTTTTATTTAGATGTATTTATAGTCATAAATTATTCGATTTTTTCTTTATCTTCATTCTATAATTTACAATTGTTCTGATTTAGAGGATGAAAAATATAATTATTATTTTTTATTCTGTACCTAAAAAGATTCTCATTTAGTTCTTTGATAAATGATAATGACTGATTTGGTCTTATTGTGATTTTTATTTTCTAAGAATTGTATTAAGTTTTATCATTTTATACATATTTTATTTATTTATTTATTATGTTCGATGATGACTTGAATATAGGAACATGATTTTTTTTTTATTATTATCTTATTTCATTGTTCTTATTTCTTTAATTTTATTTTATTTTTTTTTTTGCAAGAGATGTTCTTTTCCCTTTTTTTTCATTTAAGTAAATAGACCAATAATTTTGCATCTAGAAAATTAAATTTTATAAAAAAATATTTTTAAAATTAATATTTTAATTTGTTAAAAGAAATATAAATCATCCGAAGTCTAAATGAGAAAGGGCGAAGGGTTTTTTTTTTTAAACAATATCAAAGGTCTAAAATTTTTTCTACCTAGGGCATTAAATTAGGGGTGGTAATTCGGATCGAGTTTGGGTCGGTAGATTGACGAGTTGGAATATCAAAATCTAAACCCTACCTGATTAATATTTCGGGTCAAATTGTTGAACGTAAATTTGATCTATTTATCTGTATTTGACCCGAATCCAACTCGAAATGACCCATTTATAAAAATATTTTCATCTTAATATGAACTCAACTCGAACCTAACTTGAAAAGACCCATTTTATAAAAAATATATTTATTTTAACTCAAACTGATTTGAATCCGTTTTCAGGTTGACTTGAATTTGGCCAATTTATTAATCATGTCAATCAAGTCGATCTAAATTTGACCCGAATCTAATAAGATATGATCTTAACGTGATTTTTTTATATTCGATTTGAATTATATTTTTATGTTAGGTCAGCAATGGTCACCTCTACTTAAATAGATAAGCCGGCCCTGATTTAAAACACTTATTTTGAATAAATATTTGCGGGATCATTTAATAAAATTTGGAAGAAAACAAATAGAGTCATTTTTGAGAATTTTACCGAATAAAATTATTGTTCGAGGAAGAAATGAGAATTTTACCGAATAAAATTATTGTTCGAGGAAGTCGGCGCTTAAGTTGTGACCTGAGTCGCTTCTCTTTAATGACAAGTTGTGACCCGAGTCGCTTCTCTTTACTGACTGATGGTCACGCGAGGTAGACACCCTGTCAAGGGCGCACAGACCGCGGAAGAAGGCAGTCGAATCCAAGGAAAGCAGAAGATAAAGCTTCCCCGATCCCTAATTCTTGTCGTTTTCGCCGTCGCTGCTCGGCATTGACTGTTGTCAGAGTGGTAATGGCGCAATCCGGCAGTCACGATTCAGCCCCCGCACGCAGATCCCCCAACCTCCACCGCTCGCTGTGCTGTTCCTTCGCCCCCTCCACACGAAGTCCCGACTGGACGCCGAATTTGGATCGTCGTCCCAACAAGTACCCGCCGAAGACGTCCCTCTCGGGCTCCTTCCATGGCTCTCACTCCCCCGGAACCGGAAGCAAGCTTGGTCTCGGCATCATCGACCCCCTCCGCCGTATCCGTTCCCCTGGCAGGGTTTCACCCATTAATTCCGTCGACCCCTTTGAGCCCCTGCCGGAGGTAGCCGAATCGGTGCCCGGAATTTCCTCCGTCTCCCAGCCAGAGCGGCCAGATCCAACCCCAAAGAAGGTGCCTTTGACATCGGAGAACCCGGTAAAGGACAATGTGGTTTGCCTGAGGAAGGGAAGAATGGATTTGGGGATTATTTTGAATGGGAAAGATGGGAATTCATTGGTGCTGGAGCTGGATCCAGCGGTACTTTGTGAAAACAGTGCCTTTTTCAAAGGGACGCTTCTGGATTCTAGCAGGAAACTCTCGGATGCAGGTGATGTTTCATGGAAGATTGAGGTTTCCGGTTTAGACAATGTGGATGTTTTCAAGGAAGCAATCGAGCTCATGTACGAGAAGGATGCGGTTAGGTGGCTTACCAAGGCAGGGGTCTCTAGAGCAATTGACATTCTTGAGGTGAGAATGCGTTGGTAAATTTTTTATTCTTCTTTATTTAGGTATTACTTTTCCACTGGAACTAAATTTATTACTCTTGATAGCACAATAAGTGTTTGAACTGAATGGAACTTCCACATTTAGCAGCTTCAGCAGAGTTATTGTCTTAAGAATTTTGTTAGGGAGTACAAGGATCCCTTCAAATTAAAATTGTGGTGTTTCATTAGAAGAAGTATAATTAGAAATTTACTCACATCGATACATTTTTTAACAATAAGAAGCAATGTATTGTTGAAAACTACATGACCGAAAAATCTGTTAAGGAAATCTTTCTGATAGGTTTTTTTTTTTTCTTTCTCAGGCATGACATAATGGAAGAAAACAAACCTCAATGACGTCCTTCTCTACCCCTTATATTAAACTTCAACCTTCAAACATAAGACAATAACAGCAACAGTGAGTCCCAACTATTTGGAGCCATCTTTATGGATTTTATCACTCAATTGAGCTCTAATTAAGAATTATAATTAGTGATATCTTAGATCTTTCCGATCACTTTTAATTATATCAGCGTAATTTAGTTTCATTCATTTTATCATCTGTTGGATTTATTTAATTAATTAGTGCTTTTTTCTCTTCCTCTTTTAGCTATCTTGTTAAGTAATCTTACATTATCTTAGCATCCTTGCCTCTACCACAAGTCATCTGTCTTAAGCGTTCTTCCCTCTACCACACTAACTTTTTGTGTGCTTTGCTTCTTACTTGCTCATTGCTCTGATCCATTAATTATGACTTGCCATGGTACAATCTGATAAATATTTCTTCGTTTTAATGGCGCATGACTAGCATACAAACTCCAGAAGCACCTCTCCATTATAATCATCCATTCTTTTCGATCCATCTTGTTAAATAATAGATTCAATGTATTTAAATCTTAAGGATTTCTTTTCATCCATCTGAACTGTGTAGTCACATTGTATTCTTTGCATCCTTGAAGCTATATTTCATACATTTTGTTCTAATTCTACTTAATGTAAAACATTTAGTTTCTAACTTGTTTCTTCGCCATTCAAGCTTCAGGCTTATTCTAGTTACTCTCTCATCAATTAGCACAATATTGCTTACAAATAATATATACCAAGGAAATTTATCTAATATATATCTAGTAATTTTATCGGTTAATTGTCCTAAAATCCCCATGCAAAGTTTCAACTTCGCCGTCAATCCCTATGTTAGAGAATATTTGTTTTAGTTCTCTAATCCACACCAATTCACTTAATTCACTATCTGTGCACAATCTTATACAATTATACCCAATTAAACTACATATATACTTGATTTCAAATATTTTGTACCTAATAAAGTGAATTATATACCTTCATGTACATACTACATATTCATATATATAAATGATGTTGATTGATATATTATAGAGAGTGCTGAATTTAAGAGGAATTATACCTCACTATGGAATTTTTGTATCTATATTTTGCCAAGTACCTAAAAAATGTTTGCGGAGGGGAGTCTTGGCGCAATAGTAAAGTTGTTAATTTATGACCAAAATGTCATGGGTTCGAATCCTGGAAATAACGTCTTGCAAAAAGCAGGGTAAGGTTGCGTATAATGGATCCTTCCCCTGGACCCCACATAGCAGGAGCTTCGTGTACGGGCTGTCTTTTTTATCTAAAAAATGTGTGCACATTAATGATGCTGAATTTAGGAGAACTTATACCTTATTATGGACTTTTGTACCTATAGTTTATCATGTACCTAAAAATTGTGTGTATAGGTAGTGTACTAGATTTGAGTTTAAATGGTGCTAAATTTAGGAGGGATTATACCTCCTTTTGGACGAATGATACCTTCTTTTGTACTTTTTGTACCTATATTTTGTAATAGTTTCTCGAAATATGTGCACAGATAGTGAATTAAGTGAATTGGTGTAGATTAGGGAGTTGAAACAAATATTCTCTGACATAGGAACCGACGGCAAAGTTGAAACTTTGTATGAGGAGTTTAGGGCAATTTGCCCTAATTTTATCTATTACTGATAATATAAGGGAAAAAAACAGTGATTTAATGTTGACCCTTGATGTATAAATACAATATAGAAAAATTACTTGCTACACTTTCAGTACGCACTCAGTATCACTAACACTAGAAACTGACAATATTATGCATCCTCATCAGCGCATTGAAATATTAACTTTTTATCTGTCTTTCTAACATTCACCATAACAATCTGGGGATTATATTACAAAATTTTTCATGAGTCTAAAAGATCATGTGGAATTTTTTTTTCCTTCTATATTTATCCATTAATTGCTTTCTTAAATAAAAGTTATGTATAGTCGACCTCCAATCAGGGACGGAGTTAGGAATTGGGGAGCTTTCTCAACTTGTTTACTCTATCTCTTTGTGCATATACAGCAGCATGTAAAATAGTGGGTGAGAACAAGTGAAAACAAAGTTTAAAGAAGAAAAAATAATCAAAATATATGTGTAATCGCTGGACCTAAATGTTACCTACATTGTGTAATCACTGGACCTAAATGTTACCTACATTTTCCCTCATTCTTTGTTGTGTATCACGAGGAATATGTTATGTGAGAATGGAAATTATATATCTTTATTAGTATTTAAATTGTTGTCTCTCTTGGAAAGTGTCTTCTATTCTTTCATGACTAACTATTTTCCTTCAATGCAGTCTGATCTAGGCTGAAAATTAGTTCTTAAGCTTACTATAACTTCATTACTTCGGTTAGTATAGTTCTTACAAATACCTCAATGTATCACTGGTTCTTCATAATCTACCAAAGTTACTGTATAGAAGTTGTCAACCTGGATGAATTCTAGTGTTCAAATTAATCAGTTGTTTCTTCTGTAAAACTCATGAAAAGAAAAACTTTAAGCAAGCCATATTAGCATTTAAGGTTAGTGATATGTAACTAAGTTGGCCATTTGTTCTATTAGCTTAATCCTTTTAATTTTGATATCATGGTTCAGTTTTATTATTGTTTTTTACTTGATTTTAAAGTTGAAATGTTTTCTTTCGTGTTACATTAGGTATCGTCTATAATTAAGTCTGATAGAGGCATCAGATCCTGTTTACAGTACATTGAAGCTGTTCCATGGAATGAAAGTGAGGAAGAGAAGCTGAAAAGCTTGTTGGCAAGGTGTAAATTTGATGAAGCAATAACTGAAGATGTGTTAAGCAGGTTAGGTCCAAAAGAATGTGATAACTCAGAGGATGTAGTTATGGATCTTATTCAATCTGTTACGAATGGGACAAACAGGAAAGCGAGGAAGGAAATGCAGTGTCTAGTCACTGGACTTCTCTCTAAGAGTTCAGTCTATATGAAAGTCCCTACTGGACTAGACAAGGAAAAACTGTATGGCATTTGCCATTCATCTTTAAATTCCCTCATCCAGCTCTTTGAGGAAGCCACATGCTATGATGGTCTTGCTGATCAAACATCTATGAGGCAAGGATCAAAGCCATTGATTGAAAGGGTCTCAAAGCAAGTCGAAAACCTCACTTGGTTGTTGGAAATCCTCGTCCAGGAGGAAATTGCAGAAGATTTTGCAAAATTGTGGGCAGGCCAAGTGGAATTGATTATGATGCACGCAAAGGCATCCCCAATGATGCGGTTTGAGCTAAGCCGTGTTTCAGCGGGTGTATTTGTAGCATTAGGTAGAGGAAAGTTGCACTGCCATAGTGATCAGAGGCTCGCTGTTCTCAGCACATGGTTCAGACCGATGTTATCGGATTTCGGTTGGTTACAGAGGTACTCGAAGGGGCTAGATATGAGAATGTTGGAGGAGAGTCTTGGCCAAGCTCTTCTCACTCTTCCGCTCAATCAGCAACAGATCTTTTTTGAGGAATGGTTCTGTCATTTTGCAGAGCATGGAACGGAGTCTCCAAATCTTGGACAGGCTTTCCAAATCTGGTGGAGGCGACTGTTTGGTAGATCCTCTTGGGCCTGCAGATGAAGACGATAATGTAGGAAAATATGAATGCCTGTGTGACTCGCAGATACAGGAAAAGAAATCATTGAATGTTGGTGTCCTTGGCTCAATTCAAATATTCAGATGACATCTACCTTTGTTAATTGTTAGTATTTGTTGATTAAATGTTGTTTAGAGGAATGAATAATTTGAAAAATGATCATTGTGGAGGCGATCAGGTTACAAGAGATTCTTGCGCACTTCTCACTCATGCTTATTTGAAGTGTAGCATGATGCTAGTATCAGATGATGGAACTTATATCATCAAAGCCCATGAATTCTAAGAAGAGAAAATTACTCGAATAGGATATATAAAGCATGGCATATCATATGAAAAGCATTAACTAAAAGTGATAAGGAATCTTATTGAAGAGTCATTCTTGTCTTGTAACATCTGAGTATCCCTGAGAAAGAAGATATGGAAGCAATAGGAAAGGTCTTCTTAGGAAATTAGGATCGACGGTGTCGTTTAACCTTTGTTGATGGAGAACAAAGGTTATGTCAAGATACCCTAATCGCTTGGTACATTTCTCTTACATAGACACTTTGATCTATTATCATCTATAGATGATAACGGATCGGATTAAAGGGTTATATATATTAAACTTACATTCAATGACTTGAAACCCAATAATCTCAAGTTAGATCACTTAAACGGATTCGGTTCGTATTCATATTCACAAATTACAATTAAATATACCAAAAGAAATAATAATATCTAACAATCTTCCACTTAGATTACATGTGAGTTATATATGAAATATAAGTGTAACTTTAGTTCAAATCAAACTTTATGAGTATAGAATATTCCTGTAAATAATTTGGTCCATTAATTTCAGTGGTGTATGACTAAAGAAGTCATAACAATTATATATGTTAGTAACAAGCCTTAACAGTAATCACAATATCAATATAATTAATAGCATAGATCAAGATGTGGATGTACAGAGTGAAAATTATATGAAATGTGATTAGTATATATCAATTTCCAATTGGTCCTAAAATGTGAGTGTACTCATATTCACAAATTACAATTAAACCCACTAAAAGGGATAATAATATCTAACAATCTCCCACTTAGGTTATATATGAGTTGTATATGAAATACAAGTGTAACTTTAGTCCAAATCAAGCTTTATGAGCACAGAATATTCCTGTAAACAATCTGGTCCATTAACTTCATTCATATAGGACTAAAAAGGTTATAACCATTATAAATATCAATAATAAGCTCCAATAATAATCATAATACAAATATAATTAATAGCATAGATCAAGATGTAAATGTGTAGAGTGGAAATTATATGAAATGTAATCAGTATATATCAATTTTCAACTAGTCCTGAAGTGACCCAAAAGGGTCTGATCATATTTATAAAAAATACTTTATATTAAACTACACTAGCAAATCATGATCTAAACCTTATGATTCCAAAATGAATTTATATCATATTTATAAACACCAAATGCTAAATATCAACAGTAAATCATGATACTTTATTTTAATGTGTCAAATAAACAAAAAAAAATTTCATTAATGTTTTGAACTTTAAGTACGTACAATAATCAAAACAAAGTGCTTGTATTTATTAACAAAAATATAGAGCAATAAAGAAAATAAAGACTCCCACTAGATGAGTTCTTTTTCATAAGAACTCTCATATCTACAACATACGCATGAAACACTTTAGACGCCAAGTTCTTGGTAAGTGGATCTACTATTATGGAATCTATGCTGATGTACTCTATCATAACCTGACGACTCTAAACTCTTTCTTTAATTACTAGAAACTTGATGTCAATGTGCTTAAACTCTAACAAACTACAATCGTTCTCGACATAAAGTTCTACGGATTTATTATCATAGTTGATTCTTAATGATCTATCAATGCCATCAATAATCTGTAGCGCTGTGATGAAATTTTGCAACCAAATCTCGTGATTGGATACTTCAAAGCATGATATCAACTTTACTTCCATAGTAAAAGTGGCTACTAGCGTATGCTTGACACTCTTCTAAGATATTACCCCTCCAGCGAGCATGAAAATGTAGCTTGAAGTGGACTTCCTACTATCTAAGCATTTAACAATATCTAATCTCCTTCAGGTGATATGATCTTCAATACATGAGCATATGTCTTTTATTTTTCTGTAAATATTGCATCACTCTCTTTATTGCTTTCCAGTGAGATAATCCTGAGAGTTACTTACATATTTACCTAACGCCCCCACAATAAATGCTATATTTGGTCATGTACAAACATGTGTATGCATGCAACTTTCCACAGTTGATGTATAAGGGAATTATTTCATCTCCTTTATTTTAAGTTCAAGACGTGGATACTATTGCAAATTGAATCTGTCACTTTAAAACACAGGTATGTCACTAGGTGCATAGTTTTGCATGTCATACCTTATAAGAACATTTTTTATATAGGCTTGTTGTGAAAGTCTAAGGTCGTCTCTTGAATAATCACAGCATATTTGTATGCCTAAAACAAAAGATGCTACACCATGATTTTTCATTTCAAAAATATCGAATAGAAATGTCTTGGTTTCATGTAGCAAACCTTGATTATTGCTTGCAAGTAATATGCCATCCACATACAGGACAAATATAACAAATATGCTCTCACTGAACTTGACATACATGTATTGATCAATAGAGTTTTCTCTAAATCCAAATGAGAAGACTACTTGATCAAATTTCCAGTACCACTAATAGAACACATATTTCAAACAATAAATGAACTTCTTTAATTTATATACTAGGTGTTTTGAGTCTGAGGATTCAAATTTTTCTGATTACACTATATATATAGACTCCTCAATGTCTCCATTGAGAAATGTATTTTTCACATCCATTTGGTGTAACTTCAAATCATAATGAGCTACAAGTGTCATGATTACCCTAAGGGAGTCTTTCATCGACATGGATGAGAAAGTCTCCATGTAATCAATGTCTTCTTTATGATTGAATCCCTTGGCAACAACACAATCCTTATACCTATTGATATTGCCTCTCAAATTTAGTTTGGTTTTAAATATCCATTTATCACCAATGGATTTCGAACCTTTAAGCAATTTGACAAGTTTCTAAACATTATTGTCTGGTATAGACTTCGACTCTTCTTGCATGACATTAATCCACTTTTCAGGATTAGAGCATTGTTTGATCTCTTGGAAAGATACAGGATCACTTTCCAACCCTATGTCAAAATCATGCTCTTGAAAATAAATATAATTATGAGAAGTGATGGTTCTCCATTCCCTTATGGATCGTCTTAAAAAAACTTGTACTTGAGGTGGTTGAGGTACTTACTCATTAATATAAGGTAATATCTCACTTTTAGTGGTAGGTTCTTCCAAGTGTATTAGAGGTGACATAAGAATATCTTAATTCACTACTCCCACTGATGTATAATATTCATAATGTGCGGTATATATGGTGACCATATTGCTACTAATTGCACTTATAGTAACCATAGGAGGATCGCTAACACTTTCCTCAAAAGATACTTCCCTAACCTTATTACTCCCATTGTTCTCAATGAATTTGACGTTTCCTATTTTGAAGAAGGATCTATTAGAGGGATCATAAAATTTATACCTCCTTGATTCTCAGAGTAACTCACAAAATTATAGCTAACAGTCCTTGAGTTTAGTTTCTTTTCATTAGGCTTATAAGGCTTAGCCTTAGCTGGACAATCCCAGATATATAAATGTCTAGTACTGGGTTGTCTATCTGTCCAAATCTTGAATGGAATTTCAGTTATTGCTTTACTAAGTACTCCATTAAGTAGGTAAACTGCAGTCTAGAGTGTCTCATCATATAAAGACTTCGGTAGATAAGTGAAGGTTATCATACTATTCACATGTCTTTTAGGGTTTGATTGCAACGCTCAGCTACACCATTCTGACTGGGTATACTAGATATAGTATACTGAGGCACAATCTCACACTCAACAAGATAATTCACAAAAGGTTTTGACGTTGTTCATCTGATCTATCATATCGACTATAATATTCGCCTCCACGTCAGATCAGATAACCTTAATTGATTTACTTAGTTGATTTTCAACTTTGATTTTAAAAATTCTAAACATATCCAAATATTGTGATTTCTCATAGATAAAGTACAACTAACTAAATTGAGAATAATCATCTATAGAGCTAATAAAATATGTGTGTTCATTCCAAGATGCCTTAAGGAATGATAAATGTCTTTATGTACTAGCTCCAGAACATCACTATAAGGACTTGCTCTCTTATTCCTTTTGTTAGTTGTCTTTCCCTTAAGACACTTAATGCAAACATCAAAGTCTTGACATGCTAAGGGAATTGAAAATTTCATGTGACATTAACTTTTCTAAGTATTGTTTGGATATATGTTCTAAACGCCTATGTCACAATATGGATGAATTCTAGTAAGTTAATTTGTATTTTATACCTATACTATACATAACCACATTGTCAACCGTAGCAATTATGGTGTTGTAACGCCCCGACCTGGGCGGGCCCCACCCGAACCGAACTGGGAACACCACCATAATTGCCCATTGGGTTGACGACTAGCTCCACAGACCACCGAAGGTCCTTTCAGCGTGCTTTGTCCTCACTCGCATTCATCCTGGGAAAACTTCTCAGGAGGTCACCCATCCTAAGATTTCTCCAAGCCAAGCACACTTAACTTTGGAGTTCTTAAGTTTGGGCTTCCGAAAAGGAAGGTGTACCTTGGTGATATGGATAGTACCATCTAACCCTTTAAGATATACTTAACCAGAATCTTAGAACCGAGGTATTACAATCACACTCACTTAAAGACACAACGTCTTCGTTATGTAACCACGAATTACACCACAGACAAATCCCAGAATCTCCCTCGCAAGGTGGTGCCCTGGGTGCTCCTGCCACAGGCGCACTCACGGTCACAAGGTTGCTCTGATACCA
Organism: Zingiber zerumbet; assembly: GCA_037833815.1. Lineage (NCBI taxonomy): Eukaryota > Viridiplantae > Streptophyta > Magnoliopsida > Zingiberales > Zingiberaceae > Zingiber > Zingiber zerumbet. The sequence goes on along the minus strand of JBBMJZ010000143.1, from coordinate 18,898,404 downwards.
TCTGTAATGCCCCGGTCCGGGCGGGCCCCACCCGAACCGAACCGGGAACGCCACCATAAGTGCTCATTGGGTTGACGACTAGTTCCACAGACCACTGAAGGTCCTTTCAGCGTGCTCTGTCCTCACTCGCACGCATCCTGGGGAAACTTTCTAGGAGGTCACCCATCCTAAGATTTCTCCAAGCCAAGAACGCTTAACTTTGGAGTTCTTAAGTTTGGGCTTCCAAAAAGGAAGGTGCACCTTGATGATATGGATAGTACCATCTAACCCT
>JBBMJZ010000143.1:18885017-18895285 GCA_037833815.1 Zingiber zerumbet | reverse complement strand
GTAGGAGATGTATCATAGTAAGTATTTTGGATATTTTGTATTTGCCTTTTACTTGTCATTCACTCTTGGATAGTTATAATTGTGAGTATTTTGTATTTAGATAGTTATGCTTTGCTTTGTACTGAATGTTGGAGATTTGGACGGTTATAATTGTATTTTGTATTTGAATTTGGGATAGTTTGATTGTTTGTATCTTGTGAGTATTGTATTTGTGAGTATGTTGTATGGATTGTGATTTATGTATGGATTGTATTTGTCTTGCCATCGTTTGTGATGATTTTTATTGATATAAAAATTGTATATAGGATATGTTGTAAATAAAAGGGAGCTTTTTAAATTTTTTTATTAAATTTCACCAGCGGAAATATGATTTCGTCAGTGCCTTCCGATGGAAAATACCATTCTGTCGGTAAAATATCGAATTGACATAGTAAATTTTTGATATAATACTGATGGAATCGTTAATTTCGTCGATAATTACTGCCGAAATTAATGGTTTCGTCGGTAATTGCCGATGGAATTAACGGTTCCGTCCGTAATTATCGACGGAATTAACGATTCCGTCGGTAAATTCGGTTATCCTTCTTTTGCTCTATAACGACAGGATAATTGTTCTATCGTTAAATTTTACAGACGAAATATAATTTTCCGTCAGTTAATTATACTTCTGACGCAATTACTTCCGATATCACAAATTCCGTCGTTATTCCATCGGTAATCTCAATTACCGACGGAATAACGATGAAAAATTCAGTCGTTATTTGTTATTATTTTTGTAGTGTATTAAGCTATAAGCCCATTCAATATCCATTTTTTCCTTTGAGTATTATAAAAATTTTAAATGTATTGAACTGTGTAGGCAGAGACACTAAGACAAAATGTACTAACATATACTCACACATCAATTTAAGTACTCTTTGATGCTTCCTTTGCTACTATACCGCATGGTTACCAATTTTAAAAGAAGACTAATAGTATCGATTTTTTCATTTGCCATGAAACGATCTACTAATTGGCTAAGCAAACTCTTACCATCCACTTCCTCAGTTATTGAACCTTTAATTAGTGTCAGAATGGAAAGTCTAATGATATTTAGACACATATGGTTCTATCGTTCTCACTTTTCAAATTCATCCCTCTATTTTACAGTACTAACATTGGTCAGGGGTGTGGGACGATCATGTCTCAATGCATAGTCTAAGTCAATACAGCCTAAGACTACAACAACGTAACGTACTTTTTTCACTCAGCAAAATTTGAACTGGTTAGTGTGAGAATGCTATTAATATTGGCAATAACAAATTGTACTAAAATTAAAAGAGTGAAAGTAATGTAAGCTTACGATTTAATTAAACAAAAAAATATGTATAAATATAATTAATAAAATATAAGATTATACAAATAAAATAAAATTTTAAAAGCATATAAATGGGTTTTTCATGAGATACCAAATACAAGATTACGTTTTACTTTTTGAATTAAAATATAATTTATTTGTGGTACTCTCTAACATAACTCAAATTTTAATTGGTCATATAATATGTCTTTCTTTAGGTCGACCAATTATACCCATAATTTGATATTTTATATGCATTATAAATTTGTTCATAATTTACAACAATCTTAATCTGCCACACAACATGTATTCTTTTAGGCCGACATTTTTTATGCATGATCTGAACAAAATAAATTTTATTCTATAGTTGTAAGCTACCTGTAAACATATATATGACATAAAAGTAATTTTCTTTTGGGTCAATTACTCTTAGCATAGATATGCGTCTACTAACATAGGACACACTAAACCTACATAATCTGTCTTCCTTTGGACTGACACATTAATTCAATTTAGTAGCACGTACGTAGATGGATTCAAGAAAATTCTAAGAACTTTAATCAAACAAATAACTACTTAATCAACTTTAATAGTTCAAAATTAGTCTTATCAATCGATTGCTACCTTATGATAATTGATTAGAATTACCCAATTAATATCTTAATCAATTTGAAAGCCTACTGTATGAGACTTCAAGGCTTTGATTGATGATCAGTGCTAATTGATTAGTAATATTCAATCGATCTGAAAGCCTATTGTGCTCGATTTTAATATTAGCAATTGATTGGCCACTTCAATTGATTAGGATGATCAATTGAACCTATCCTATTGTGACTTGGGTTGTAATTGATTGAATCAAATTCCTAATTGATTGATGGCACTAATCGATTTATCATGATTTAAGGGAATTAATCGATTGGTGAAGTGACTTGAATCAATTTAGCCAATCAATCAAAAAATTGAATCTGTGTGACCCTTCAATTAGCAATAGATTGGTGTTTGACGCCAATCGATTGCTAGAAGCAGTCAAATGTGAATTCAACCATATCAATTAATTGCCATGCATAACAATCGATTGACTTCAATTGATCAATTAGGTCAATCGCTTCTCTTCGATTCTGTTTGTTATTTTAGGCTTAGTAATCGATTGTTCAACCAAGACAATCAATTTCACCATCACAATTTGACTTAAAATTAGGTCGAACGCAGTGGTTTTTGACAAAGAAAATGACGGTTCATCACTATTCTTTGTGTTGTTCGTGAAACTTACAAAAAACTTGAAAACTCAAGCCTTTCCTAGGTTTTCTGTTATAGTAATTCGATGATCAAACATTAGTTAAACCTTAATCTAGCAGGAAGACAAAACATCGACGAAAAACCTAAATGGTATAGCTATTAAAAACGATGAAACACAGCCTTGACTCTGATATCAATTGATGAAACTTGTATCACCTAAGACATATGAATTCTAAAAACCGTAAATAACTTAAAGAACTCAAAATAGGAAATACAACATATGAGCATAGATCTTGTTTCAATAAAAGCATGACATATCATATGAAAAGCATTAACCAAAAAGTAATAAGGAGCCTGATTGAAAAGTCATCATTTTCTAGTAACGCCGCTTGAGTGTCATTGAAGAAGAAGAAGCAGAAGTAATAGAAAAAGCCTTCTAAGGGAATTATGATTAACGACACCACTTAACCTTCGTTAATAAGGAACAAATGTTATGTCAAGATACCCTAACTTCTTGATTACCTCCTCTTATATATGTACTCTGATATGGTATCAGCCCATAAATGATAACAAATATGACTAATAAATTTTATACATTAAATTAATTAGTATTCAATAATTTGAAACCTAATAATTCTGGTAGATGATTTATGAACGTACTCTTGGATATGTTGTTCAACTAAGTAGCTGTGAACCCAATGAGTAGCAAAAAGGATATCCGTAAATTCGACACTGCTTTAGTTGATTTATAAATTTGTTCAACTTCAGCCACTACAGATATATATAAAAAAAAACAACTTTAATTTTTTTTTGTTCATATTTTACACTCACCAGATCAAGTTTTATAACTTAAAAATAAAAACTTTAGTTTTCTTTGTATGTTTTTTAAGAATTAAATATTTTATTTTATTTTTAACACTGTCATTTTGTAATCTAAATTATATTACATTATAAGTTAAAAATAAAATCAAACAAAATAATAAATCTTATAATATAATCCTACTGAATGCAGCCTGCATTTATATACTATGCCTTGTGGACCAGAATGTTTATATTAATTTTAACAATCGAGTTGGCCTCTGTTCCGGTCGAACTCTTGGCCGGGTGAAATCAGACACGGTTCGAAAGAACCATCAGCTGTCCGTATATTCCGAGTTTGAGTAGAGTTGAGCCGGACCGGTCCTGCCGGGCCGGGCTCATTTTTCCATCACGAACCAGTGGTCTGGTTGTTCCACATCAAAACCCGCAACTGCACCGACACCGCCAAGGCGACATCAATTAATGGCGATCGACGACAAAACCTTCGATCCGTCGCGTTCCCAACGAAGCAGGCGAGCATCGAACAGATGACGACACGCGCGCATGGCATGGGGTTGACAACAACACTCGCAACCACCCAAGTCGATCCCCCAGCAGTGCACCACTGCACCTCCTCCTCCTGCTGCTGCTGCTTCTTCGGCTGCTCTCACATATCGCCCAGGATAACAACAGTACCAACAACCGCACGTCCCTGCTTCACGTGAACCTGCTCCAACGTTAACTCCCTTACCCGGCCCTACCCCATCCCACCGGAAACCCAGCAGACGTTATCCAACCCTTTGCTGATATCAGACAGTTTCAAGGTCACTTGACTGTGGCTACAGATGTACTGCTAGTGAACTTTTGCAAGTTCATAAAGCCAAGTGAAATTTTGAGATTACAATTCTATTTTTCAGGTGCTTTATGATTTTGTTAATTGTTTTATGATTCCATTGTAGTGAATTGGAAGGAAGCACCCAGCAAATAGTGGCACCAGCTAGATAGGTTGCTGATTTGGCAAGCTAGAAAATTTAAGTGGTGAGTTTTATAATAATATTATTGGAAGTAATTTAGTTGTATGGTGCTGCTTTATATTAAAAAATTCGTCTCGCATTCAATTCAATTCAATTCAATATATTAATGAGGCACTTTATATATTGATGGGCACTCCAGTACTGCCAAGAAAAACAAAAGTAGTGATTTATCCGTTGAAGGACAATGCAAACTACATTGTGTTTGGAAGTCTAGAAGCTCGTGAAATAACTAGCAATTAACCGAAGAATCTATTTTGATGAAATTGTAGCTTCTCATGCATGTGGTTATTTTGATTACCAGAGTAGCTTTTCTCATGTGGTAATTTTGTACTAGTGACGAAACTGTGTATTGCACAAGTATCCATTATGATCAATACTAATAATATGCTCTGTCTTTTTTCTTTTCTTTTCTTCAGAGACTAAAGGATTAAGGCTATGTTTAAGACATTCTATCTACATATTGGAATATACTTGGTCTTACGAATTTTTAACTCATGAAATTTAAGTGGCATTGTGTGATTAACATGAGTTTCTTGGCTGGCTTTGCATTCTCATGCCGTGACGGAACTGTCAGAGTTGACGAAAGGTGTTGCATTAGCTTTCTTGTGATGGGCATGAAAATTAAATGAGAGGAGATGAAGGGGTTGGATGTGGCAGATATTTATGTGCATATTTCCATGGCTTTTCCTCTATTAGCGACGTATTAGACCTTTCAGATTTAGAACACATCTTGTCCCCTTGCGTTTATCTTTGTGCCAATCAATATTCGTTTGTTCCCCTCTTGCTATGGCATGGAATTCTCTCTTGTCTTTGTTGATGATAGATACAGTTACTAGTCAGAAAAGTTTAGATGAAAATGTTCAGGAAAACTAGAAGACACAGTTCTTCTGAAAAAAAATACTGAACTAAATTTACAAGGTCGCATGCATGAAGCTTGCAAACTTCTGGCACCATGCAAGCCATGATTCCGGTCTCTATTTTTTTTAATTTTTCCTTTCTCTCTGTTTTGTCTGCTATCGATCATATATAGATTCTGATAGCTGATGCAATCTTTTAGCTGCTCGATTGAGATTCTCACAATGTTTGCACTGATAACGCGTTACTGTTATAATTTCTTACGCATGCTTATCCATTTCCAATGTATTATTATTATTATTATATCAGCCGATTAATTAGCTGCAGTTTGTCAACTAGTTGAGTCTGTGGGTATGCAAAGAGATAGAGTGAGGGGGAGGAGTGGAGGTCGCCAATGGGAGGCCCCAGGAGGAGGATGGGTTGAAAGAGACTCGAACACATCGATCCAAACTAGAGAATAATGAGGGGCATACAAAATTTTGTTTCTTCGATGCTTGTGACTCTAGCAGAGGTGCAATAAGACAAAGTTACGTGGCACAGAGGGCTCTGCTCTGCCCTGCTCATCGATTACTCCTTCCTCACCGAAGGCCGGCACGGCCAATCAAACCAACTCAAAGTGAGGGAAGATGACAGAACGAGGGCATCATGCTCGACGAAAGAACTCAACATGTTCCTTCATGTAGATCGTACTCAGATATCGATCATTACCTCAGATTGATACGACAGGTTCGGGTTCGCCAGGAGTCCCTAACTGGTCGTACGGACAAGTGCCTTACAATGATTTTCTGAAATTAAAAGGAAATTGGTGTAAGATCCAGTGACCTTGATCTGATTAATTAACATATATCGTTTGATCAGGTTTTGTTTAATTTATTTCTAATGAACTGTGAAATCATTTGGTTTTGTATGGTTTTGTCCTGTTCTTGCTTGACTACTGCTTACAAATACCAACAACGGAACCCAAAGTTTTCATCCAAATTGTCGTCTCCTCCTCTCATTCTTCGTCTTCTCCATTATCTCTCTATCTCCATGGATTCAAGACCGACCACGATTCTTCTGTGCCCTCCGATAGGAGGCATCAACAATGAGAACGTCGGCGGCGGCGGCGGCGTGACCTTTGACTCCTCCAGTCTCCGGCAGCAGACGAGGATCCCCAAGGCGTTCATATGGCCGCGGAGAGACCGGCAGGTCGCCATCGAAGAGCTTGACGCCCCGGTGGTGGACCTCCACGGCTTCCTCCGCGGCGACGAGGCATCCACGAGGCGGGCGGCGGGGCTCGTCCGGCGCGCCTGCGAGCGCCACGGATTCTTCCAGGTCATTAACCACGGCGTCGGTGAGCGGCTAGTTCGCGACGCCATGGAGTGCACCGACGCCTTCTTCAAGCTCCCGCTCCCCGACAAGCTCCGCGCCCGCAGGAAGCCCGGCAGCTTGTGGGGCTACTCCGGCGCACACGCTGACCGGTTCTCCTCCAAGCTCCCCTGGAAGGAGACGCTCTCCTTCGGCCATCACGATTCCGACTCCTGCATTGTCGTCGACTACTTCGCCTCCACCATGGGCAAAGGCTTTGATCGAATGGGGTGAGTAAAGTAGCTTCAATTTCGATAACGGTGTCAACGACGTAACACAGCATCAAACTATATATAGAAGGGTGTATCAAATGTACTGCGAATCGATGAAGAAGCTGTCGCTGGCGATCATGGAGCTGTTGGCTATCAGCCTTGGGATCGATCGGTCGCATTACCGCGAGTTGTTCGAGGAAGGGCGTTCCATAATGCGATGCAACTACTACCCGCCGTGCCAAGAGCCGGAGATGACGATGGGGACGGGGCCTCATTGCGATCCGACGGCGTTGACGATCCTGAACCAGGACGAGCATGTCGGCGGCCTGGAGGTGTTCGCCTCCGACAAGTGGCAGGCCGTCAGGCCCCTGCACAACGCCCTGGTCATCAACATCGGCGACACTTTCATGGTCCGTCAGCTCCCTGCATTTCCTTTGTCTCCTCTCTTTCGGGAAAATAACAAGTTTTCCACGCAAGAATTGCTCTACTTCGGCGCTGCTCTGTTCTGGAAGCATGCATCTTTTGTTTTTTTGTGGCCTCCTATTAAATTCGTATCTAATCGCGCGAAGAACAGAGGCTGACGAAAATTTGATCTTACAATTTGTTTTTGAAAGAAAAATCCGTGCGAATTGGCATGCAGGCACTCGCGAACGGGAGGTACAAGAGCTGTTTGCACAGGGCGGTGGTGCACCGGCACGGGGAGCGGCGGTCACTGGCGTTCTTCGCGTGTCCGAAGGAGGACAAGATGATACGACCTCCGAAGGATCTCGCCGCTGGCGGAAGGCTGTACCCGGACTTCACGTGGGCGCAGTTCGTGGAGTTCACCCAGCGCCATTACAGAGCCGACGTCAGGACGCTCCATACTTTCACCGACTGGCTTCAATCTTCCTCTTCCACTTCCATGGCAGCATGACTTCCCGGCGGCCGGCTACTTTCCGTATCTCCGGCGAGGATTGAGCCTACAGACGACATGGCTCAAATTTTATTTTCCCTCTTTAACCTGCTAAGAGCTGTAAATATGTCGTGCGATCTATTAGATGAAAATACTCTGCAACGAACCATGATTTTTTTTTTAACCAAGGTATCGGCTAATTATTCAACTAATCCAGATGTGATTCTCTAAACAATTTTCATAGATCAGATAAAGGAAATTGAGAAGGACTCAGTGAAGGCCCATCTGGACGGACATCATTTTTAGAGTTGTCATCATAAAATAATAATAATAATAAATAAAAAATACTATTGATCATATCCGTAAACTGAGTCAGACGGAAGTCCGGATAAAATATATGAAATATTGACCGAATCGTAATGTCCCGGAGGGGTATGCTGAGCTTGCCTCTATGTTGACAAAGTCGTCGTAAGTCCTTTAGTCAACGCCACTTACAGCTAGGGACCGAGGCTCAGAAGTCCTCCAGTCAACGCCACTTACAACCAGCGACTGAGTTGCCCCGGTCCCTAGTACCCCGATGCTCGAAGCGGATCCAACGAATATATAAGAAACAAACTAAAAGTATAATAATGAAATGAATGAAGAGTAAGTACGATAACGTACCCTAGCCCAGGGGGCGCCCTCTGTTGGATTTGTGAGTTGGTCGGGACGTTGCTCGAGCTGTCGTGACTCGGAAGAGTGGATGAATAAGTCGGATGAGGAGCTGGATCTGACGACGCAGACCCGGACGTGGTGTCACGAAGCCTAATACAACCTCAACACATAGGCCGGTATACATCGGCACGTATGCCGAGATAGGATATCGACGCGCAGGTCGGGATAGGACATCAGCGCGTAGGCCGGAATACAATGGCAATATGAAGGTCGGTATGTAAAAATATCACATAAGTCAAACAACTACAATGTTGGAATATAGGAAGGCAATAAAGCGAGATGACGATAGCTATGGGGGCATGGAAGTGTCTTGTGATGAGGAAGGCAAGGGAGGTAGTGCTATGGCATCCTAGACGTGGCCACAGGTGGGTGGTTATGGATGCCGGAAAAGGTGGAGATGAAGGCAGCGTTGGGTTGCAGGCGGTCCGGAGGTGGTGACCATTGGAAGGGACTATGGACGTTGGAATATGGGCGGAGTCGGCACATGGAGGACTGCCTACGTGTGGGCTAGCAGCATGTAGCGGCTACCGTCGCAGGAGGGCTGCTGCGCGTCTGAAGTAAGGGAAGAGGTGATTGACGGTGCAGATAGGGAGACAATGCGGGTCACAACATAAGTGAAGGGAAGGTCGGCGGCCTGCGCCCACGTGGCGAGCGACACGATGGAGAGGAGGATGAAGAACCGAATCTCGTGGCAGCGGCGATGCGTGCACGTGGAGAAAAAATTAAAGGAGAGCGATTGCGTGCACGAGCCAGCCATGACTGCTCATGGCTAGTGGCGAAGAAGCGGTGTGCGTCCCTGGTGCCATGACGTTGCATGAAGAGAAGATGGAGCGAGAGAGAGAAGAGGGAGCGGTGGCTCGTCGGCGATGAGGGAGAAGGCGGCGGCAGTGTGTGTGAGGGAGAGGCGTGTCCTCATACGGTGGAGAAGCCCCTCTCGAAGAGGCACTCCCCCAATCCTTAAAGCCCTAAACAGTGAAAGGATAAAATTACCCCTCCTCCCTCTCCTAATTCCTACTCCGCCCTTAAGACATATCCATATCAACTATAATATGCCACATTTGAGATTCAACAGCTAGATGCCTAATTAATGAGAAAGGATCCTCTATCTCAAAATCCCCGTCTCTCCGTGTCCCATTCGCCGTAACTTGCCCATTGTTGGTGGCCTCTGGCCGCCGGTCCAACCCAAACTATATTTTAGGGAGAGGTGAACTAGGGGAATCACAATCCACACGATTGCGCCCGGAATCCATCGGCGGAGGAGTAGGAAAGCAAGGGTCCGACAACGGTCGCGATTCCCCTTGGTTGGGTTATAATTTGGATCGGGCAATCTCGTTTCCTAATTAATGGACCTAACAACTACACCATTATCCTATGGCTTATGCACCTTACCATGCAAAAAATGTTGAACCCGGTAAAATCAAACCTAGGGCGATCGATTTGACCAACGAAAGTTTTCCACCGATCGTTAGAGTAAATCGGAAAGCGTTCGCATTGGACGCTCCAAAAGCCCAACATTCTATGGTTGCACATCTCATTTAGAGGAAAAATCTCTATAAATATGCTTTAGTTAGGATTTGAATTGTGAATGCCTAGATGATAGCTTATGCCCTGCCACTGCACCATAGCACCGCTGCAACATACCATACCGATTCTAATAGAGGCGTAGCCTCAATAATCAAAATTAACTTGATTAAATATTTACAAATGGGCTAAGGCCCGTTATGTGGACCTATCTTCAAACTCAATTCTCCATAATTTGGTTGTTAAGTTTTTGAGATGGACAATAAAGGTTTGGCCACGAAACCTAAACCAAGGATTACAGTACAATTCGTTTCCACATATAT
>JBBMJZ010000143.1:18872046-18884917 GCA_037833815.1 Zingiber zerumbet | reverse complement strand
CCCTCTTGGCGATAGCGTTCCTTCAGAAGGAGAGATCACGGCGTCGATTTCGGTCTCTTGGTGGTGTCGGCGAGACCTCCCTCAAGGAGGTTGCTGGTGGCGGCCGAAGAAAAACACGCATCCTCGCTCCCCATTCTGTGTGAACAGTGCTCCTTATAAGCGGCACTCAAGCCCTAAGTGCCCCAAAAGATGAAAATGCCCTCCCTCATCTCCTTATTTCCCCTCATGTACTCAACTACATCCGGATCAAATTCCTACTCTGCCCTTAATACATATCCGTATCAACTATAATATGCCACATTTGAGATTCAACTGTTAGATGCCTAATTAATGAGAAGGGATCCTCTATCTTAAAATCCCCGTCTCTCCGTGTCCCTTTCGTGGTAGCCTGCCCACTGTCGGTGGCCTTTGGCCGCCGGTCCAACCCAAATTATATTTTGGGGAGAGGTGAATCCAAGGGAATCGCGACCCACACGATCGTGGCCAGAATCCACCGGCGGAGGAGTAGGAGCTGGAGTCGAACGGTGGAGGAAAGCAAGGGTCCAACAACGATCGCGATCCCCCTGGGTTGGGTATAATTTAGGTCGGGCGATCTCGTTTCCTAATTAATGGGCCTAACAGCTACACCATTATCCTATGGGCTATGCACCTTACCATACAAAAAATGTTGAACTCGGCAAAATCAAACCTGGGGCGATCGATTTGACCCACAGAAATTTTCCACCGGCCGTTAGAGTAAATCGGAAAGCACTTGCATTGGGCGCACCGAAAGCCAAACATTCTGTGGTTGCACATCTCATTTGGAGGAAAAATCTCTACAAATATGGTTTAGCTAGGATTTGAATTGTGGATGCCTAGATGATAGCTTGTGTCCTTCCACTTCATCATAGCGCCGCTGCAACATACCATACCGATTCTAATAGAGGCTTAGCCTCAATAATCAAACTTAATTTGATTAAATATTTACAAATGGGCTAAGGCCCATTAGGTGGACCTATCTTCAAATCCAATTCTACATAATTTGGTTATTATGTTTTTGAGATGGACAAAAAAAGGCAAACCTAAACCAAGGATTACAGTACAGTTCGTTTCCACATATATTGGTGAACACTGCTATTAAATATAAACATTAGACTATTAACCAAATTTTTGTATAATTTATTGGCGAATACAGCTATTAGAAAAAGATGTCGATTTTTGTAATTTCTTCTTTTTCTCATCCACAATTTAAAATAAACAACGCATAAGGCTCAGTCTATAGACCACAAAGCGAGGATAAGAAGTTAGAAGGAGAGAAGGAAGAGAGAATTATTTCCTTGGAGCTAATGGTCGAAAGGGATCAGCAGTGTCGTTTTCGGAGCGGGAGGTGGATTTCTGAATACGTCAAGATGGAACCCTGAGTTAGAATTTGGGACATCAGCAGCTGCGATCGACTTCGACTCACTTTGACCGGAAGACTGTCCACAAGATTTGCTTGCGTTGCTCAAATTAAGTGTATCTATCGGAATCAGTCAGCGGCAGCGTGGCCACCGTCCCTTTCGGATCCCAACATTTAGGACTGGATGCAATAAGATCCCCTGACGCGCCGTACTTGGAGACGCAGTCGTGTCCCTCCCCTGTCTCCAGCCACGAACACACCCGACCATCCTTGAGACTGTTACGATGGCGCCAACTCCAATTGCCGCCCCACCACATGTCCATCGCCATTAATGCAATCAATCACCCGCGAGCGATCGAGCTCGGTAACCGCACGAACGGCGAGTAGTAAATTTTCTGCACCTCGTCTTTGTTTTATTTTTCCCAGAGAAATGAATCTGAAAAGACCAACATGCTCTTTAGATCGTCTCGTCTCGTCTCGTCTCGTCGTCCGAGAACCCACGAGCGCAGGCGTAGAAGACAACGCCGCAGTAATTAGGCGGACTGTTGCAGTCTTCGAGGGTGGAAAAAGGGAGGAGCATGATGGGGGAAGATAGAGAGATTTGGGTGGGTACAAGGAAACCCATCATTCCCCTGTTCCGAATGAGCGAAACCCAAGCATGGGGACTCGTACGGGGCTGCGTGCTGGCTCCTCCTCCTCCTCCCATTCCTCCACGAGATTAGATTGCCGCTGCTCTTGAGAAGATTTGTATGTTTTGTCCAGCGCGACGGAGGACGACGAACAGTCGGCATTTACAGTGATCGATTATACTGCGTCTGGGTAAAGTGACGAGAGGAAGGCAGGAGAGTGACGACAAAAACAGAGCGCTTGAATCGGAAGGGCCCTCGTTCCACTTCGGCTCCATTTTTTTTTTTTTAGTTTTTGTCTTTTATGGAAGCCGAGAACTCGATCGCAGCCAGTCAAAGCATGGGATTGCGCTTCCCCCCCCACACACACAGTCGCAGATGCTGCGGCTCAGCTCCTTGTACGAGGACGATTCGAGGGGCAGCGGAAGCAGCTGTCACGGAGCCATGGAGAGCGTTGTTGTGCCATGACCAGTGGAGCAGAGTCTCTCTTCTTTAGAGGTAGAGGAATAAGAGAGCTAGGAGCAATGAATGTGATCGAACTCACTCTGGAGCTCGCTAGTTTTGGCAGATTCCATGACATGCTCCTCTTTCTGCCACTAAACAAGTATGCATCATGGCAGATTCCCAATCATCCTTCTCCCCCCACGGCAGACACTTGCCATCATTGCATTCTCCTCCTCCTCTTCTTCTTCTCCTTAATCTCTCAGGAAGTTGAGATGCTACACCAATTCCACTGCCTATAAACTCCTCCCTTCCTCCCACGCCTCCTTTGCCCAAGCAACCATGAAGCCTTCATCTGGCGCCGTCAATAGCTTCTTCTCCTTCCTCACTCACGGCCTCGACGAGCTCGACCAGTCGCTGGCCTCGGACGCCTTCATGTCCCTCCATTTCCTGCAGCGTGTCATCGCCCTTCTCCGCTCGCTCCACTCGCAGCTAATTTGCCTGGTTCAGAAGCTCCACCTCCCCGCCGGCGGCAAGTGGCTCGACGAGTACATGGACGAAAGCTCACGCCTTTGGGACGTCTGCCATGTCATCAAGCTCGGTATATCCGGCGTAGAGAGCTACTGCTCCACCGGCGCTGACGTAGTCTCCTCGATAGACCAATGGCGGCAGCACGGACCCAATCCTCGCCTCATTCGCCAGGTCTGCTCGTGATCTTCCCTTCGTTTTCTATGTAGCTCAAAGATGCAATACTAATTAATCGCCTCCTCTGCCTGCTCGGCGAAGGTGATGCGCGCAATCTCTATCTGCCGGAGAGAAGCTACCGGGTTGGAGGAGGAGAACCGAGTGCTGGCGGAGACGAGGGTCGAGCCGGCGTCACTCCGGATCGACGACCGCGTGCCGATGGAATCCAGGTACAACGGATTCCATGGCTTCCGGGGGGCGCTCTACGCGCTGAGGAACGCCAGCTCGCTGCTGCTAATGATCCTGCTATGGGGGTCGGTCTTCTGCTCGTCGGTATTGGGCGTCATGGAAGCCTCCACTCTCTGCAGCTCCGTCTTCGCCGTCTCCATGACGAGGATGCAGCAGAGGGTGGTCGGAGAGATGGAAAGACTGTCCGGCAGGCCTGGGATCCTCATGTACGAGTTCCGGCAGGCGCGGACGTTCGCCGATGAGTTGCAAGAAGAGCTAGAGAGATCCGGCTGTGAGCTAGACTTCGCCGGAGGAGACATAATGGAGAAGGCGGAGGGATTGAAAGCTTGGTTTGCGATGCTGCGGTCTGGAACTGAGAATCTCCTCGGGCAAATGGACGATTTCTTCGATGAGATTGTGGAAGGGAGAAAGAAACTATTGGACTTCTGCAGCCATCGGTAATTCACTGGGAAGAAGAAAAGAAGAAAAACAAAAGGAAGAAGAAGACACTTCAAGGATAAAAAAAATATTGACGAAGTTAAATGCTGCCTAACATGCAGAAACAGTCCATCACTTTCTGATCCAGGTAGAAAACCTACTTTTTTCCTGTTAAATTCAAGATGTAATAGTGTAAGAATGGCATGCAAAATTTTAATTACTCGAAGGAATCTAGTGCTACAAAGGAAGAAAGCCGTCTAAGAAACTAAGAAACCAAACTTCTACTATAACAAAGATTAGAAGCTTCGATATGATGGAAATGTTGTTCCAGTGCAAGAAGACAAAGCTGAGCATCTTGAATTTCTGAAGAAAAAGCAAAAGCAAAGAAAAGAGAGGAACCTTTTTTCAAGTTCTCCCTCTCTGCTCTGCTTTTTTTTTTTCTGTGGCTCAGGCCTTTGCTTTCGCTGTGACTGAGCTGCTGCTTTCCTTCTTCTCCATCATTAATGATTCCACTAGAGTAGGAAGAAGGAGGTTTGGCTGTAGATTCCTTGTTGTAGTACAAAATTGCAGGTGAAAAGACATCGAGCGACTGTGACCGTGGAAGCTTTTGTCTGATTCGTTTGGTAACTTGTGCTCTGTTCCTGCAACACTTGGCATAACGAAGGACAAATGCTACAGCCCTTGAGTCTTGAGTGATTCTTCATCATTTCGATCCGTAATTTTCCTTTAATCATTAGAACTCCCATCATCAACAGCAACACAGCGACTCCACGATGACTGCGTTGATCTTCTCTCCACCAAATAACATTCATTAATAAACCAATGGGTACAAAGAACAAGGATCACTCTCAAATAAAGAAATCATCTCGTGCAAAAAACTAACTGTAATATGGATTGTGGAAATGCACAACCAATATTGAGGCCTTTAATTATGATGTTACAATGATTAATGATCATGTAAGCAAATCTGATATTAGTGAGAGATCTTTTCCCTTAGATCCATCACGACCTCCTTGTGCTAAGGAATAGATGTGAGACAGCGGAGTAAAATGAGATTCTTGAAGTTGGATTCGACGTCAAAAATAGTTAATTAGTGTGACGGTAAAGTTAATGAGGGGTCTACCTCTTAGATCATATTGACGCCATATCAAAATAAGTCCAATGTCATCATCGAATGTTCTAGCTGATGGAATCAAAAGGCCGATCAAACATGTTAGGTATATTGCTCGGTTGGACTAAACTTTATACTCAAGTATAGCAGTCGAGTGTAAGATGAACCTCTGATATAAAGTCCGACCAGACATATTATTCGAATGAATTTTGAATCCCCAGCATATACTTGGTCGGCTCAAAGACTAGTCGGACCTTAGGGGCTCAGCTCCTTACTTCTCTAAATATAAGACTCTCAACTTACATTCGTTTGGTCCCAGAGTCAGATGGACCTTTAGGGCCAGCTTCCCACTCATAACCATGACCCTCAGCTTACATCCGCTCGACTCTAGTATCAGTCGAACATCTGGGCCCAGTTTCCCATATGAGCATGATTTCTAATTCACATATGGTCTTTCTAGAGTCGGTCATACTCTCTTTAGGAGATAACATTGTCAAAGAATTGTAACAACCTATCAGGCAGTATGTCATTGCTTTGGCATATGTATGTAATGGAGTTTTCCCTCCGCCTATAGTAAGGCTATCGTACATACTCCACCATCAGACATGCTCTGACACCAGATATTTTTTTACTGCCTCATTAATGAAGAGGTTATGAGAGATGGTATAAAAAAGGGTTTTATCCGTTGTTAGGTACGCACATGAATGCATATGCATTCGAACACTTGTGTATTTACAATGTTGTTTGTTGTTCATCGCCTTCTCTATTTAGCTTAACTACTATTTTGATTTGAGCGTCAGAGTACTTGTGTTAGAGGCCCTCTCACTCTAACATTTCTGTTGGCTCTTTCTGTGGTGTGCATAGATTCGCAGCTCTTAGCTCCAAGATCATATTCTCTTAGCTCAAAGTGTTCTCCCAGTCAACATATAATCCACCTTGATACCACCCCTAACCATTATGTCATCTCCCCACTTTCAGACCGAATCAATATAAATATCACTCTCTTTCATGCATTACAATCAATTTGAGTAGCCGAGAAGTGTAACGATACAACAGCCAACCATTAAAGTGAAATTTCTACCTTCAATCTAGTGGCAATTGTTAATCGCCCCAAGTAAAGGGAACGGTCAATTTACTTCAAAGCATATCAAATGCTGGGCTGCAAAGATAGAAGTGTGCAATTTGACGGGAATATTTCCCATTTAGTCCCTGTTTTTTTTGTTTTCAAAAAATACACAATGGGCCGTTCATGGGCCTCCAATTAGCCTGCTTACTAATGGGTCGCGCCAGGCCCGTCCAAGTGTTTGTGATTGGAAATTTGTAGGAAATTATCCACTTTAGTCCCAATATTTTTAAACGCAAATTGTCTTTCAAACAGGGAGTGTTGTCATTTGTCAATAAAGATTTTTCACTGCTAAATCTCTTGAGCTGAATTTTATATATTTTCTTGGTCTGAATTACTTTTCCTACTTTGCCCGCTGAATCTACAGTCTCCAGATATTTTTCTTTATTTGGTGGATTGTTGGCATGCGTTGGGCGATTATTGAAAAAAGCTGGGGCATGCCACCGATCCTTAAAAAAAATTTAAAAAAATCAAAATTCAATCTACAGTCGAAATGTCACTTTCTTCCAGAAAGAGACATGCATTGCCACCGAAAGAACATGCCGCAGATGATGACAATGTAACGCAACTCGCCAATTCTGTAATTCTTATTTAATCAGTGTCAAACTGCTTATCTTCGCTTGAACTCGAAGCTTGCAAGATCATGAAAAAGAAAAACGAATGAGAATTGTATCATTAATGAAGGGAAAGTAGTAACTTGACCGCATGCTAATTTATGAAGGGCTGCAGCTTTTCGCTGGTATCGAAAAGATCGAACAGATTGATGGCTTTCAGATTCTGAATTCAGAAGAATGATACCGTATCATGTAGATTAAAGTTGAGACTCCATATTAATTGCACAACGTTGATCTTGGACGGGAAATGGAGTCGCGGGGAGAGTCTACAGAAGCATGTCGGACTTCGCCGGCAACCTCCGGAAGAAATTAAAGGGAACAGATGGCATACGGCTCCGGAAGCGAGGGTGGCGGAGCAGGAACATTCCGACGAGCACCGCCAGCACCTGGAACGGCGTCACGTAGAGGACGACGGCGATGGCGAGGGAGAGCAGGATGAAGATGGTGGTGGCGCGTGGGTCTCGCCAGCTGAGAAGCGCCTGCGCCCGCTCGCCCTGCGTCGCCATATCGCCCATGACGGTCTGCACCTTCCCCGCCACACTCCGCAAACGGTCGTACCGGTTGCGTATGACGTCGGCGGGCCTCGACGACGGGAACGTGTCGCACTCCTCGTCGAGCTCGTCTGGTCGGGCCACCTCCGCCTGCGACAGCCTCGTGTCCATGTGCGGCGGATTTCGCGGCCGGAACCGGTAGTTCCAAGCGCCCACCAGGAAGAGGTAGAGGAACACGGTGGGCAGGATCAGATCCGGATAGAAGACCAGGATGACGAACAGGACGTGAACTAGGATGGTCGTCACCGGGTTCCTCCAGCTCCGCACGGCGTCGAACCATCGGGCTGCCGCGGCCACGCCGGAGAGCAGCGACGTGATGCGGTTGAAGTTGGCCTTGCTCCGCCGCAGGCTAAACATGTGGGAGTCCACGTCAAGCATGTATTCCACCACCTCCCGCAGCAACGGCGGCTCTGCGCGGCCCAGCCGAGCGGCCACGATGATCATTGCCTGGCGCCGGAGGTAGTCCATCATCCTCATCGAAATCGGCTGGACATAGTGCATCTTCGGCAGCAGCGGCTTCCCGTAGAGGGCCAACATGTTCACCCACGAGGTGCAGGTGAATCTGACGGCCAAATGCAGCTCCCCTGTTTTTCTCAGGCCGGAGGGGTGTAGCGTTAACAGGGGATAGAAATGGGTGTAGACTCGGTCGGTCTCCAGTGTTGACAACCGGATCCGGACCTTGCCGATCCTCTGGTCCCTGACGCCCTCCTTGTGGCCGCCCCAATGGCAGTTGTCGAAGACGACGATGGTGACCACCGTGCAGGGATCGAACACCTCCCAAGTGTACTGCTCGTGCCACTGCGGCGAGAGACTGTTGAGGACCGTCCGCGTCCGGACCCATTTGGATCCGTACCGAGCAACGCAGTAGGCATCAGTTCGCCCGTCCGTGGCCTTCATCGGCATGAGGTTGCGCGCCCCGAGGATCCCGAGCTCAAAGACTCCAATGCTCTGCCTAGGCCGGAGCAACTTCGACGCCGACGCCGGCTGGAAGTCGCTACTGTAGAGCGTCGATTCGTCGAGCACGTGGTAGCCCATCTCGAGATAGAGATGGAGGTGGATCTTGCTGGAGAACTTGTGCTGTTCCTTCTTCTTCTCACTCTCGCCGGCCACCTCGTCTGAGGCCGTCGGCTTGGCGAGGCTGAACCAACGAGGCTCCACCGGTTTGTGATGATGCTCCATCCGCTTATACGCGTAGGACAGTGGCAGCACCAGCCGGCCGAGCGTCTCGTGGCGGTTCGCCGCCACCCGGTCCTCCACCGTCAACACAAGCGGCTCCTCGAACGGCTCCGACGCCACGAACATGAGCTCGTCGTTCCAAACAGGGTTGATCGTGCCGGGGACGCCGCGAGTGCATAACATTTGGTGGCCCAGCTGTGCTCGGAGCAAGACCTGGACCGGCGGGCGGCTCCTATCGTGGGGCACGAGGTCCTGCGCCCCGATGGCGATGACACGGAGATAGACGAGCCTGGGAGAGAAGTAGACCTTGGAGCGGGTGTTGGCTAGGCCTTCGAGGCTGACGTCGTGGGCGTCGGACTGCCAAGCAATGGGGAAGGCCTCGTCGGCCTGCGTCCCCATCCACACAGAGAGCAAGAGCTCGCCATTCTTAATCTTGTCCCCCTTCTTGTCCTCCAGCTTGTACCATTGCGGCGCCAGGGGGCTATCGGGGGGCATCCGCTGGGGCACCTCAGCCAGGTCGAAGGTGAGTCGTCCCACGAAGTCATCCCTCAGCAAGTCCTTGTCCTTGACGACCACCTCGAGGACGTTGGCCTGGAGATTGTGCTGGGAGAAGGCGAAGATCTGCTGCCACACGGGATTGGAATTCTTGTCCAGGTATTTCGTTCTGGCCTTGTAGTTGCCGAGCTTGAGCTCCACGTACGGATCGAGGGAGCCGGTGATGTCCATGGTGGGGAGGTCCCGAGCCCTCACCACGTTCACGTACAGGTATCGCATCTGCTCCACCAGGTCATAGGTGGAGGCGATCTTCTCGCCTGCGGCGCCGAGGATTGCGCTGCGGAACCTGGGGCGGCTTGCCAGGGGCGGCGGCGTCTCCACGAGGTCGTACTGACTGCCGGGTCGGAGGGGAGGGAGGAGTTGGATCAGGGCCGGCGGAGGCGCAGCTTTCGCCTCCGCTGCTGCCGCCCGTGCTTGGGTTTGGGACATGTTCATGACCGGAGGTAAGTCCGACATAGCCTGCTTCACCTGTGCGATGTCGTACGCCAATCCTCCGCCGGCAGCGGTGGCAGCGGCAGCGCTACCGGTATCGCCGACTCCGACGGAGTAGAACGCCCGAGGCGGCTCCTCCGGAGCGACTGACGAAGAGGCCTTCGTCGTCGTCGTCTTCTTCTCTTTGTTCTCCGTTTGAGCTTCCTCGACGGCGACGAAAGGACCAGCGAGCGGCACATCCGCCGCGAGGCTGACCTCCGCGGCTGACTCCGGCATTGCGTAGACGCGGAGTCCGATATCACCGCGGACGTTCGAGAACATGCCTCGCTTATCGAGGGGAAACCGCAGCAGCACCCCGTCGCTGGCGGACAGCGGGACGGACGCCCCGGAGATGCGGACGCGGCCAAGGAAATTAGGTCGGCTGCCGACGCTATCGGACCTCTTATCGTGGTACACCGACACCTCAATGGTCTTGTCGACGAGCTGCGCGACGTCGGAGACGTTGAAGACGAAGGTCTCGTTCCACGCCGGGCTAAGGTCCTTGAACTTGGTCTGCGTGCGCTGGCGCTGGTCGTTGAACTCCACCTCCACGAACGGGTTCGCAGACCCGTGGCCATCCTTCGGCATCAACCCCGCTGCATCCGCAACCTCCACCACCACCTTCATCTCCGTTTCACACTCTTTCCCCCCACAGATTGCACTAATCCCCGCCGGCCGACGACGTCGATGCCCCTCACGATCGTCAGAGAAGCAGCAGGAACAATGAAATGGAAGACTTTGGGTGAACAGGGAGGTCAATTATCACGACAAAAGAAAGGAAATCGGCAAGTGGAGTGGGGATGGATTGGAGATTGATGTCGTTCCAAAAGCTGTTGGTGACTGCATCACATGGAGTATTTCTTGGGTTGCAATGGAAGGAAGTAATCGAAGTATTTGGGTTGACTCAACAATAATTCCCGGTGGATTTGAAGGATTGTGGGGGCGTGCGTAGCTGTACGCCACGCGGTGCATCATGTATATCTATCTTTTTTATCAACAACAAATTATAAAACAGAGACAGAGCTTAATGATATATATAATAGACCAACCTTTTTCATTCATTAATGGTGGATGGCGCATTAATTAATCTCCCAAGAAACAAATGCGCTTCTAGTTGTCCACTTCAAAAGAGCCATCAACTAGTCGTAGGAACTTGTCACTGTTAATTGCGCTTTATTGGTGAGACGTCTGAAGCTTCTTGATTGAGCTTCGATGGTAAAAGAAGAGTAACTTAGCCACAATTAGCGAGATAATCCGTGATCGGAAACCTGGAAAAGAGGAAAGGACAAGAGATTAGAAAATAGAGAGGATGGAGGACGTTGGATTGGAGGTCACTCTCAATCGTTTGGCTTTCAGTAACAGTGGTTGGGGTTTTTTGGAGTTTGGTGGAAGGGAGAGTTTGTCATGGAATGTTGATTGATTGCTGCCGACAGATTGGAAGGGAAGACGGTAACGTAACTACACTCTGATGCTAGTTTTAGTTCAACTTGATACTTAAACACATATCGAACAACTTGAGTGTTACTTTTACTTGGCTAACATTGGGACCTTCTGTGATGTGAATCCTTTACCTTACGGTATAGTTTTTCTTGATAATAATTAAGCCTGTTGGTGCCACAATATATTACAAGAAAATGTACGCCGTGATAATTTCTTTCTTTTTATTTATAATTTGTTGTTTTTTTTAAACTCATGCTTTGGAACCATGGACATGTTTGAGCTGAAAGCAGTAAAAAAACGGGGACAGGCATTTAATTGTAATGGTACGCGCACAATGATAAGGCCACATCAGACCTGGCATGTGAATTTCATGCTAGTCTCATGCTACAAACAACAATAACAAAGCTGAAAGTAGTGAAAAAATGGGGACAGGCATTTAATTGTAATGGTACGCGCACAATGATAAACAGCTCCGGTCCTTCGACACCGAAGGCCTGGGCTGAAAAAAAAAATAATTATTTTATAGCAGTCCCAAATCTCTAATTTTTTATTTTTTATCATTTTATAAATTACAATCTAAAAGGATAAAAATAAAAGATAATATCAAAATGGTCTGAAATATGAATTTGGGTCCAACAACCCAAGACCCCAATTACATGCCTAAAAATATAAAAGTAAAAGACAATATCAAAAGATTCTAAATATAAATTTGGGTTCAACTATCCAAGACCCCAATTACATGCCTATAATACATAATACTAAAAAAAATAATTTTGGGTCTTCTCAAATTATGGGCTCAGGGTCATCGCCCAGTGTCACCCTCCTCCAGGGTCGGCCCTGATGATAAGGTCAAATCAGACCTGGCATGTGAATTTCATGTTAGTCTCATGCTACAAACAACAATAACAACTAAATATTTTTTCAATCAATGCAGTCGACTGTATAAATCTTTTTAAGCCATTAAATTTTATATTCTACTATATCAGCATCTATATTTAAATAAATTTTATCTTATTTTATTATTCCTAACCAAGTTTTTTTAGTCTTCCTCGCTTGATATGCATATTTATCATAGTTTCACATCGCCTAACTTAAGCATTTATTGACCGTCTAAGTACATATCCATACCATCTTAAACGTGTCTCTCAATCACTTTTCCTCAATAGATGCAACTCTGACTTTCTCTCTAATACTTTCATTTCTTATTTTGTCCATCTTGTATGTCCACACATCCACCTTAACATCCTCATCTCTGCAACTCTTATCTTCTGCTCATGTGCTCGAGTCATAGCCCAACATTCAGCTTCATCCTCGTATGTCCACACAATTCATCTATCATTTTACAAAAATGATCCTAAATATTTAAATCTCTCGGTTGCGGGCAACTTGTCCTCTTCTATCTTATCAATTGTCTCATTACTTCTTGATCCCGTCCGGAAACTGACTCAGAGAGACCGCCGGGTGAGGTGGATAAATGTTGATCGAATCGCAACGTCCCGGAGGGGGTATGCTGAGATGGTTTCTACGTTGACCAAGTCATCAAAAGTCCTTTGGTCAACGCTACCTGCAGCCAGAGACCAGGTCGGCCCGGTCCCTGGTACCCCGATGCTCGAGGCATATTCAAGGAGTATATAAGTAATAGACTAAGACATAAAATATTAAAATGCGTATAGAATATAAACGAAGAACGTACCCTGACCCAGGGAAGCCCTCGGATGGGACCCGGAAGAGAAGATTATTCCGAGCGGGATGAAGAGCTGGATTTGACGGCACCTAGTCGAGCATGACCTGGATCTGGAGGATGGCAGGCAGGCCGGGAGCCGGGACATAATATTGGCACGTAGGCCAGGATATAATGATGACATGAAGGCCGAAACATGATATCGGCACACAGGCCGAGATATGACATACAACCAGATTAGATCAGTGCATAAGTTGGAACATAGTGCACAAGCTAGATCAACGCGAAGGTCAGAACACAATAACGGGCCGAAGGCTAGGAACAACAACGACTCACAAAATGGACATAGTCTAA
>JBBMJZ010000143.1:18832734-18848636 GCA_037833815.1 Zingiber zerumbet | reverse complement strand
CACGCTGGGAGGATTGACTGAGGCCTGCGAGTCGCAGTTTCCTTGAAACAGATTCGCCCCCACCTCCGGCTGTGCTTCAAGGCTTACTCGGATCGTCTGTTTCGAGGATACAACGGTCTGACCGTGAACTCGACCAAGCACTGGTGGTCACGGCGAACTGAATGGTACCCGAATGCTATCGCGTGCACTTCGCTGTGTGTCTGCATAACCTTTTGCATGTGGTCGCGAAACGCCAAAAGGATCAACGTGGTAAAATGTTGGTTGATCCATTGGGCAAATTTTTGCCCGGACCGATTCAGCATTCATGTGCGCAGGTTGCCTCTCGAGTCAACTTAACTCCCGAGCCCTAGATTTGCACCTCCTACGAACTCACACATGAGAGAGAACCTTTCCCTATGTATTTGTTCACAACATTAATGTAAATGAATCAATATAAACCAACAAAATTACCTTGAAACTCTCAATGTGGGACTAAAGTCTCATTCACAATGAAACTCCTTTTCTTCCACCTCTTCTCCATTCACACTTAATCAACACGTTAATTGCTTGAAAAATATGAAATTGAAATTCGTTCACTTGCGTGCCAAAGGTCATCTCTTTCCCGTTTTCCATGGTCAGAAAAATCCAACATTTCTCTGTTCTACAAATTGCCTGGTTAGGCTATTCTAAACAGAAAAAGAATCTCGTGTTAACAACGCTTACAGATGGACTAATTTTGCCATTCTTCATAAGGAACAAATGTGAAATAGCTATTTACTAACGATTGCAAGCTTATCGATTGGCCCCTCACCTCATCCTCTTCCTCACTTCATCATCCTGGTTTCAATTTGAAACTTGTCTCCGTTTAACATTGATCCTGAATTGCAGACAAACATTGCAAATTGATAGTTAAGTCAGGCTGCCATATGGTGACTGGTTAATAGCTAACGAGCGTTATCTCCTCAGAAGTCTCATCAATCATGGCATCCAAAGTCATCTCTGTCAAGTGGAATATCTGTTTAGTTGCAGTAGCATGAATGCATTCACGAGCCAGAATAGCAACATTCCACCAAATCTCCTTAATGTTTTGAATCCTGCAAGTGGAAGAGCAATGATCTTCTTCTGAAACCTCTCAACCAATCAATACGACAAAGAAGAGCTGGTTTTCTGCCAACTTTCAGAGGTTAAGTGTGGTAGTTAGCTATTGGTGAGGTCAACTTAGTTTCTAAATTTTAAAAACTGATGAAGAATTACATGTGCTTCGTTTAGTTTTGATTAAAAAAAAAAAGGCTGGAAATACAAATAATTCAGTATGTTAGAAGGTCCACATGCAATCACATCAAATTATTGTATGAACAGCTTGGCCCTATTCCATATCCATGAATCAAACAGGGGAAAGACAATGGAGAATGTCTGAAGGGCCCTTTCCAGTTGAATTTACAGGTTTAATTTATTGTTTTATCAACTTTACTTAAGATTATTAGTAAAGTGGAATTTCCATTGAAACCAGATAATTTATCCCACTAACTAATCACCGGTGGTGCAGCAAAGTAGAATACATTCCATTTTCCCACATTAAATAATTAACAAAATGAGTTAATTGTTAATTATCCCTAACCTTTATTACTTACAGGTAAATCTATTTCTTTCCTTTTTAATTTTAGTGAACCTTTCATGCAATAAGATATTGACAAAATCTAACATGATAATTTTATCAAACCCAAATAACAAGTATCAATGACTGTTAATCATCTTTAATTAAATATTGCGTGACAAATAAATAAAAAAATAAAGTCAAATAATAAAATTATATCAAGCTTAATGAGTCATTGATCACGTAAACCATCTAAAATAATATTTTGAGATTAGCTGGTCATGTAATTGCAATCAAATCGCACAGAAAAAATATTAAATGCTTAAACAAAGCATCAGAGTTATTAAAATATAAAGATGAGAATAAATTTAATGCCTGCGTCACGTCGCATGTTTGTGGGCATAGAGTGAAATTCTGATCGTATCCCTACAGTGGCTTGGATTTTTTTTTTTAAATTTTTTTCTAAATTGATAAATAAATAATAGAAATACAATTTATGTAGTCCGTCAAAAATAAATAAATAAATAATATATAGAAAATGTTTACATTTTGAAGTTGGGATTTCGTGAGCTTGAGTTTCCACTTTAGACTTAATTATTAGAAAGAATTTTTTTTTTTCTCAACTCGAAACGGTCTGCAAAGGTCGTGGGCCCAACGGGTCAGGCTTCTTGATCCATCTTCAAATAGATTGATAAAATCTTAACATAATCTACTTAAATTTATCTATCTATCTGGTTCTAATCAAGAGTTATTATACTAGACTGTTTTGAATAAATATTATTATCTTTTACTCTAATAATATCGTTGCACGAAACTACAATTGTTGGGACAAATTTATTTTTTCTTTTAAAAAAAGGAGTAAATCAAAATATATGATATTGCAGGAGCAAATTTTAAATTTGGAAAAGAGAAATCAAACTGTAATTTGCGACTGACTGACTGTCATATCAAGATACTGAAGCGCAATGATAAGCATATAAATGCGAATCCCCAGAATTCAGGAACAATTATAAAAAAATGGAAAAATGCACAATTAGAATCATACAAAGTTACAAATATGTGGGCAGTTCCCTTCTGAAACAATATGGCAACTGAGGCTTTACCAAAAGCATTATCATTGCTCAAAAACAATGTCAGGAAATGTGAAGCATGCAACCATGAGAAAGTAACCGTACTCAACAAATATGCACAAGTTTTAGCATTGCCAATAAAACAAGATTAATATTACGCAATCAGTTATCATAGCAGTACATCTGTTGTCGTGGTGAGGAGGATGGCATTATTAGATTTACATATAACACTCAACTCTCATGTGCATTAACTGTTTCTTCGTTTATTAGAGCTTCGCACTCCCCTGAGCCCTGTGTGTCTAGCAGCGGTGGCAGTGGGGCTGGGTTCCCCCCATGAGGCTGACGGTTCTACTTGGCACAACCTGAAGAACGCCTGGTTGCTCTGCACAATTCCGTTTAATGGAGTGAAAAATTAATAAAATATTGGAAACTTGATTAAGTTCAGCAAGTGTTTTTGGACAGTGAAAACAATCATTAAACACAGCTTAGTGGACAGACTAGCTGTCAATGGGTTACATGTCTCAGGTTAACAAAGGTGCTGAGTACACGACAGCTTAACAATCTGGGAAACAATATGACTCATTACCTTGCATAATGAACAGACGCTGACGTTGAAAGAATAAAAATACGTAAAGAAAAAAAAAAGGAAAGAAGAAACTGACCCTAACTGAAAGTGCTTTTGACTTAGGTAGGACTGTAAATGCAATTCCTGTTTGCTTTTATTTCGTTGGTTTAAATACAAAATAACCAGAATGAAGAAAAGGAAACATCCTTTTTGATTTTTATAGTTTCGTCAAAACAAATGGTAGCTAATCAATACTGCATAATTATGATAATAATTGTGTCAAAGCCAATATATTCCTGATTGGTTTAGGGTTCAAAATAATTCAGTCAGTTTAAAATTTTTTGCAGATGCACCTAAATTTTAATTGGATGGGATCAGTTAAACAATTGAACACAGCTTATTCAGGAGCGTTGTGGCATCATCCTATCAGCTTACAGATGTTCATAATCAGAAAATTTATCAAGTGGTGCGGTCTGAAAAGAGGCCACGCAGAGTCAGTCCTGCCTTAATGTTTTCTGATTGCTTCTGCCATGCCTATTTGAATTTACTAGCAAATGTTACCTTCTAATCTAATACATGGATCCATAAATAGAAATATTTTTAGTTCAATGTCACAACAAATTATTCCAAACTTAACCTTTTAAAAACAAGTAAAAAAAAGGAAATATAATAGATAAAAGATTCCCCTTTCAATTTAGTAAAAGGATTACATTTTCCTTCTAATTTCAGATCATTGATGACTTTGAAGCAACTGAGAATAGAACAGTCTAAAAGATTGAAAATCATAGCACAGGAAAGGTAGAAGACAAGAGATACAAAAATTGTTATAAAGAACAAAAACTACAGAAAGGATACTATGTACAACATATACAACAGCAAATTAGATTGTATGATTTGGTAGAATTAGTCGGTCAGTGAACCTGCCAATTAAGCAATTTGAATTCAGGGCCTAAGTGGACAAACAGGTAAGAAAAACCCAGTCTCAAGGCTTAAAAGACAAATTTAGAGAAGTTGACATTGAGATGGCCAGCAAAAAATTACAACCGAATGGCATACTGTGACAAGGCAAAAGATATAAATATGTTTGAAGAAAGACATATTAAAATAAATCTTGCACCGAGATAATAAGACAAAACCTATAATTCTTCATGTAATGTAGCTAACAGACAAGATAATCTAGGCAAAATAACTCAATAAACAATTCCTGCTAGATAAGCAATATGAATTCAAGGCCAAAGTGGACAATTAGGTAGTGAAAAATTCAGTTTCAAGGCCTAAAAGTCAATTTCTAAAGTTTAGATTCGAGATATCTATCCTGTCTCAAGGCAAGGTATCGTACATGAATATATGGTGAAGAGAGACCTTAGAAAGATTTCGCACCCAAACGCTAATGAAAAACCGATCAATTCGCCTTGAAGTGTAGTCAACAGAAAAGCAAATAATCTAGGCAAAGGAACTCACTCGACAATTCCTCGACCTGCGACTTGGTCAGCTTCGCAGAGAATCCACTCGCCGCATGCGTGTAATGGTAGATCAGCGATTCCTTGGCGGCATCCTCACTGCAAGAGGAACAAAATCAGATCTTTATCAAAAATAAGCCAAATCTTCAAATGCAAACCATGAAAAATCAGATTTCCGTAGCAAAAAAATGGCAACTACAACCCTAGCGAGCGGATCGACCGACCTGCCGAGGACTGCGGCAAGGGTTTGGATGTGGAAGGCCTCGGGCTCCACTGTCTCTGGCTTTTGCACGTAGACAATTTGGACGGTGGCCTGCTCCGGCTCCGGGTGCTTCGTGGTCGGCTCAGCCATGGCGGAGGTCAGTAGAGGAAGAGATGAGAAGACGAATACTACGAGAAGGGAAAGAAGGGCGAGGAGGGTGAAGGGGAATGACCTGCTCATGGTAATGGTCGCCGGATGAAGTAGGTCAATATAAAGCGTTGGCTCCGAGTCGATCTCTTCGGCGTTAAGAAACGGAGCAGATAAGGAAGCCGGCCGAGGAGACGCATCCAAATTGGGATGTTGACCACGCTGTCCGCTGCTGCCTCTTGGAATAATTTTACTTTTTTTAGGGCGACATTTTTTGTTTAGCTGATGGGACGGACTCCCCTAGGGCAAAATTTGTTTTACTTACAACCCATTAACACCTGTAAAACTTAATAGGGCAGCGTGTCAATTATCACATCCAAATAATATTACTTTAAAACAAAATCTAAAAAATAAAAAATGAATTTTAATAAATAACATTTGTTGACAACTTAACGCCATAACGATTGCAGAATTACAATATTTTGCATATACAGCCATTTTGTTAAACTCACAACATGTATGAAATTACACACGTGTAAATGGATTGAGGAAATTAACAAACAGATCCCATTCATAAAAATGACTTCGGAGGAGAGAGACACCGCTGAGAATAAAGTACAGCTTGAGGCAGAGAAATGTCAGGTTAACTGTAAGTGGATCGTTGCACCAGAAATTGAAACACTTGAAGCTTTCCCTGGCATGCGTGCAGAAACCAGGAAAAGGATATGTATATGCTCGGTTCAAATTATGTTAGCTACCAAAATGCCAGCTTTCCCTGTCGGTGTATGCATGATTCTGAAGAATTAACAGCAAGACAAATAGACCTGGGATGTTTAGATCAGGTAAATTCCATCCTGTAGAGGTTGAGTATTTGTCATTTTGTCGTCGTAACTAATGAGTGACTACTTCATGAGATGATAAATACATGAAGGAATTTTACATCTGCAACAGCAAATTGATCTTTTATATTAAGAGGAGGTTGCACCCACTCGGATGTATATATTGGCGATGTACCACCTTTCTTGTCATTAGTACACTTGTCTACATGGCCATTATTATTAAAAACACATCACTCTTGGAAATGAGATAGCAAAACAATTAAATTCGGAAAGGTTGCATTACCTGAAAGTTGCAACTTTATCCGGTGAGTTACAAATGCCTGTAATGGTCATTAGCAAGAGTTACCAACCTCAGACAAAGCATGAACCACTAGAAAAGTAAAATCTACAAAAGACCTGCCATGCAGAAGGCATGTATTCGCGGTACAAAACCTTGTCTGTATCTCTGCTTGAAGTACACATTTCAAGATCCCTGATGATGTCAAAAAAACATATTACACGCACATATCTAACTGACCACAAGAATAAACAACAAATAAAGTACTAGCAACAGCAACCAAAAATCATGCAGAATTCACATTCATGAACACTACACACACATAATCAGGGACAGATAAGATTATAACAATGAGGGACAACCATTGTAAATTCATCAACTATGAAAGAAGTGCTAACTCAAGTAATCAAAAAAGAGGAAACTCGTGGCCATATAGAAAAATATTTATATTTAGCAAGGAGAAAATTCACTTTTCATATCATCAATCCTCTTTTCATCCCAAGAAAAACAACATAAATCATATTGTTCATGCATAAACTCCAAGACCATAATAAAAAGCATCCTTCTATCATGAGAAAATACATTATATTATCATCAACTTTGACCTTTAGTGTTTTATCCAGATATACTTCTGGCATAATGCGATCAAGCACCCATTATAATGCCTTACAACCATCCAGTACAGGACAAAAAACGGTTTATTCATCAACTGGGCATATGATATGTCAAAACTCAGCAGGACGTGAGAGAGGATGTGTCATCACTTTGTAGTTTCTTACATATTCTTGGTTATATCCTATATTACTACAACATCTATAAACAGTGCATATACACTTGCAATATCAATGATAAAGTACAAGGGGTATTCTGAGATTCTAACATCAAATTAAGTGCCTCTTTACTGACCTCTGTGCATCAATGGACGTTCCAGCACTAAATATACTTGCTTTAGAAACTAACACCAGGACAGGTTGCACCTCTAAGAATTTCCGTATCTCCTGAACAATAGTTTCTACCAGATGTTGAAAAGACATAGTTCCCCTGGAAAACAAGTAAAGTTTGGAGCCAAACAATAGAAAACTAGTTGTAGATATTCAATACAAGAGGTCCAATGTCTTCAAGGAATATAGAAAGGAAAAAAAGAGTTGAATTATGTACTGGTTATACACGAATGTAGTCATTTATATATTTTAAGAGAAAAAACTATTAGACTTTGGTAAATAGAAAGAGAACAAAGAGGACAGAGGAGTGCATCAACCAAGTCCTTACAGTGTATTTGGATTTTGGATTAAGTTGAAAAGGCTCCAATTTAATGATGATACAATCTACATTTTCTTAATCAAAAGGCAGAAATTACTATGCAAATTATCAAGCAGTAAGCCAATCTCTTGACACCCAACCACCAGGTGAAGAAAAGTTCAGGTTGGCTATATGTTTCTCTAAATATTTGAACAATAAATTAATTATATACAAAGCAGAATTTTAACTCGTACCATGTTGAAGCAAAATTTTAGATAATTTGTTCAACCAAAATCCTGCATGTAATTTAGTCACAAGGCTCAGAAGCCTCTGTAATGCTTACAAATAAAGCATGTAGGTCCTAGTACTGGATCAAGCAATGTTAGTCATATCAAGGGATTTACAATGTTGGGCATTAAAACTGTGGACAGTTGATATCAAGGGAAAAGAATCATCTGCTCATTCTCTAATTTGAAGTGATGAACTAATCAAATTAAACAGCTGTCCTCACAAGTATTATGTGTTCATTTTTCATTGAATGAACATGTGTGCCAGGTCTGTTGTTGCCAAACAGAAATATAAAATTAAAAAATGAATGGACAGAGTGAAGAGTGGTAGCAATCCAGTGTCTGCTACTCGTTCACTCTATTAGAATTTACTAGGTAATACTTCTATTTGACTAGATATGGTATAATTCTTTTTATTCCTCCTAATACAAGAATATACATGAAACCATGTTTCAATGAGGGGCTCCCTTATATCCCATGATTAAATGAGGTGTCCCTGTGAAACCGTGATTCAATGGTCCAGCCTATAAAGGTAAACCAAGGACTGATCCTCTTCCTCCTATACTGGTCTTTCTCACCAATAGATCCTATTTTATCAGCTCCTCAAAATCTCTCGCTTTTAGGTCTGGTTGAGTACATTAGTTCTTTCTTCTTTTTTTCCAGTTGTAAGAAGGGACCATCAGACATTCCGGGTGCTCAACAAAGCAGCTGAGATCAGTCAGTGTTGGCTGATTTCCAGTCATTTGCCAATGCTTATGCTATAACATAAATTATTTATACCTCTTATAATCCACGGAATTCGAAGGTTGAATGGAACGATCAATCCAATAGAAGGCACCGATGCTGTGGAAAAAAGTTTATTCAAAGCACAATCAGTTTCTGAGCACATTAAGCATATTTTCAAGAGATATTAAAGGTTCATCAAAATAAAGTAGATGAATGATAAAGGCTAATGGAACTCCACATAATTCAGTTTGAGAACATAATGGAACCAAATGACTGTCTACGACAATCTTTCTTTTGATTTGAGTTTGTCCATTGGAAGCAGAGCCACCAGCTTATATATATATATATATATATATATATATATAACAATCTAATAGTTTACTGAAACTCAATTTGGATTGCATCTCCTAGTTCATAATATCCATTATGGTTCCCATCCAAATCCCTTAACCTAGAAATGCAATCATATTGATATGTTTGTATACAAAATCAAGCAAAGATCATTTTAATTCTGTGGAAATTCATACATTGAAATTGTTTGGAAACAAAAGAAAGAAAGAAAAAAAATTAAACAGACAAAATCACTACAAAAACACGAATGAATATATGACTCTTTTACAACTATTCTTCCATCAATTTAATACACAGCCAACTAAACAGCAAGACTTGAGAGAGATTCTATCCAGCTATAATAAATTGATTAAATAACTCACTACTTGACCTGAATAACAAAACTGTAAACATTATCTCCACATATGGAAAACCAATACCAGATGAAATACCTAGACCATGCCTAAATTTCTGCATATCAGGTAACCAATGACATGCGAATTTTCTGACAGCTACCATCCAGGCATGTGAGTCATAAATGTCACATGCCATTTGCCAACAAAAAATCACAATATTCCTGCTCCATATATGACATGATTAATTATATGAAAAAACATGAAAATTTTGAAACTATAACAACTCTATTGACAATAAAATGGAATGGTGAATTCATGTAATAGGCTTAAAAAAAGGATAAAATTTTCTGTAAATAGTACGAAAAATAAATGTTGTTATGCAAACTAAATAGAATATAGACTCACTTTTTAGAACCAATAAATAGTATATTAAGCCAGGTAGTTGTGACACAACCATGTGAACATTCTGTCCATAAATGAGGTGTATGAAGATTAAGAATCCTTGAGATGACTCACTTAGATAAGCAACATGTTGGACATGATAGCAAACAATCTACTGACTCCCACTTAACATTGCATAAGTAAATTTTACATCATAAATTCCATGCTTCAAAATCATGAATAGAACTTGATTCTGGATGTCATCTGAAAGGGATATGAAGAGTACCTAAAATCTTTGATGAAATAAACATGGAACTTCACTTACATGGGAAAGCAAACAGAAAAGACAATTCAACAACAAATGATCACCTATCTATCAAAAGAAAATGAATGCCAACGCCAAGAACTCCACTTTCAACTTGAGCGCGTGAGTGCATGGTCTGTACATTCAACCAATACGACAATTTTTCAATGAAGCATCAATGCACCAATTATCAATGACAAAGTGTATCTCAAGGATTTCATCTTCAAGAAAGCACAAAATAATCCAAGTATTTGCAGTTTAAACAGTGGACGAGCACCTATTTACTTTGCTTAACAAGATCAAAAAAGTATTGATGTCATTGATTCCTACATCTATCATGCAAAAAAGTATAGGATCATGGTTCATGACTACAAGTCAAGCCAAAAGCATATTCGAATTTAATCCGACTCAACATGACTCACTTGTATAAACTAATATAATAATTAGAAAACAGGAAACAAAGACAATTAAGAACAGGCATATGTCTTGAGATTTTCAAATTTCAACTGCTATGGTTATCAGTTATAATTCAAAATACCAGGAAGGGAGTTTTGGTACTTAGGACCTATAATTAAATATTCAAGAAATAACAGATATTTGCACTTTACTAAGGAAAAAAATTGCAAATGAATGCACAGCACATAAACTAAAGAGCAATAAGCAATGCATATAAGTCTTTGCACTTTATTAAGGAAAAAATTGCAAATGAAGGCACAGCACAAAAACTAAAGAGCAATAAGCAATGCATATAAGTCCGTTATCTTGTTGTGTAATGCATATGCAAAGTGCAACATCATGTCGTGATAAGAAAGGATATAGAACCTCATAATAACAAGAGCAAGGGCACAAGTTACTAGCAGTTTATGAAACAAAGAGGACTTGCCTTTAAAGCAGCTAGGAATTCGTAGCTATCATAACAACGGATATACAAGAAGCGCTTCATGCAGGCTACAATCAGTTCATCATATACTGAGTTCATGATTGAAGCCTCACCATGATATTCCTGAAAGCCCTCCTGATGTGCTCGATTGCTTCCATTGATAGATCCTGCAAAGGTTATTATAAAGTTGAATTATGAAGAGTAGCAACTGCTAGAGACTCACAAAAACAAGATTATGTGCAATAATATTTTATTTGTCTCATTTACTTGGACAAAACTGAAGAGAAAACAAATAGAATGTGTTTATCTTGTTTTCATGCTATTTCATTCATCTTATTTTACTCTGACAGAATTGAAGAGAAAGAAACACTCTCACCTAATTATTAGTGTTGTTAGATCTATAGATTCATTTTCATCCATTCCCACCCGGTTTGGGCAGAAGCAAAATAGGATGAATTGATAGAATTTGATTCCTTCCTCTCTATTTCCTACCAAGTCAACAAGAAAAATCAAACATTTAATAGCTTTGTTTTTGTCCCTCTCCTTTCAGTCCATGTAAACACAGCATAAGACAATTACATGGAACACTAATTTCTAGTAAATACTAAACAGGAACCAATCATTACTCTTTTCACTAATTCAACTTGCCCACTTATTTCTTTCAACCGTTCAGCATTCTTGGATGAGTTGAATGACACGGGATTAATAAAAATGTGTAAAGCCGACCATCAGAAACGAAGACAAAGGTGCTAGAAACGCTCACCAAGGATCCCCAATATACGGAACTTCAGGATCTGGGTGAGGCGGCGAACGTCAAAACGGCAATCTAGATCAAAGTAGATCACTATGCGCTCCAACCCCCCGAAACGGATACCCTTCCACTCTTTGGGAAGAATACAGTGGACGGCCGCCTGGCGAAAATATGCGGATGAGTAACTAGGTGGAATTAGGGGCGAACCAGAAGCAGGGGAAACCACGAATGCGCGCGCTATTCGTTGGAGCGTACCTGGAGAAGCACTTGGGATTTGGCCGAGGAGGACGGGCCGGTGATCTCGACGACGTTGCCGACGCGAAGGGGAAGGCGATGGAGGGGAGGAAGGAAGAGGAGGCTGCGCTCGATGAGAAGCCTAGCGAGCATGGTCTTTGCGCTTTCGTCGCCATGGATCCAAGCTCGAGGATCCTCCGCCTCGTCGTTTATCCCTCTAGGGTTCATCAGAGACTGGCGCGCGAGGTCTCTCACGTAAAAACAACTTAAAAATAAGGGCCTTATTAGGAGATTTTAAAGAATAAGAGGTTTTTTCTAAAAGCTTCACTTTCGGCCCATTTTTATTTATGCCAAATCCAGGGGCGTGGAGTCCCGCATCATCGTTCTCACGATCTCTTCATCTCCATCGCGCTCACGGTTCCTTCTCCTTCCTCCTCCAAGGAAAGCAAGATCTTCAAGTTGGCCGCAACGATGTCAACCTTCAGCGGCGATGAAACCGCCCCCTTCTTTGGGTTCCTTGGCGCAGCGGCGGCCCTCGTTTTCTCATGTACTTTCTTTCAACTACTCCACCCTCTTAGGTTTTTGGTCTTGTCGTTCTTTTTTTCCTCGAAAAGGTCCATTGTTTTGACGTTTCGGTGGGTTTCAAGGCATGGGAGCGGCGTATGGAACCGCAAAGAGCGGCGTTGGCGTGGCATCGATGGGCGTGATGCGGCCGGAGCTCGTGATGAAGTCGATCGTGCCCGTGGTTATGGCTGGAGTGCTTGGAATCTACGGGCTCATTATCGCGGTGATTATAAGCACTGGGATCAACCCTAAGGCCAAGTCGTATTACCTCTTCGACGGGTATGCCCACCTCTCCTCCGGGCTTGCTTGTGGCCTCGCGGGACTCTCGGCTGGGATGGCGATTGGGATCGTTGGCGATGCTGGAGTCAGGTACTACTCATCCTTGTTAGATCTGAAGAAATTGTGTTTCACTCTTCAAGTTTGTTCATTTTTTTTTATTTTTTATTTTTGAAATCGAGGATTACTTACAGGTAGATGTCGAGTGTTATCTTGATCTGATTAGAGGAATACACAATACCTTGTGATTATGTTTTGCTTCAGTGCCATATAGCCAATTAGCTGGTTCTTGATTTATTGCATGGGAAATTTTGATTGTTTTTTCCATTAGAGATCTATTTCTATGGTTACAATGCTATTACTATAAGACGAATCTAAATCTGGTGGATAAATAAACTTAAGAGGGATTGCAACAACACCGGATCTTCAGGGTACTTCTTTGAAGTGCTTTTTTTTCATTCTAAGTATGATTTGTCATTTAACTGGCATCTCCTTTGTAGTTTGGGGGGATTTCATCTGTGTTGACTTGAGTTCATGTAATATGGTTATAAAAAATAAAAATTCATTTTCAATAAAAATATGAAAATATTGAAGAACTAGAAGAAACAGAGGGAAGCCTCTTCGAAAGAACATCTAGATAAGAGTTTACATAGGCCGTACTATATGGATCTTTTTAGAATGATGGCTTTCATATAATGAATTAACTTCATAAAAATGAAACAACCAAAAGAAACCCAGTGAAGCCACGATTGAGAAGCTTAGCATAAATGAGAAATGTTGAAATTTGTTTTCTGAAATAGAACTGATTGTCATGTTTGATTCTCTTTGTAACATTAGCTAATGAGATTATTCGGATTCTTATTCAAAATACTAATTTATTGTGAACTAGAGTTGTTATTTGTTACCTTCACAATGCCTGATTTCAAATTATTAAAGCATTATAAGTTAATCAATAAAATTAAATATTTGAAATGTTTATTTTGGAAAATTGGTTGAAGGTATGTGCTGTTTTATTCAAATGATCTTTCAAGTAGAAACATCTTCAAAACTAACACCTTACTCTAGGTCATGAGTTAGCAGACAACGATCAGTTTATATTTCTAATTGTGTTAGCTAAATATTAGTCAAAATAGACAATGTCAAATTGTAGCAGTGACTTAGGATTAAAATTGATTGAGTTAAAGGCAGTGGTCCATTTTGGAGGTTTGAGTTTAGGGGTTAGTGTATTGTTGTGGCTGCTATTGAAATGAATGCAGATAGTTAAAATTTTAGAAGCTCACCTATTCTAATTTATGTCTATCACAGGATGGTGTACTTTTAAAACTTGGATGCTACTAATTTTTCATGCATATGTTTTCTTCTTATGCTTCTATTTTTTTCTTTTGTTAAAGGAGCGCCCGCTAAAATGTATTGTATGCTACTTTAAGTGACAAGTATTCTCTAACAAAAGGCAGAAATAGTTCATTCAATTCTCACCCATTTGCTTGCTGATCCTTTTTAACAATCACTAGCGTGTCACTAGTGTCCCTAATGAACTAAGAGGCAGCTATATTCCTAGAAATTAACAAGTTTTGAAACTATTTGTTGTGACTTTCTCAGCCTTGTTGGTGATGCTTCACTTCATGTTAAGTTATTTGTTTAAATTTTAACAACGTCTTGCTTTTCTATTAAAGGTGTTCAGTAATCTGCTAATTCCACTTTGAATTAAGTGTATTATTATTTTTGTTTATTGCAGAGCCAACGCACAACAACCAAAACTGTTTGTAGGGATGATTCTCATCCTCATCTTTGCCGAAGCTCTTGCCCTCTATGGCCTTATTGTTGGGATCATCCTTTCTTCTCGCGCTGGTCAATCTCGAGCTGACTAAGAACACTAGTATAGCTGGCAATGTCATGCCTGCTCTGGTCATATATTTTTGTGAAAAACTACTGCATGTTTTATTATTTTCGTGACTTTACGCCTTGTTCAAGGACTTGTCGGGAACAAGAGCATGTTGTTGTTCAAATTCTTATTTCATCCTCGAATAATTAACAAGGCCTTGTCGGGAACAAGAGCATGTTGTTGTTCAAATTCTTATTTCATCCTCGAATAATTTTGCACTCATCTGTAGTGATACTATATTATGTCATGGAGAATCACCGTTGTGCATCTAAATTATTGCCTTAGATTGGATGTTCTTCGAAACATTTGCTTGGACGATGCTCTGCAGAATTCTACATTATCCTTAGCAATGCATAGTTTTTGTCCTTTGTTCAACACATTAACACAATGGTTAAACAACCAAACGCTAAGCTCATAAATTACTAAACATACTGTTTCAACAATCAACATTACAAAACAAGATCACCATCAATAGCAAGATGCATAGTGTTTTTGTTAATATTTTTCTATAGCTTATACAATGAAAAAACCTTATCCAATCAATCAGACAAATCTACAAATACATAACACAAGAAAAGAGGAGCTTTGAAGCTCAGTCAAATCCAAAAAGAAAATTGTTCAGTGTTGGACAGGACTTGAGTTCCTCTGAGACATCCATGGTAATGTTGCTCAAACAGACGGAATTCACTTTCACTGTCTAAGAGAACGGGTTGTTTTCTTCGAGTGGCCAGCCGAACCAAAGCCAAGAGGAGGGAAGTCATCCAGATTGAACTGGTTGGGGTTATTGCTTTTCGGTTTGACTTCTTCCGACTTCGCTTGCTGTCTATGAACCGACTGAAATCGTGCAGCAGGAACGGGTGTTGAATTTCCACCACTGTTTTGCTGAATTGGGGCAGCAGGAGCTGGGACAGGCGACGCACTTTCACCATTGATTTGCTGCACTGGGGCGACTCGAACCGAAGACGAACTCTGACTTCTCGTTTGCTGCATTCGCGCAGACTCAGCTGGTGTCGGTAGTGCCCGGAGATTCAGCAGATCAGGGTCCAGTGAATACTTGAAGGGGAGTTTGCTGTCGTCCATCTTCCTGAATGTAATGGAGATCCTGGAAAACAAACAATAAGTTGATGAGTGCCAACTTCCAAAATTTGAAAGAATTCAAATTAGTGTGGAGAGGCTTGCAAGAAACTTGAGGACTCAAGCCCTTTATACCTTCTAGAAGGCACAGCGGGCACACAGTGCTTAGCGATGTCAGCTCCATTTCCGTTCAGAATAAGCACAGAGCTGCAAGGATGTCCAAACGATATGGTGAGCATAAACAAATTTACAATCAACAGATGGTTACAGAAAAATGTGGGAAACAAAAATAGAAGAAATATAGCAAATTTCTCAAGTGCATACCCAACAGGCAGAAGGTATAGCATTGGAGCCGAAAAATTCTCTTGGGCCGAGCATCTTCTGAAAATCCTACTACCTTAGATATTATCGATATCTTCATCCTCGAACTCGATGTAGTCATCGGCACCGCCCTCGTCCTCCTCGTCGAGCCCTCCGATGCCCTC
>JBBMJZ010000143.1:18742319-18757886 GCA_037833815.1 Zingiber zerumbet | reverse complement strand
TGCACGGTTTATTCTCCCGATATCACTTGCCAGATCTACAGTTGCTGATTTCTCCTCAGCTTCACTCTCTGGGCCATAACCAACCCTTCAAAGGTGGCAAGAAGTTCATTAAACTCATTCTCGTGAAGGACAAGCACCAACAAGCTAAAACATGCTGCAATATTATCTATTTTTTAAACATGTACAGGCAAACGTTAATTAGGCTATCAAGTTGGGCAGAGACAGTAGTGTGTTCCAAAAGAAGAGCATCACACTTGTACTGTCATACAGAGCTAAGGAATGTCGTGCGACAACACAGAAAGACTCTGTTGTCTGTATCTGAACCATGACCAGAGGCCACATACAGTGAATCGAATCAAACTTTTAATAACAAACTAAGGCTTCATTGAAACATATGCAAAACATCTAAACAGTTTATGATTCTCATTTTCAAGGGGAAAACTGATTGCTGATCTCTTTCCATTTCAAAGAACTTTTTCAGAAGACTCAAGTGTATGCAATCATGTACTTTAGCAGGTCATGACTAATGTCAGCAGCACTGCAAGACAAACTACAGGCGTGATTGCTGTTTTGACAATGCCAAAACTTTAAAGATCAAACATGATTAAATAACTGGGGTCCAAACTGCATGCTGATATGTGCACAAATGAGGCTACATTGCCAAGCAAAATGTGCCAAAAATTGGCTAATTACATTGATTTATTTTTGAGATTTCTAGCTGTTAAATTCACTAGTGTTAAAACATGTTTTAGCTATTACCTGGTCACAAATTCACTGATATCCTTAAGGTTCCTCAAATCTGGTATTGCGTGCTTCTGAACAAACCTCCGAATTCTCCGAGAGACACCAACAGGTTGTAGGCGGATGGAATAATGTCGAAGTCAATAAGCTTTGTTTCGGCATTGTAATTTAATAAAACAATCCTCCTACATGTCGACAGTTTTACCTACAGAGAAGTAGATAATATGAAGAAATTTGATCATTCACCTGGCTCAACTTCCAGTTAAGATAAGGACTCAGGAATGCGTTCGTGGGCTTCGGCTCCTCCGATCGAGGGGAAGAACCAAGCATCGAGAGCGAGGGAGGCGGAGCTCGGGTTGATGCAGCGAGAACGAGACCGTCAAATACTTTCCGTTATCAAAGTAAATTAAACCAAATAAGTCGTCCAATTTATACAAAATTGGCACCCAAAAAAGTTTATTAATTTATTGTTCTGAAAATTTGCGTTGTGCAATTTTCGCCCGCCTACAGAATAGCTGAGCATCAAGAAATACCTGAACTATTTATTTTAGCTAAAGATAAATGAAAACAAATATTATAAATTAAATTTAAATGTTTTTCAAATATTCATGGAATTTAACAGAGAATTATTTAAAAATCATAGAAAAAAATAATTAGATACTATTCGAACAACTTCATGTTATTTACTCGAAGAGTAGAACAACAAATCACAACCTCTTCAATCAAATTTA
The DNA here is from genome assembly GCA_037833815.1 of Zingiber zerumbet. Classification (NCBI taxonomy): domain Eukaryota; kingdom Viridiplantae; phylum Streptophyta; class Magnoliopsida; order Zingiberales; family Zingiberaceae; genus Zingiber; species Zingiber zerumbet. Next base: position 18,756,414 of record JBBMJZ010000143.1, on the reverse strand, counting down.
CATTTCTTTTGAGGATAATCAATCATTTAAAAAAAATTCAAAAAAAAAATACCAGTAAAAAAAATATCAGCCAAAATGTACATTGTTCAAAATCGCCAACTTTGTGAGTCTCAGAGTCTTTCAAGTATCAAGAGATCAACTACACCAGTTTCACTAGTTTTCGGAAGAAATCAAAAAAGGTGTTGTCTAAGGAAGAAATCAAAATAAAAATCTTATCCTCTGATATTTCCCCCACTTTCATATTGCATGCTAGCCTGTTGCTTAAGTTTTTGTTAAGAACATATTAAAAAGGAAGATTAATGGAAGATCACAAAATCCAAGACAATTACTATGTGGCTTATTTGGAATATAACGGGGAATGGCACAATAGTAAAGAAAGAATTTTAAAGCGAATGTCTGTTTTAAGTCCACTTAACTTGCACGAACACGAGAACTAAATGTTATAATTTACAAGAGCGACCAACATTTGTTTTCAATGAGCACTTCATCAACAACTGATATTAACCAGGAGCGCATGGACACCTCTGAAGCACAAAAAAAAAATTATTTGGACTATTTCCCATCATCCTCATCCTCATCCTCATCATCACCTTCAAGTCCAGCTTCATCGCCTAATCCTTCAAGGAGTGAGTCCACATCCTCACCCAACTCTGTCAGTCTAGTGCTGAGCTTTTCCACCTTACTTTGCTCTTGTCCCAGGCAAATAAGTAGATCATTCAGTTCAGCTTCACTCTCCTTCTCAGCTGCTTCTCTTGCTTCTGCTTTGATTGTTTCAATATCAGGATGCTGGACCCTTCCACCTTTTCTCAACTCCTCTGCCTCGGATTCAAGACGGAAGTTCACCTGCTCCAAGCTGTTGTAAGCATCTGACAAACTTTTCAGGTCAGACTCCAGCTTTGCAGCAAGATTTCTGTAGTTGTTGGCTTCATCCTCGATCTTTGCTTTCTCAGCTGTAAGAATCTGAGCACATCGTCTTGCCTCCTGAAGCTCTCGGCGATGAGATTCATTCAGAACCCTCTCTCTGCCACTGCTGGGTTCTTGGGAAATGGTTGATATGGTCGCACCGCCAGTCCTCACCAATTCCTCAGCTAAAGTAGCATTGCGACATAACAGGTCCTTCACATCATTTCCAGCAAATATCAGTTATTTCATCAAACAAAGAAACCATAAATTCAAAAATTCAAAAAGGCGATAAAAGAGAAATCAGGGAAGTGGATAAATTTTTTTTAACTTGATAAAAAAAAATCTCCCTTTACTATAGGAAAATCATATCAAAATTTCAACACGAACCTGCATCTCATTGCATTGTGAAGCAACAAATACTTTCAATCTCTTGATGTAATCTCTATCAGTCTCTTTATCACTTTGCTCCAGTTCAGCTGGCAGTACTGCAACCTTGTTTTTCGTATTGCTATATATCCCTAAAATGCTCTCTCTAATTTCTGCTGCAAGCTTATCCACATATCTAATGAACATTGAATCAAATATTTCCAGTAGGACAGGGTGCTCATGCTTCTGATTTGTACCATCATTTTCAACATCTTCAGCTTCTGCCATACTAGCTGCACTAGATCTTCCAAGCGACTGGCTGTGTTGACCTACTGTGGAAAGATGTGAAAGGAATTTTTGTAGCTCGTCAAACTTCGAAAAGAAGTAACTTAGCCCAACCTTTTGGCTCAAAGCATCAGCCACAGAAAAGGCATCTCTTTTGGTCTCGTTATTTCTATTGTATAGAACACATTCTCCAAGAATAATAGCAGCCAAACCCTGAACAGCAATACCTGCTTGTGGGTTTGATACTAGACTTAGCAAATAGGTAAGATGTCCCGGTGATTCTAATAGGCAGTTCACAGCATTTGGGCAGTCAGCTAGCCAGGTGACCAGTAATTGGAGAATAAGAGGTTGAATGTATAAATCTCCCTCAGATTTGTGGTTTTGCTTCTCATCAATGCTTCCTGATGAAGCTGCAATAGCCAAATACTTCATGACACGGTGCATAAGAGGCTCTGGGGAACTTAATGATGGTACTGGTGCTTCAAGCTCAACCTTGAGAACCTGAAATGTTTTAGGGATACCTCAGCTTTCCAATTCCATTAGCAGATGAACACTTGTATATGTAATATGCTATTGACGCTACAACCATCCATATTATCAACAAAAACATACAGTTTCACAAGAATTGTGGGTACAAAGGTTCTGTTGGAAACTAAAAAATCAGTGCAGTCAGAAAATGTACATACCAGTTCCTTGCATTTGAGATTGTTCTTCAGTATATGAGAAAGAACACATGCAGCCCTGGCACATTTCTGCAGTTGACAATTGAACATTTACTCTTGAATATCATGTTCAAGTCAACGAAGGGAAAATGGAATTAAACATAAGTCCTATTATAAAAGTTACTGCAATCATGCAATAAGTCTTTTTCAAATCAGTGCATGATATAGACTTGACTGCGAGTAAACTTCCCAGCAGTTAACAGATACTGTAATAAAAATTTTCAAGATAGTGAATGTAACCTTGTGACTACGATTCAGATTAATCATACTACAGGAAGAAAGTTGCTATAACAAATGTCTTTCATGGATTCCCTAGAGATCATCAAATGAATAGTCTCAAGGATGGCAAAAAAATATGAAACTACAGAAATCCTTCATGTTCAATTAACGCAAGTAATCAACTAGAACCTATGAAATACATAATAACACAAAAGAAAGGAAATTTAAATAGGAATCATAAGAGGTATAACAGAGACCTAGTATTTAGACCAATTCATAAACTATGAATGGGACAAAAAAAAACATAAATTATGAAAAAGTGGCTGATAAAATTTGAGACAGAAAATATGATTGTAACAAAATCTTAAGGGTTAATTTGAAAAACCATTGAGAACCAGAAATTGGTCAACTTACTTCTAAACATTAAAGACATGGAAAACAGCTATCTAGAATTACCAGTTATAATGGCAATCGTCTTTCCAGCTTACATAACTATCACATGAGTTGACCAAGTGTTATGCAATAAACACTGCCGACTACTAGACTAAGATAAGATAGGAAAAATATAACAAGCTATCAATCACTGGTGAAGAGAGTGAAAAGATGGAGCAGAACCAGCAAGCAGCTTTTGGCATGTTCCAAGTCTTTGCTAATGATGAAAAAGAAGAGGAAACATGAAAAGAGATACCTACATTGTCAGACATCTTGCAGGTATGTTTTGACATATATTAGAGATGCCATCCTGAAGACAAGATTACTTAAAAAGGAGAGAAGCCTTAAACTGACCTCAAGATCTCCATTAGCCCCATTTGAGAGTAGAGCTTGCAAAAGCATACTGCCTCAAAAGAACATGTCAAACAAACAAACAAAAATATGAGAAACAGAGAATTACATTCCAGATAAAGATTCTTGCTTAATAGAATAATATCCAAATAAGGAGAACGTAATAATGCTGCAGAACAAAACAAACACTAGTCCATGAAAAGTTCATATTGCAGCAAACCTTCCAAAAGGCATGCTACCACCAGAATCAATAATTGGATTGGAATTTGGTTGTGTTATCGTGGAAGCCAACATTTCTTGACCATCAGAATTACCCTTTTCATTTTCACAAAAGAAATAGAAGAAACTATTAGCATAAACAGGTGCAAAGCAATATACAATAGAAGTACTATTTTATATGATAAATAAACTTTCTGCTGAGTGGGCACATTCAGAACAATCATTAATAATTCAAACAGCCATGCTGTGATCTAAGCAACAAGATGATGGGTTGTGATCAAAATATTATGAGCTCATGGAATGTTCCTTTTTCTGACAAACGAAATTGATCAAAAACACATAATGTTACATAAATTGCATCTCTTACTTTTTGTAGCTAAAATAGTCTAACAAACATAAGTTGTCATAATGAGTCAATGACTGCAGTCAAGCTCATTGGCAACAACTTCTATTTTTACCTCTATTTTAGCAATGATTTTCATCAGTCTTACAAATCAATTAGAGTTAAATGGATTAAAATCTAACTTGGCGCACTCAAAAGATAATACTTCTGCCGGTTATGTCGTCACAGGAAAATTAATATTTTGACTGTGACATCTCCTTTCTGATCATGTCGTCATCACAGGAAGGATTAAGATACCTTTTTTTTTTTGAAGGTATACCTTTATATCAATAAAAGTATGATATTAATCTTTTATAAGAAAATGGTCTGCTTAGATGCAGATGATACTCTGATTGTCTGATATCTTATAAAATGAGGCATAAAAAATTGTCATTTTCAATGGATTTTATACAAGGTAGTTTTCCAAATGTTACATTTTCAAACCAAAACTAGTGGAACTTAGCAGTGGCTTGAACAAAAGGTCTTCAAACAATGATCCAATCTCAACTATTACACAATCAGGTACCCACTACCCAGCTCTCTTTACCTCTAAACAGAATGTGATTCAATATTTATTGTGGGACATACTAGAACTTTTTCCTATGTATGTACTAAATTGGCATCAACTTAGATGTATACTCTGAGAGAATTTAGAATAGATAACTTAGTCTCACATGGCCAACGTAACCATCAGTTATCATATTGGTATTATATGCAGATGTCGTGTCTTCTTTTCTTGACCCGTCATACTTCAGGACTAGAATGGAATGAGTAAATGAATTAAAGTTGAAGGTGTATGATAGAAGGAAACTAAAGAAATTTATAGTTAATATAATTAAAATTATTTGGAATATCATTATAGAGATGGTCTGCCAAAAATTCTGTTTTCAATTTCCATGGAATAATAGAACTCTATTATATTACTCTCAATTTCCACATTGTTATACTATGCCATTAATATGTTACACCTCAACAATAGCAAGTGATCAATCAACCAACATAATTTATAGATGCATGATCATCACATACTTCAAATGATGATAACAGATAACAGACCAAAAATCTTGAAATCATTCATAAAAATTTGACATGATGAGAAGAGACTCTGAACGGTTATGGTGGAAGTTATTGGAAGCTCAGAAGTCAAGAAATAACCTCACAGAAGCATTTGAGGACATAATCAGCTGCTATGAATTCCTGAATAGCAGAGGCACGTAAAATGACACGAAATGTGGCACTCAAGGCAGGCTCGAGATGAGGTTCTTCTCCAACTAACTTACTTCCAAGGATGAGGAGATTGTGAGGATTTTTAATAACCAAATTCCCTATGCATCGCAATGCCTGAAAGTAAAGTTCACACAATCATAAAAGATAAAACATGTATGGAAAAAGTAATATAATTTTAAGCTAAACTGAAAAGATTAAAAATTGCAATAAAACAAGAAGTTTCACAGTTGAAAGAAAGATTATACAAATCTGCAGAAACATGACTCAGGAAAAAGGATGGTCTAAATTATTAACAGGTGCACTCTGAAACAAGCTGAGCTTAGGTTACTATAATAACAATGTGCACATGGATCCATCTTGATGTGCAAGAGAAAGATATTAAAAAATGCTGTCTATAACTAGGGTAACTTACTGATGAACGCAAAGCAACTGGAGCCCATTGACTTTCAATCCCCAAGAGCAAAAGATAGTCCAAAATTTTCTTCTGAGCTCATTTGCAAAACGGAAATTTTGTATTTCAGATAAAGGGGGATAAAATAAGCTTCAAAGTAATGAGAAGTTATACCTGAGCTAATGCAGTTTGATTTGCAAGCCTACTAGAATCTTTATCTGGTTCACTAGTTGAACCTCCAACCAGAAGCAGTCGAACAGTTTCCATTACACTAAGTAGATTTATTGTCTAACATCACAGAAGTTTCGGAAATTGTAAATGCTCTGTTGCTTCATTGCTAAAATACCATCATGTATCTCTAGGTGCTAAAGTACAAAGATTCATACCTTCTGCTGAGTAAAATTGTAAGCACTGCCTCTACGAAGTTTCAATATCGATACTAGAGGATCAAATCCAATAGTCTCCTTCAGCAACATCTGAATCACGTGTTTCATAAATAAAATATAATTCCAAAGTATAACTTAAAATCTTGATGGTATTAATTATTTGCTAGAGGATCAAATTCAATAATACCTGATTGGATGCATTATTACGAATGAGATTATTCAGCAATTCAAGAGAGTCCTGTTTAACAACAAAGATATAATTCACATGCAATGAACACTTTCAGGCAATCAATCCTAGAGGCACTATTGACTAACAGAAAACCAAGAGGTTACAAATTCCTTTAGCAGCTAACAGAAGAGTCAAGAAGAACATGATAATAATGTGAGGAAACTGCGAAAACTTAGTTAAAAACTATTATCACTTTAATACAAAAGGCAATAACAAATTTCATGAAAAAAGTGGAAGACCGTTATGTAACCTTAAGGAATATTTTCACTGTAACTTTATGTTGATTTGCTCTTACCCGTGGCCTTAACCTTATGAAATAGAAATCTCACCAGCAACACAAGTTTTCATGAAAATATACATCCTGAAAGGTTTAAAACTACATTTATCATCTAGATTGTGCATCAATCTTTTATATGTTTATTCCAAGAAAATATATTTGCTTGATTTAATACTTGATTGTGGAGTGCAATTTTTTACTCTGAAGATTTGATGGAATATTATAAACCGGCCTGCCCTCATGACCTTCTACACCATATAAAAAATCTCATTGGATGGCAACTTATCCCTTGAGTTGTTAGAAAACAAGGAAAAAAACAATTAGAAGTATTTCTTGTTTAACAATTACAACTCATTTCAAAGTGTACAACTAATTAATTCACATTGACTATATCTTCTAAATACTAAGAGATCTTGGTATTTACTTGAAAATTAATTGCAACGTTATGAGAGAACGTACTTTTTTACTTATGGCCTCTTTATCACTATATCATTACAGGAAGTCATTCCATGTCCACAAATTCAGGAGAAGACCTTGTTAATGTTATACGAGCATAAGAAGTTCATGGTAGTGTGTTTTACAGTGGAATCAAGTAGGTATAAGTATATAAGAAACTTGACTACTATTTGTTGCACTAAGACACTGCCAGAAGTAGGAAAATGAAATTCAAATTGATCAAAAGGTTACATTTATCAAAAACCAGAGTGAAGATGTAAATAAACAACAACAATAGAAGAAACAATATTCACCTGCACAACCACACCTCCTTCAGAATCCCCTTCTTCTTTAATAATACTAAATATCTTTTCGAATGCACCTTCAAACACTAGGATTTTTTGAATCTCCTGAAGATCAATAGCAATTAGTTAAAGAAAAATTGCTAACGGTACATTACTTCAAATTATCATCATAGGGTAGACCCACCTCTGCTTGACGTGTCAAATAAGTGAGCAGAAGTAAGGCTTCATTCCTAATGACCTAACATAAGAACTAAACCATCAGCTCAAACCAGAAGTTATTGGCTAATATGGATTCATACAAAATAAAATAACTAAAAAAGAAAACATATTTGAGCAAGAATCTAAATAAGCAACCATAATATCCAGGTTATCAAAGTAAAGCACAGAATACGACCTAAGGAAGTGCATATCCAGAAGGCTTAAAAATTAGAAAATTATATGAAAATCTAAAATGAGGAGAAAGCTAGGTGTGAGCTCAAGTGAAGTGTTTGTCAAATTGAACCAGTAAAAGAAAGAGCGAAGGAACTGACATTAACTATAGCCTGTGATAAATATTTTGTGCTGACTACAGTTTCTACTATTTAAATTATACAGAAATAGATGCAATAATGCTAAGGAGGACAAATTAAGAACAAATATCAGTATCATTCATGCAAATGTGGAAAAGATACTAAATGTCTTACAAGGACTGCACTTCATAAAATGTATATACAATGACGTCACATACTTAGATAGCATAAATCCTACAAAATGCCATCATATAACTAGATATGCATCACTTGAAAGTTTAGCGAAAATACAAGTTCAAGACAGAATTACTCAGCAACAATGTATTTAAACATAGGAAGAATTGTATTTAAGCATAGGAAGAATTTAGAAATTTCCGTTCTTTATGAAAATTGAAAAATCTATAGCCATTAACAAATTCATTTCCATAATCAGATATAAAATCATACAATAAACTAAGGCTACTGTATAGGTATTCAACCAAGACAAAACTGTTTACTGACATAAATCCTATCCTATGAAGCCTACCACTAAAATGGTATATCTTTTGTTAAAGAGATAAGCTCACACTAAATTTTGATGGAACAAGAAGTAACTATAAATTAAGTTAAGCCACAAGTCTTAGCTATGACAAATTTCATTGATGCAAGTATCACAGTAGCAAAATAGCTTCATTTCTCCATGAGAGCTTCTTTAACATTAGGTAATTTAGGAACAGCAACAGCAGTCATCCAAATAATTGATATAAAACTAAATGAACAGTTCAGGTTCTAACCTCACGATCCATAAGCATATCCATTAACCTAGTTATGCCACGAGGAATGGAAATAATTTCTTCTTGTATTCTGCATATTAGATAAAAGTTGCATAGGGACAAACAAGAAAAAAAGATGGTGAACAAACCACAATTACTTTCTTGCATGAGTACCTATTGGGAGAATGTGTGAGAAGGGCAGTTATAATCTGAAGGGTGTAATATCTAACATAGAAGTCATCCTCCGTCTGCACAGAACCAAAATGTAAGTAAAAGGTGGAGACTGGAGAGGCAAGAAAGAGAGGCATCACTTAGTTACCAATAAACTTAGAAGAAGAGAAATATTCTCTGATTCTCTGGAAAGAAGATCTGAATTCACTAAAGCTGGTTGAACCACGTTTTTCTGCCCTTGTGCAGTTTCTATGGGAGTTAAGGCACTCAGAATAGTCTCTAGTGCACCTCGTATCAACTCAACATCATCACGTTCTTCCTTTAGAACATTAAGAAGAACAGGAAATCCTGTTTGAAGGAAGGAAAAACAAATAAGGACTAACTGGAACCAGAAGGTTATATACTATAGACTTAAAAGTAGTAGTACCCATAGCCCCAAATGACATCTGAGCTGTACTGCTTTCTGCAACAAGAGACTGGAGATTAAGCATAGCTGATCGCCTGTCATCGCCTAGTACACCATTGCTTATACGGTCGAGATACTTTTCAATATAGCTGTCAATATAAAAAGTGATCAATGTAACTATAAAAGCTATTCTAAAACAACATGCAGAAACATAAAGGTTGAATCTTCAGTGTCATAGAGAAGGTGCTCTTTCAGGAGTGTAGGCCATCGAAACAACCTTTGTTCATCTGAGACCATGATATTCATTGTTTATATTACCAAATCATCCCATACTGGTATCGTTGAGATTTAGAAAAGAGCTACACACAAAATGCTCCACTTTCATTACAAATATGAGAGAGAACCAGAAAACAGAAACAAGATGCATGATGATTTAATTCAACTATAGCATCAAGAAAAAACAATAAAAGAAAACTAATCGGAAAAAAAAAAAAGAATTCTGAACTATCAATTGTTCCTCCATTTAATAAGATCAATAAAAGGGCAGCATGGTACACAAAGCTCCCGCCAATATGGGTCCCGCTGTTTCTGCAACTCGAACCCGTGACCTCCAGGTCACATGAAAGCAACTTTACCATTGCCCCCATGCTCCTCTTCATTCCATTTAATAAAATCCAAATGAGAGATTATTATATAAAGGGAGTTCCCAATTTCCAGATATCAAATCTCCCAGACAGCATGTTGTGGAAATAACAGAGAGTCATAATAAATCCAGAACAACAGGTAATTGTATATTAAATATCCATATGGCATCCAAGTAAATGAACATATGAACAAACTTAGATATTGATCATGAAGAAGTTTCATGTCTGGCAGGCCTATGTAAATAAATAATTGAATTCAATTTGATCACTTGGGTGCACAAATAGCCAGCCACAAGATACACAATTTAAACTCAGAGATCAATCTCACATATTTTAGTGAATAATAGCTTGACTTAGTAATGCAGAAAATAATATCTTCAAGCATTTTCAACTTTTCAAGTATTTGCTAAGAAAGCAACCTGTTGTTCCTGCTGTTTTTCATGAAGGAAATGATAAGTTGTAGTTTAGTATTGTGTTGAGAATTTTGAAATTTCTGTAGATAAATCACCACAAGTGTGATATTTTCAACTTACATTCTTTCTTGAAGTACTTCCTGCTTATCTCCAAAATCGTCAAATTGTGAATAGTGCCCTAAGTGACAACTTTATAAACAGGAGCATTCAGAATTCAGGTTCTAATGGCACTCTCAAATGCTAACAAGCAGGGATGACCAGGATATTTTCTTCCAAAGAAAACTTGCATTTTATATCATAACTCAGAAATAAATTCAACATTTCAATCACATGAATTACATATATCAAGCATGTAACACACTCTGTTTCTTAAAATCAAATCACAATGTATTCACTATAACACAATATATACAAACACATCATTATTCAACTATGACAAAAATACATGTCAACCATTAAATAGATTAACAGTAGCATTACTTAAGTAGAAGTCCATAATACCTATCTTCGTTTGAAGTAGAGTTCTCATTACCGAAAACAAGTCCACCAACACCCTGCATGCAAATTGTTGTCAAACGAAAGCCATCTACCCAAAAGAGCAATGGATACTCACTGACTAACTATAAGAAGCCATATTAGAGCAATGTTGAAATTTCAAGTCAGCAATTTGTCTTATTGTCAAACAAAAGATAAAACAAGTTGCTTACGGTTTAAGACATCTGCACATAGACCTTATTCACCCAATATAAGTCTGGGCACTGAAGATTGCAAAATTGCGGAGAGATACCTGGGCGACAGCATTGAGATTAAGGCGGCCAATCTTGAAATCCATCCTGAAATGATTCGGAAATTATAACCAAGCTCCTTCCTAGCTGCAGATTTGAACAAAATAAAATTTTTAAAAAAAAATAGAGAAGGGGGCAGCGAAGCTTTAAAATGGTTTGGAAAAAGCTCCCATGAGACAGAACGAATCCCTAATCTCGATGAATGAATACCTCCAGCAAAAAAGCGAGGAGAGAAACCCTAGAACAGATCAGACCGACTGAATGATCTCGAGGGGCTTAAGGAGACTAAGGACCAATACCCACAAAATTGGTAATCGCGAAAAGATTAGCAATCACAAATCTCGTGGAGAAGAACCGATAGCCGACAACGAGAATACAGCGAATACTCTGTTGCGAGACTAACGATTAGGTCTCCGCTCCGATTGCAACGGCTGAGGTGACCGGACAGGACGAGGGATGGTCCGGTTTGGACGGGAAGGGAATTCTCAGGTGCGGCTTTGGGAGAAGTGCGAAGGTGGGCCGGGCGAAGCAGTTACGAGAGACCGTGAGTCGAGAGTTGGAGGCGGCGTTCGGAGGTTGCTGGGGCTGATCGCGCGATGATGAAGTAGAGATTGGGGATCAACCGATCGAGAGAGGGAAATGAGGAGCAGACCAAATTAACTCTTATTGCTTTGCCTTTCTTTTCTTTTTTTAGAATAAATAAAAGTTTGGTCGTATAAAAAAACCCTATGAATTGGCTCCTACAAACTGATTGGCTGATGCTTCTTTGCGGATCTTCTGTCTCCGGGTTCTTTTCATCGATATTTCGTAGCATACTTGATAATTTTTATGTTCATAGTGTCGAAGTATAAGAGAGGTCAATTTGATAATATATGAAAATCTTTAAAAATGTAACTATATAACGTGAAAACGATAATTACTTTCCATAATATTTGTATAGATGTTTACTTTAATTTATATTGGAGTCAATTCCTAACGAAAATAAAATACCTTCTACATGTATCCATCTACATATAATTACAAATGATTCGCATTAGTAAAATGCTCATCATAGAACTGTTCTAGGACGGTGTGATACTTAAGATATAAAATCTTGGGGTTAAAATTTGATACATATGTTTTTCTATGCCATATCTATTTATATCAATGACTAGTAGCCTATATGATTTATCAAATTAAATTGACGGAAATACTGAGACGAATTGAGATGAACAAATATGAAATCCGGCGATTCATCAGGAGGTGATGCTTTTTGTCATAAAAAGGGTATTGAATGGCTGAGCTAGGTTCAAAAAAATTTAAAGAAAAAGAAAATTTCAAGATTAAAACTAAAATTATTTTCATAAAAAGAAAATAAGAAACCATCACACTAACTATACTATATTAACATTGTTCAGATTCCACGGGAACAGGAACAAGCAGACAAATATCCGCTTTATATTTAAAGATCTTTTGTTATCAGTAAAGGTGGACCCCTTTACTGACAGGCTCCTTGATATACACTCAAAGATGCTGGAAATGAATAAAACAGAAGTGATTTTCTGTACTAAACTGTTAATTTTCCTTTTTCAGCATCTAAGATTTGGCTAATAAACTTTTTAACAGATAATTTATACTTTTTGGTTCATTAGTTCTCGTGTTGTATTAACTCTGAGCTACAACATACCAGGATATTCACCTGGGTCTGCACCAGTCAGATTATATGCTGGATGCTGAAACTAATCTACTACTACAAATAGAGTTCAACACCATTTCATCTTCATTTCCTGGTCTTAGTTGCCTTGTCAGTGAGCTTCAAGTTAAATATCACTCATAACTTGTTCCTTTTTTGTTCTGCAGTTTTTTCTCTTAAATCTCTCAGATTGTATATCCATATCACTAAGTTGGACCAACTTGGAGCTTGAAATTTTTTGATAAAAGCAAGGAGTAATTTTTCCTATTAAAATTGCAAAAGGAAACATCAACTTGTTAAGTGCTTGGACTGAGAATTTTGTCTGTAATGTTGTTCCCTGAATCACTTTGCAGAAACTTGCTTAACTCTTATGGGAAGGAACTAGGAATGGATTCAGAAAGAGTTCCTAGAAACATGAGTGTAAGCGGATTTGCGGAGGCATTAGTCAAAGCATGGAATGAATACAATAATATCAGGTTGATATTATTATATTAAATAAACGACATTTTATTGAGCGGGAACAGTAAGACTTCACAATTATTATCTGAGGAAATAACTTACCTTGTAATACTTGATTAGCACCAAAACCTTGGCTCTTTGCTAATAAATGGGCTTCATTTCCATCCATAAAGATGAACCAAAGTTTAGTTAAATGCAGAGGGGTAAAAGTTAAGAATTGATCAGCCATCACATTTAGACAACTGTTTATTAATGTTACGTTTTAAAAATTCTAGTTCACATGAGAAAATTCTCTACGCGAAGACCAAATGCGATATATTACACAGTCGCCGATTAAGGCCATCACAACTCATCCTTTACATGAAAGCACTCCTCATCCCAGTAGAATGGGAATTTCAACTTGGCTGCTGTATGGGGCACGTCCCAATCGTCGTATATAAACCTAGGTGTGATGCAAATTAATTTATACAAATTGCAATAACAGAAAATAATGCATGGTTTGCATTTGCAAATTCAAAATGTGATTAAAGATATTATAGGCTGATTACGTGTGACAATTAATATGAAAAATATGCAAGAGTGTCAATTCTGTGATTTCTAATAGATCCTAGACTTTTCCCAAGTTTGCATTCATGCACAAATAGAACCAATTTCAATGCTGAAAACAAACAAAACAAATCCTGAAAGAGACAGCTTTCGAAGGGGAAACAATCTTTTAACCCTTGACCGTGCCATGCATACTAAAAGAAACGTCAAGACGAAGCAGACACAGTTTTCTTTTGTTGCATCTGCCTTACTGGACTTATCAGAACCTGCTCCGAGCTAGGTGCAAAAGGCCCACTCAAATTCTCAGGTTTAGTGAAGCATAGCTCATGAAACTCTGATGGGGGTACTAGACAGAGAATAAGAGGAAACTTGTTGCAATACACAGGTGCTGGTGTGTAGAGAAGAAGTGACAAAACATCGAGGAGAAAAGCTACCAAATTAGCTTGGAATATTGAGGAACAAAAATGGGCCACATGAAAAGTGGATAATAGGATGGTGAGAATAGTGTAGAAAGGATAATTGGAATATTTTTATATATAGATATATGATAAAGATTTTTCTACATTTGTTCTTCATATCAGAATAAATTTCTAAAGTTTGTATCCTCTG
>JBBMJZ010000143.1:18688724-18712108 GCA_037833815.1 Zingiber zerumbet | reverse complement strand
TCACGGCGAACTGAGTGGTACCCGAATGCTATCACGGGCACTCTGCCGAGTAAGAATTGCGCGACAGTGGAGGAGAATAAGGTGGAGAGCTTCTGCTTGATTCACTGTGTTATCTACGTAACCTTTTGTCTGTGGTCGCAGCCTCCTTATATAGGAGCTAAAGACTAAAGGACAGCATTAATGATCATTACTCACCAAGTAGTAAAACGCCAGCGTTTCACTTGGCCGTTTTGATTCTGCATTAATTTTTCTTTAATGCCTCCGTTACACAAGCAGCAGAAAGATTTATGTGGAAAAATGTTGGTCATTCCGCTTGGACAAATTTTTGCCCCGGCCGGTCCGACATTAGTGTGCGCAGGTCGCGCTCGCACTCGAGTCAACTTGGTTTAGTGCAATCCGACCCTAGATTTGCACCCCCCTCTGTGCACCCACGCGTGAGAGAGAGCCTCTCCCCATGCATTTGTTCACATCCTCAATGTATGTAAATCAATATAAACCAACAAAAATGCCTTAAAACTTCTAATGTAGGACTAAAATCTCATTTACAATGGAATCTCTTTCCTCTTCCATTTCCTCTCCATTGACTTATATTTAACAGTGACAACGTAGGAGAGGAGCTGGATTTCAAAGAGGAGAAAGAGCTCGGGCACACTGATTCAAACGTCGGAAAGCACTAATGATTCAGGAATGCCAAAGAGAGTGCTAAGGAGGACGGGGACAAGACTGAGGCCACTGGACACGAGGCTGAGGACATCGCCGTCGAGAACATGCGAAGGAACACCAGAGAACTCGTGAAGGACTAGTCGGAGAGGAAGCATGCCGGAGATGCCATGGACAGACGTCGGACAAGATCGTCGGAGGATGAGAGAGAGGGGAGATCGATCGCGTGAGCATTAGATTTCATATCACATTAGATAAAATCTAAAACAATAACTTTTATAATTGCACTACTAACACTTTTTCTTTTTTAAAAAAATTACCATACTTCCTCTACACATTTTTTTTCTTCAAAAGGAAAGAAAAATTAGAGCTTTGCGTCAAAGACAAGATTTTCTATGGTTGCGTAATGTGACAAACAAGATTAGTGAGGGAACTTGCAATCTACAAAGAAAGAAACAAGAAAAACGTAGAGGCTGACCTGGAATCTATTCCATGACGGTAGTTGAAATTTGAAAGAACATGTCTATTTCTTCTAACAACTTTTCATGCTCTGGCTTACTCTCATTGCTGTACATATTCGACGACAGCATAAGTTGGATGAGCACATTGCAAATATCACCTATATCGTCATGGTTTTTTATTGCTTTGGGAAGATCCTCCTTTGGAGTCTGCTCTCCGAAGCTATCTGTATATACTTGCTTTCTGCAAACCTGACAGAATTATACACGAAAAACAAACAAAAGGGTAAGTAACTTCTAACGGATGAATCCTCATAGAGGGTATGACCAAGAAAAACTCATAGAGGATATCTGAATTTACTTCAGAAGTATAGGATGTTTAAAAATCAAAGGAAAATGTCTTCATCACCCAAGAGAGAACTCTGACCTGGAACAAGTGATGGATAGTATCGACCTGCTCTTTGTTCATATATTTCCTCATAGTCAATTCCTTAAAAAGCTTAACCATATCTGGCGTCAAATTACATGCTGAAATGTTGCCAAGTATCCCAGAGATACATGAACTACTGAACACTGAGTTCAACCATGGAGGTGATTCATTCAGTTGGAGTAAAATGATGGCGACATGAGCTGCAGGCTTGTGTTGATTTATGAAAGATCTTGATGCTAAACTAGGTGCAGCTAAAGCCATTGCTAATTCCTCCATGATAATCCTAAACCATCTGGAATTTCTGATCACCTTCTTCTCCAGCACCCCCGACTTTTCCCACCCTAAAAGTCTTGAAAGACAAACACGACAAGCTGTGGCAGTTGAAAAGTCTTCGTAGAAAAGCAAGCCTTCTGTAACAGTCATAATAGATTCTAGATATTTCATAGATAACTTTAGATTATTATTACTTTTTTCCCTCTGATCCGAAATTCTAGTCAGCAGCTCCATCAGACAATGTGAAGAAACCAACTTCACAACTGTAGGTCCGAAGTGCAACAGCCTACATATATCATGACATTTGATACAGAAGACTGATGATCCATGAAATTCATCAGATGATTGAAAAAACTCCTGCCAATCCATAGCTTCTGGTAAAATGATATGAGAACTGAAAGAAAATTGATTAATTACACATCAAATGATTTGTATAAACCACTACAGTTAAGACCACTAACCTTCTCAAAGTGAAAAAATATAGTAAAAGAACAAAAATTAAGGTCTCTCCAGCTGGCGTATCCTCATCACAAGAAACTAATGTCGGACCTTTTCCACATGATGTTTGTACAATTTTCTCAAGCACCAAGGCTAGTGACTTGTCCAGTAGTATAGCTTTTGATGCTTCCACAAGTATTTGTCTGGTGGAATAGTGCAGGATGAGACTAAAAATAGCGATTATCAGGATCTCTTCTTGGCCAAACGTGGAGGAATTTAATTTAGGCTTCAAATGCTCAAGCAGCTGCTAAAACAGATAATCCAATAAGATTTTCGCAATTATGGGTTGTTTCAAACTGGCTTGAAAGAGAAATATCTCTACCTATATAAATCAATAGGTCCTCCTAAAACAAACTAAAAAAATTCAAGATTCACCATGCAACATATATTAGACTTTTGCTCTGTTGCCTCCAGAATCTATATAGTATGCTACAAAATGATTTTGGACTTGCAAAAGCTAATTTCATCATATTAGGATACGCCGGAGTTATGACGGGGTATGGAATATATCTAGCGGTTTGAGCAGGGTAAGAAGGAAACTGCATATATGATCCCATACACAAAATTGGATAAGCAATACCTTCAGTATGATTCCATGCCAATCTTCATCTTGGCAAAGAGCTGCATGATCTGCCAAATAAAGGACATTGAAAATTAAGAGGCTGCAGGTTTCAATCTGATTGAAGTATATAGAGTAAAAGACCTTCCGGAGTGTTTCAGCAATGCCATGTAAAATGAACTCATTAGATGCCCTAGGAAAGATATTTAGGATGTCTGTCATGGCAGTTATCAAATGTACTATATCATTTTTCCTGTCTTCTTCTAACCCTTCTACTAGTAATGATAGCATCAATTGGATAACAAAGTTATCTCCAGAAACTATTAGTTCTGCTATCATCTGGATATCTAGTAGTTTAATAGAATTTGCTCGCAGACAAATTTGGTCCTTGTTTGTGCTATATGATCGGCAGACATTCAAGATCAGGAAAGAGAGTGGTGTCGAGATTTCTTCCTGTTGGAAAAGCCATTTTAATGCTCTAGGATGTAGGTCTATGGAGAGCAAATCCCAATCCATTTGAGCTATCAAATTGAAGATAGACTTTTCTACCTCTGCACTGTATGGTATTTCATAGTTCAATGTATCACTTCTGACAAGAGCATAAAGATGCACCAACTGAGAACCTATCATAGGATGAGCAGCTCCAGATGACAAGTTATTGTAGTTAACAAGAATATATTGCTCCAAAGAAGCCAATAATTGACTCCCATCAGTAAGCCTGGAAGAACAAAATACACCATAAGCTAATCTAAAACACTATACAATAGATGGGGTGACATCACATTACCTATCACCATATAATGAGCTGACATATAGCAGCATAAGAACAGCACTCTGACAGCTAGCAAGAAATGAATCTTGTAAGTTGCTCTGACCAAGTAGATATATCAGTTCTAGAGGATCGCAAGGAAGATTGAGATAGCAATCTCTGATGGGTTCCCCGAGATCAGGGCCTAAAAGTAGATCAATAACTGAACTTAGCATCATATATATTCTTGTTTTCATCTTCGCTGTGGGAAAGAATCCCAAACAACCAAATGCTAAACTGAACCAAGATGATGAAACCAAAAATTCAGCAAAGCATCGGGCTACAATTTCAGAACCTTTTAGTAATATTAGATGAAAAGTTTCAAGAATACCCAGTACGATTTCCTCATCTTGCATTTCATCAATGACTCTTGCAAGCCAAGGTAGTAGATATTTTTCACAAGTTTCAGTAATCTGCTTCTCCAGTTCCTGTTTAGTACATGTTATGGAACATTCTTCAACAATAGACGAGTACAATTCTTTTACGAGGTAGAGTGAGTATAAAAATATGACTGAATCTTCCTGAGATGAAATAGATGAAATGATGGCATTTCTAGATGCCTCTTGTATCAAGGGTGTTAATTGATTTATATTGCAGGAAGATGGTGATTTAAGAAGCTCCACAAATGTCAAGCAGGCCAAGGAGAAAGCTTCAGAAACAATGGGAAGCTCAACTGTAGCTTTCCTTTTGAAAAGTTGTGCCAAGATCCCTGCTAATTCCTCTACTTGAGAAATGGACATAATTCCTGGGCAATGTGTGATGCAAGTCCAAACAAGTTTTAGAGCATGATTTTGAGCTGGATGAAGAGGTATCTCAATTACATACCGTAAGACTGGAAGCAATATATTAAAACCTACTGCAAGTCTATGTACAAAGACTTCGTCAGCAGTTGCTAAAATATCAAGAATATGAAGGCAAGAGATGATGACAGAATCTTTGTTTCCTGCAGGTTGCATATTAACATCATAACATACAATAATAAGCAACTTTTCCGTCTGGATATGCGATATGTATACTAAACTCAAAGATACTACCTGACAATCTGAGTACTTCAAAAACATAATCTGCAATGTCCTTTTCAATTAGAGTTTGAATTTGTTTCAAAGAACTAAAACCAGATGAGACAGTGTGAAAGATCAAGTCCAAGGTGTTAGTTTGCAATTGGATATCAGAAGAAAGCAGAGGACCTTTAATAGCATCAGCAAACATGTCAACAACAGATGAAGACAGGAGCAATCCATCTGCTTTCATTGTCTTATCCCTTTCACTGTTCAAACCAAGCAATCGGCTATTTCCAAACAAGTTCTCGAAAACACCCCGCTGAGCTAACACCAAAAGCAATGCTGGATATGCACATGAAGACGATTCCAATTTGAGATACAAGAGCCAATAAAAGATGGATAGAGTTCGATATATTCTCAAATCAGTTGACAATGTCAAGTAATTAACCTGCTAATTAATCTACAAGAAAATGGAGACTAGAATCCTACGCTGATTGATAATCTGTAAATGTAATGAAGCTTTTTATCAGCAAAACAAAGTGAAACTTTTAAATAGCACATTTTCAGGCATACCCTAACAAGTTTTGATAGATAATTGTGCTCCATAAGCATCAGCCCACTACCCCCCATCCTCTAACGATGTTCGCCAGAAAATATGAAGAGAATTCAAATCACTAGATAAGTTTAGGAGGTAAAGTAATTGAACGGATTATTAGAAAATTGTCTTGGGCAGGGGCCTAGCAATTTTTTTCACTACCTAATAACCCCAATTTGAGGTATCTAGATGTTTTGATGAAGAAACTAAAACCATTCAAAAACCTATATCTGTAATATTATCTGGAAATCCACATTTTTAAATGATTACCAGTTTTGGGGGTTATAATGCTCTTTCAAATTGTATTTTAGGATAGTGGGAGTATTTGGAGAAGACGGTTAACTAGGGATCATGTTGGACATTTTGAAAAGGATATCTGAATTCTTGATAAAACTAGGCATCATTGGGGGCATTCCCAAGTTAACAAGATTTTTTCCAGCAGACACAAAAGAAGATGGGTACATTGGTGATAGGCCAGTAGCAACTGACAGAAGTTGTGTATGACCAGTACTTGGTATGAAAACTTGAAATCTACAGATGCAAATCTAACTAGTATGATTTGATTTATATCCAAAAATGGATACAATTAAATGACACAAAAGTCGATGATCTACTTAATGCCATAACTACTCGGAGTCAACATCCACTCAAGATATAACATATTTACGAAGTCAATCTGCTAATTTCTTAATAGTCATCAATCCTTGAATACTTGAGACGAAAGTGCTATTCACAATTACAATAGAAGACTGAAAAATAGAGAAGCTAGTCCCATATCAAATTAAAAAAGAGAAAGGATATGACCAACCTATGCAATTTGTGCGAACATCGTCCTTTTGGGCCTTGAGCAAAGTTTCAAGCGCAAGTTTCAGCAATGATTCTTCTTTTAATGAGTAATCATTTTCAGAGTTGCTCTCATCAGTCCATGGCATAACCTGTTGAAGAAACATCTTATAAAGCACAAACAGGATCTCCCCCCGAATCTCTTCACTGTTGAAAAGCAAAATAAACAATTATTTTAATTTTTGGATGAGGTAAAGATCTTAAGATTATTCAGAATCCTT
The DNA here is from genome assembly GCA_037833815.1 of Zingiber zerumbet. Lineage (NCBI taxonomy): Eukaryota > Viridiplantae > Streptophyta > Magnoliopsida > Zingiberales > Zingiberaceae > Zingiber > Zingiber zerumbet. The sequence continues at coordinate 18,705,762 of JBBMJZ010000143.1, read as the reverse complement.
TCTACTTAACCTTGGCAACTGAAGACCCGTGACAAGTATTGAGAAAAGGGCAGCCTTATCTCTAATATGGGCTGCTGGGTTACAGTTCTGACGAGAATTAAGCAACACTCCCAAGCAATGCAGCTGCGTCAAGAGGGTGCAAATTAGAAATGACTTTAAAGCATCAGAGAAAATTGAATAGCACAGAAGAAAGCATCAGATATTTGGAATGTCCAATTTCAGTAATACTAGTAAAGGTTGGTAGCACAGTTAGTCTCATAAATTTGTGAAATCGACTAATTAGCGTAGCGAGGCACAAAATCAAATTGAGGAGAACAAACGGCTACCATGAAGAATTGCCGTCGGCTCCAAGCAAGCCCGCCTGATGAGATGAAATCCGAGACGCGAGAGACTAAATCCCCAAACACGGAGCGGGGAAGTCCACACTCGGAAAGATCGGAGACAAGGTCGATCAACTGGCGTGCAAGAGGCTCGTCATCGAAGGATGCGAGCGCCCGCACAAGGGGGGACACGATAAGGTGAGGCTGACGGCCGGCCAGGCGGCGAACGAAGTCGGGGCAACGGATTGCAGTGGACAGCTGAGAGACGGCGTAGGACACGTGGTGAGTGAGGGCGCGTGGATCGGAGAGCAGCGCTGAGAGGCAAGCGAGGCAGATGACGCCGCCCTCGGACGTCGCAACCGACATCGACGGCCGGTGCCCCTTCCCGCACCCGGCCATCTCACGATCCTCGTCAGCATCTTCGTCGAACAACTCCATCTGCCATCCTTCTCCGCCTTCTTCTTGGAAGACTACTCCGTCGCGGCGCATCGTTGAGATTGGTGGAGCGTGGAGAGCGAGAATCGAAATGGCGCGATTTTGAGTGGGACATCCCATTTATCCCTGCGAGCTTCAAAATATTCACTTTGCCCCCTCGGGTAACAATAATTCACTGATGGCGCGCCGCGCCCGTTGTGAAGACAGTGAACGCCCCGGTGCCGAGTCTCAGACCTGTCACGTCAGCAACGACGCGAGGGTCTCACGGTTATAGCTTTTTGTCTCTAAAAAATAAATTTAAACTGAACCTCCATATCAATTTCATTTTATTAAATTTAAATAATTATTTTTCATTATCTGCTTTAAAAATTTTATTATCTTTAACTTTTTATTATTCTTAAATTTTACATGATAATGATTGAAAAATTTTCTTTAACTTCTTTTATTTAGCGAGGCTCTTTGAAAAACAAAACCTCGAAGATGGCCTTAGCAAATAGCCCACCACGCTTCCCAAATTTGCATTGAGGCCGAGTTCCGGAACAAATTGGACCGAAAGCTAGACACCTAAATATAAATACATATAAAAAAATCCAAAACCTCTCATCAAAACTTAGCCCCATTGGTTTTTATACTTCAAGATTAATAAGATACACAATTACTAAAGCAATTAGCAACTAAGAAAAAGTGCTAAAAACACCTAGAATGAGCATTGAAGATCTCTAAGGTAATGAAAAAACAACGGAAAAATATAAATATATATCAGTCTACTGATCTAGTTCAACTTGGTTGGTAAAAGTAGGATTCATAATACAACACCGCGGAGGCACCATTACCTACAAGCAGGAACTCAAAATGGTTTCTTCAAGCAGGAACTCGAAAACTGGCCTAGCTATAATCCTTGCTCACCTCATTGATGCATTGCTCTTAAATGATTTTGTTTCTGGCATCTTCAAGTTTCTTCAATATTTCTCCTGGAGTTCTATCAAGTTCATCAGCAATCTTCCTCTGCAAATCAGGAGGAAGAGTTGGGAACTGCTCACATAGATCACCATCAATTACATCCTGCAGAACAAATAGAGCAAAATCACATGAGATGAGTATGAAATAATCAGTCTGTATTCTGTATCTTCAAAAAAAAAAGCTAACTAAATTATTAGCTATAGCCTATTGGTCCCATTCCAGCTCAATTACTTGAGGGGAAAATCTAATCCGAAACAAATGATGCATTTAAAACATCTCTATAAATTCGAAGACTCACCTTGACAGGGAAATAAGCAGATCTGAAGGCCATATGATCCCTACCACACAAAGGCGGGTGTTCTTGCCTCATGTGCATTTCCAAGTGGGAAAAGAAATCCACATCTTCCCTGGAGATAAATGGAAGTAATGCACCTACACTTCCCATCACAGTCCCATAAATAACACATTCACCTCCTCCAGGTATCAAAGAGGCCTTTTGCAAGCATGTCACAACATCTCCTATATGAAACTGCACAATCTCCTCGACTTTATTAGGAGCACCATTTAACTTCCCTTGCTCCCACTTTATTTTACCTCCTGTGGGATCTTCCTCGATCTCATCTGATAAATCTTGTGGCAGTCGAACAAAGTATATGTTTCCAAACTTGTCAGCTCCAGCCATGGTGTCAAAATCTATGTGATGTGCTGCAGTGAGCCACCTTGGGACAGAATCATCCGCAAATATGTAAAGTTGGTTTTCATCCCTTCTGTACTTGCAGTAATGAAATGACTGCAAGAAAAGATTTAAATGATGACAAGTTGGCAAAAATAGCCATATATGTAGGGGAAAATTCCTGCTTGAATTGAGTAGAACCATGTGCAATTGTTGTTCAAATGAATCCAAACAAGAACTCATGCATGGAAATACAATATCAAATGCTCAAACACATCCATAAGATGCAAAGGTGAGCCACAAATTCACCAGCATTTCTGATTAATGATCACGTTTACTTAGGGAGAATCGAACACAAGCAAACTGGTTGATGTTGAACATGTGAAAAGACTAATCAACTAAAGTGTTTCCAAGGAATATATAGTTACATGGTTATGGCCTAGTTCAGTCTGTAAGAAAATTGTTCCATGATACCTAAAACTAAATTCACAAAGGGGCAAACATTGAGGTCCATCCTAGAAACAAAATAGCATGCGCCAGTAACGGATATAACAATAGTTGTGTGAAAATCCTGTCACAAGAAAGTATAAGAAGAAAGAACACTATCACCAAGATAGGTCTTCTCTAACTGTGTACTATTGGAATAAATTGGGCAAGAACCACATACACATATATTCTCGCAACAAGTTAGAAAAACTCACGTATAGTAAGCAGTTGACAATAAAACTTGCCATTAAGAAGGATCATCAACTCGATATGACTAATTGGAACAGGAAAAAGGTCATATGGCATACTATTGCCTCAATGACATCTTGATTAATTGCATATCTAAGGTGGCAGAGGCTATGATAGTTAATTATATTTGGATAATGTCAAGGGTTGGCCTGGTACAAAGAGAAAGGCTCGAATTTGCAAAGAAACATATCAAACTACTGATTGAATGCTAAAATAAGTTTATTTGCCAAATATGTACACCAAGCTATAGGGCTTCATAATGGTCCATTGGACAGACGATACCTTTTACAATTGCATTACAGATTAAACACATTCTGAAACATTTTTGCAAATCTCTAAAATTATTTATCTAGCCCATTTGGGCAACCTAGCATTGGAATCCAGCCTGAATTGGAACAAGTACCTGAGACAAGACGCAGAAAACAGAGTGACTAATAGCTGCACACCTACTCATTTTAGGCCAAATATTGAGCATTAGTCCTCAATGTGAAGTCAAGCCTTTGGGCGGACGATTTTAATACTCTCCCACGTCAAAATTAAGAAGAGGATGGTTTCTAAGACATGCTTTTCTGGACTATAGGGCTAGATCTCTGAAATATCTGGAAGGGATGACCACAGAACTAACATTCAGAATCTTCTGACATAAAATGAGATGATAGACATAAACCTATCTTGTCATGGTCAGTCCCAAGCCTAGATAAAGAAGGGGGATTGTGTTAGCGTTAGGTTATCAACCAACGTTCCAGTGTTAAACTAAGGCAAATGTTTAATGAATTGATTCATTAAATTATTGTGTTAATGTATGTCGTTCCCCGAAAGTAATACATTGCCAGGTCCAATTATAACGTCTCAGCAAGGACCACTACATCTTGAGAACATGAGTGTAGTGTTAAATATGCAAGAGTTCGCAATGTAAGGTCCGACTGTACGTATTGGCAAGCACCGTTACATCTTCATAAGAAATTCGGTGTAGTGTGTAGTATTAATAGGAAAGAGTTCTCCCACCGTGTGTTGGATAAGAACAAATGTTATAAGAAAACTAATAGTCTAAGTTTTGAAACATGGAACATAGGAACCCTCACAAGTAAGGCAATGAATATAGTATATATGATGATTAGGAGAAGAAATAGTACTTTGTATGTATAAGAAACAAAATGGATAAGCAAGAAGACAAAAATAAAAGAGAACTCGGGTTTTAAGTTATGGAACACAGAAAAGAATTAAATAAGAAATGGAGTGGGTATTGTTGTAGATAATTCGTTAAAGGATGAAGTTGTCAAAAATAGAGATAAAATTATATCTCTCGAGATAACAATGGAAAAAAAAAACTATAAACGTAATTAGTATATATACACCTCAAGTAGGATCAGATGAAATATCAAATAAAGATTTTGGGACAGTCTAGATGAAGTATTACAAAATATTCTTCCAAATAAAATGATTTTAATAGGAGACGATCTAAATGGATATGTCTGAGTGAAAAATAAGGATACATGGGGTTATGGGTGTGGAACAAGAAATGAAAAAGAAAAACTATATTTGATTTTATAATAGCACACAACCTTATACTAACTGATACATTTTTTTAAGAAAAGAGATGAACACTTGATCACGTTCAAAAGTGAAATAATAAATCGCAAATTAACTTTATTATGATTAGTAAGAGAAATAAAAAAATTTGTAAAGATTGCAAGGTCATCCCTACACAACATAGGTTAGTAGTGTTGGATATACGCCTCAATCATAATATGAATAGAAGGAAAAAATAAACGATTCCTATAATTAAGTGATGAAACTTAAAGGATGAAAAACCAAATATATTTAAGGAGAAGATAGAAGTACAGTGAAATATATGGTACGATATGAGATAAGATGGTATCAAAGTTACAAATAGTAGTCAAGAGTGTATTTGATGAGTCAAAGAGGCATGCACCACCGAGTAAGGAATCTTAGTGGTGAGATGAAAAGGTAGAAGAAAGTGAAGGAAAAACGAACCGCCTATAAGAAATTGTATATTTGTAAGAACGAGAAATTTTTTTTAAAAAAAATACAATAGCAAAGAAAGATGCTAAGTAAGAGCGAATGAAGCAAAGAATGAAATTTTTAAACAGTTATATCGAAATTTAAAGACAAAAGAAGGAGAAATTAACATTTATATAATAGGTAAAGAGAGAGGGGGGAAGACAAAAGATCTTAGCCAAATAAAATATATTAAAGATAAATGCAATAAGATACTAGTACATGATGGAGAAATAAAAGAATGATCGAAGAGTTATTTTCATCGACTTTTTAATAAAAGTCTAAGTGACTAATAATTTAAGTAAATCAAATGAGTATAGAAATTTATATTTCTATTGTATAATTCAAACTTTAGAAGTAGAACAAATTTTAAATGAGATACAAAATGGAAAGTCGTTGGACATATTTCGATTGAGGTATAGAAGTGTCTAGGAAACAAAGTATAGAAGTGCCTAGGGAAAAAGGTATTAAATAATTTACAAAATTATTTAACATGTTATTGAAAACGAAAAAAAAATGAAAATACTCTAGTTCCCTTATATAAGAACAAGAGAGATGTATAAAATTGTGCAAACTATAAGAGTATTAAACTAATCAATTATACAATAAAACTTTGGGCAAAAATAAAATTAAGTAAAGAGATCATGGCGATCGAAAATCAATTTGGGTTCATACTTAGAAGGTCAATAATAGAAGTTATACATCTCCTTAGACAACTAATTGAAAAGTATCGAGAGTAAAGGAAAAATCTACGCATGGCATTAATTGACTTTAAAAAAACTTATAACAAGATTTCAAGAAAAAATTATATGGAGAATTTTTAAAAATATATATATAAGCGTAACATATATTGAATAATAAAGAGTATGTACGAGAATGTAACGACGTATTTCCAATAAAAATAAGGTTACATCAAGAATCAACTCTAAATCCCTATTTTTTACACTAATCTTTTGTTTTGCCTATTCGAGTGTTCTTTGACCATGACATCATAGGCACCAGACCCTCAATCCATCTGTGCTGTTTTGAATGATCGTTTTTCTCCGACAAGCAGCTAGGTAGCCCTTTAGGGCTCTAAAGCGCTTAAAGGTTTCTTTCCGCTTCTATGTCTTGACGTTGCGACAGGAGAAAATCAAATTAAGAATAGGTACATTTCATAAGGACAAATCAATATGAAATGGATGAACTCACTGGACACATTAGTATCATAGTGCGTGTTGTTTGCAGATGATATTTTTTTTTTTTATAGATGAGACAAGTAAAAAAGTAAATAATAAACTAGAATTTTGGCTGGAAATACTACAAGTGAACGATTTTAGGCTTAATAGAGTAAAAGCAAAATATATAGAGCTGTCAGAAGGGTCAACCCGTGGCGGGACGAGTCGGCCCATGGCGGGCCAACCATTTAGCGGAGCGTGACGGGTCGACCCGTCAACTTGGCGAGTTGAGAAATTTCCAAACCAACCTAATCTAAGGCGGGTTGTGGGGTTGGCGGGCCAACCCGCGGGCCCATCAAAATTTTTTTTAAAAATTAAAAAAAATGTTTCATATTTTCAACGTTTTATTTCGGAAATGTTCCATCAATCAAATATATCCATAAACATGTATTTTAAATATAAATGGACACAAACGAGTATAGGATGAAAAGTACTATTTTTATTTCAAAATTATAATAAAAAAATATAATAAATTGCATAAAACCTAACTTACATGTATTTCTCAACCTGCGGGTCAACCCAAGCCCGTCGTTGGCCTAGGCAGGTCAGCTCGCGGCAGGCTTGGGTTGATAAAATTTCAATCCAACCCGCTTAAATTGTTTGGCGGGGCGGGCCCAATCAAAATTGGCGGCTTTAAAAATAGATAGAATTTAAATTTAACAATATTAGATATAATGAAATAATTGTTAAGATAAGAGATGACGAATTGTTTGGAACTGAGAGCTTTAAGTATTAAGGATATTTGTGCAAAACAATGAAAGGATTGAAAGATATGTCATGTAAAGCATGATGGTTGAAATGGAGAGTGTCGACTATTTTATGAGATCATAAAATATCTCTAAAACTTAATGAGAAGTTCTACAAAATGACAATTAGGTCTGTTGTGTTATATGACGTTAAATATTGGGCTATCACTCGAATACATAAGCAAAGATGAGAGTTGCAAAGATAAGGATGTTAAGGTGGATGTGTGGACATACGAGGATCAACAGAATAAGAAATGAGAGCATTGGAGAGAAAATCGAAATTACATCTATTGAGGAAAACTATAAGAGACACGTTTAAGATAGTACGAACATATATACTTATACGACTAATAAATGTTCTAGTTAGGTGATGTAAAACTATGACCAATACGCATTTCAAACGAGGAAGACCAAAAAAAATTAGTTAGCAATAATAAAATAAAATAAAATTTATTTAAGTATAGATGATGATATAATAGGAAATAGAACCCATTGATGTAGAAAAATTCATATAACCAATCCCACATAGTGAAATAAAGCTCGGTTCTTGTTGTTGTTAGTTTTATATGATAGTCATATTTATTGTTATCAATTTAAAAATTATTATAATATTTTTTAATGCCAGCAACATATGAGCTGCCACTCTGTCCTAGAAATGCTTTTAAAATTTTGCCATCAATTCTATTGGTGTCCTCTCTAAAGATATTTCAAAGGAATGATTGTTATCCGACAGCAAAAGAAAGAAAACGCTCCACACTGGCAACCTTAGGATCTCACTATAGTTTGATAGGATTTCTTGTCAATCCAACTTATCTTTCCCTAAAAACTCAAATGTGTTCAGGAGAAAATTTTCTATGTATCCTTTGAAAGATAATTCAAAAGAATGATTGTTATATAATTTGTTCATGAGATACTGATCCACTTTCAGCGGAAAAAAAACTCCACATAAGCAACCTTACAGCTTCTCTCTAAAATTTCATAGGATTTATTATCCACCCATGGTTCCTTTTTGCTAAAAGCCCAATGTGTTGAGGATAAGTAATTCTAGAAGAACATTTAGAAGATCAACGAATTAGTAGGATTATATTTAGTAACTGGAATTGATGTGGATTGAATATCTTATGTGATTCTAATAATAACTTAGCAGAACTTCTAATTAATGTAAGAAAAGTTTTTTAGGTCCAAACATTGAGAAGTTTGTTCAAAAGATTTTATCCCAGAAGTAAAACAATAAATTAGCTCTGCTTGAAAATTGTTGAGCATGGGCAATTATATATGGCAAATTCTTCTAATCAAGGCTCATAAATGAACATGATTAGGCCATTAGAAAGAGCCTTGATGGTTCAACTAAAAACAAGCTTTGATGGGAGCTAAACGATTGGCTTAGTCAAACCACAATTTGCAAGAGTTCCTTCATGATCAGCACAATAACTAACAAATTAAAGTGATGAACAAAGATCAGAATAAAGATAAGTGTTACAACACAATAAAGAAAGCATACCTCCTGGATATCACCAACATAAATCCTATCACGATATGTATTGATAGAAACAATAGTGTGGGGAAAGAGCTTGTTTTCGCATTTTCTGAGCAACCTCCTTTTTCCTAGGTCATACAATCTGAGTACTGGACCAATACCTGCAAGGAGTCTCCCCTGAAACTGGTGCAAAGCAAGTGGAACTCCCTCTACTTGTGTCTTGTGCAAAAGCTCAAGAGATTTTCCTTCCTCAACAAATCTATATATGTGAATGAACCCAGCAGCAACAGTTCTTTTAGGCCAGAATTGTAGTCCTTTTGCAGTTCCAACAGCCAAAAGTGTCCCATACTCCTTATCATGGAAGTTCACAGTACAAATGCTAAATGCTGCTTCATTGTCTTGAAGCTCCAAAAGACAAGTTGTATTTCCTGTTTTGGGATCAAGAACTCTGATGCAAGAGGCCCACCTATCTGATTCTGCCTTTGGATAGCCATATTGCTCATCTGGAAGAGCATCCTCCTTCTCATCATCACCATCACCATTTTCCATCTGTTCACCATTATTTGCATTTCCATTTTCGCCCATCCCAGCAGCTTCCAAGCATTCTTTCCGAGCAGCTTCTCGCTCTTCTGCAGTAAATGCCCCTTGATCACTCTCAATGATAATTAAATGCTTGCGCTTGGGCAGCAGCACAAATTTCCTAGGAGTATATCGCAAAGGTACAACTGTCTCATTGAATGTCTCTCCCAGTCGCTCAACTGTGAAAATTCTCAGAGCTTCATTTGCCACTGCAACAACTCCTTCAGCACATTGATCAGAAGAAAAAGATGCAGCATATTCAAGAGCCTCATATGAGAGAGGAGTCAGCAAAAAGTGACCTTGATGAATATAACCAAGCCAAGGCCTACTGGACAAGCAAAGCATAGCTTGTCGGCCTCTTACGGTAGCTGAGAATAGCTTGGGAGCTCTCAATCCTAAGAACCGGGATCGGGTATCAGAGAGCTGACCAGTGACCATATCAACAACTGTCCGGAAGAGAACACCATTCTGCAAACCAGCATTAAGAAAAACACTGGCAGGATGATCAGCTCCATCCTCTCCTCCAGTGGAAGCCATTACCTCAAGCAACAGGAGTGACTCAGGTGGTGAAGACACACTCTGAACACTCAAGATCTGCATACAGTCATCAGGATCCAATGACAGAATCCTTATTGTGTTATCATAAGATCCAACTGCAAGGAAACGAGATCTCTGCCTGCCCTCTGGAACTGGTGCAATATCTAAGCATGCCACATCCCCAGGCATCTCATGCTTCTCCACCTCCATCAACTGTCCAGTCAAGTCCATCTCAAAATAGATAAGTTCCCCTCCGCTCAGAGCAATAACCACCTGGAGCCTGTTGGAGCCAACCTTCACAATGGTCTTCTTACCAGGTGTCTTCCACTCGTTGATACGGCCATCCTCTCTGATATGCCTAATTCCATTGGGATGGACCTGCATTAGAGATTCATCTCCTAGCAAAGAGACAGAAAGTGAAGGTGTAGTGTCAAGAAACCCACTATCACTGACTTCTTCAATGGTCTCACCAATGGAAAGCACAAGTGTGGCGTTCACAAAAGAGACAACAATGTAAGCATCAAATTCATCATTGATATTCTTCTTCACAGTCCAGACTGCACTGGGTGTGCCTGGAAGTTGTGACACTGCCATCTCATTGATCGCCAAACCTGGCCTTAAAATCCGCAGCGATGAGCGTGGGCCCCTACCACAGAGTGTGAATACCTGAGGAGTTTCTTCCTCAAAGAGATTCAGTATCTTCATGTCCATGATTGGCATGAGACTTTCAACAAGGTCAATCCGGACTAGGTTCTTTAAGCCTCGAGGCTGGAAGAAGACCGGTTGGAATCCCTCTTCGGTCTCCATCAGAGTGGCAGATGAAGCTTCAATATCCTCAGCCTCACCAATGGCCTGGAACTGATAGAGGGCATGGTTGCCAAACTCGGAAGCTGCAAATAGAAAGCCAGTCTTCAGGACGCACATGGAAGTGGTGACAGGAATGGTGTCAAAATACTTAATCTTGAGCTCAGTTACCCGGTCGCCCTCATGCTCAAGAGTGACCTTGAATATGTCCCCATACTCGGTCTGCAGTAAGAAGAAGAACATGGACTTTTGGCGGTGGGTGGCAGCAGAAACCACAAGTACTCCACGCTCAGCAGGGAGGTCAGCACGGCGAGGAATGACAGCACGGACATCAGGGTGGCCTTGGTTCTTGTAGATAACGAAATTCTCGGCGCATACAAGGACACCGCTGGGGCCATCACCACCACCCGGCACAGTAACGAGGAGATTTGCACCATTGTCGACAGGTTCGGACCACTTGCGAGAGACATGGTTGAGGCCAAGGTCAAGCTCATAGAATGTAAGGTGCTTCTGAGCGTCTGCAGCAGCCTGTCCGGTCGGGTCAAGATCAGACTCGGAGTAATCTAACTCGATGGAGGCAAAGATGGGATTATCGAAGCCGCAGTCGACCCCGACAACAGAGTAGGTAATAGTGTGAGACTTGTGGGCCTCGAGAGGGGAGGAGATCGTGAGGCGGGCGGCAGCATCACGGTTGAGGACGTAGACAAGCTTCTGCTTCTCGCAGGCAGCAACCATGACAGCGCGACCCTTGGGGTCGACAGCGAGGAACTGGCCGGGGACGATCCTGCGGCAGCCAGATTTGCCGAACGTCTCCTGGTGAACCTTGTGGAACATATTGTGCTCGCGGGAGTACTCGAGGATAACGAGGCGGCCGGAGTCAGAGCCAACCACAAGGTAGTCTTTCTGGGAACCGGTAAGCCGGAACTGGGCGAGCGAGCGGATGGCGCCGAAGACATCGACGGACAGAAGGGTCTGCAGCTTACCGGATTCGTCGGGACGTAGGAGATCCAGGTTTTTGCCCCGAGCCACCACGATTTCCTGAGTCTTGCCTCCAACGAAGTTCCCATTGGTGGCGCACACAATCCCACCCGCCCTCTGCAGCGTCAAGCTATACAAGTACATCCCTCCTTCTCCGTACCTCCTCTTACTCGCGTCTTCTTCTTCCTTGTCTCCTCACTGTGCGTGAACGAGATCGGGGGTTTAGGGTTAGGGCCTTCGGTGGATATTTACTGCGAAGAAGCAAGGTTTGACGTACAAACCGGATCGGTCTACAAAATCTTCAACCGAACCGGGGGGAAAGAACATGATCTGGACCGCTAATATTTATGTAGCAAAATATTGGCGGCCTGGACCAATAAAATTGGAGCCAATATTTATATACATTGGAAAAAAAACACAGTTGAATCAATTAAATAGACCGATTTTAAAAATTCTTAATTTATTTAGAAATTTAATGTTTTTTAAAAAATTAATTAATCTGCTTCGGATTTTTTTTTAATTTCTTATTTGATTAAATTAAATATATTGAATAGACCGAATTTTTAAATGGAATTAAATTTTTAGACCTCCAATTTTAAACCGAACTAAATTTTTATTAAATAAAATTAAATTTTTAGAAAAAAAAAATCAATTTATTTAGTTCAGTTTTATCAAAAATTTGATTCAATGTATTTAATTTTTTATTAAAAATCAGTTCGATTTGATTTATTTAAAAAAATTTGATTCAATTAGATTAATTTAGTCAATTTGATTGTCCAATTATAATGCTATAATAAATATAAAATAATTGCCCTGACTTTGTTGAAGTGATCAGATACTCTAAATAGTTAATCAAATATAACAAACCTAAAGACGCGGATGACTTTGGATCATGATATAGGTTTTGTATGAAAAAAGGATGAGATTTCTTAGATAGAATAAAGTAAGATTATTAAAATAAAAAATGTGTGTTTTATGCGATCATAATATAACCTTAAAATTTAAAGAGAAGTTATACAAAAGGACGTTTAAACTATCTATGTTATATAATATTGAGCTATAACTCAATTACATGAGCAAAATATAAGAGTTGATGAGAATGTTAAGATAATATGTAGACATACAATAATATATAAGATAAAAAAAATAACATTGAAAAGAAAATTAAGGAAACATTTTGAAAAACACGTTTAAGAAAAATATAACTATGTACTTAAATGATCAATAAATATTTCAATCAGATGATGTAAAACTATGACAAATATACATATTAAATGAAGAAAATAATGATTTAAAAAAATATTTAGTTAGTAAAAATAAAATAAGATAAAATTTATTTAAATATATATGGTAATATAGTAGGGAACAAATTATAATGGCATACAAATATATATACTTCATATAATGAAATAAAATTTTATTGTTGATATTGTTATTGGACTAAAATCTAAAAATTGATAAAGGATTCTGATCCTGTCCGAGTCAGGGGTCGATGAACGCTGGGGAAATGGCGTCCCTTCTCGCTCCTCTGGTGCTCCGGCGATCCTGCAGTAAAACCGAGCCGGGGGGGGTGTCCCGGCGACGGCCCTCCGACGCTCAAGTCAGGCGGGAGAAATTGTGAAAGAGGTGGCTCAAAGAAGAGGATTCGCATACCTCCGGCGAAGGAAAGGGAGGCTTTATATAGAGAGCATCCGCAGCAGCCTAGGCACGCCAATCGAAGCAATCCCTGTCTTTGGCCATGCCCGGTATGGCTCTGTCAGAAGAATATATCAGTGAGACCATGCTGCTGCTGCGTCCACCCCTCCGTGATGTGATGGTGGGATCCTGTGATCGTGCAACCTTGTGTATAGTCTAATCATCAAACACGGATCCCTTGCCTTCACGGTCATCTCAGATCCCAAGCCGAGCGGGTACGCCGCTCGGCTAACCTTTTTATCCTCGCCTAACCCCGGCTGAACGGACAACCCCGTTCGGTCGTTCAGCTCCTGGCCGGGCGGATCACCCGTCCGGCCATTCGTCTCGTACACCTTGGCGTCGGCAATCCCGAGACCCCGGCTGGGTCATCGTTACCGCCGCTCGGACATACTTAGGTCCTTAGGCCGGGTTCCCTCAGAAAGTGGGTCCCCCCTTCTTACCGCCGGATCAATATGTATTAATTTAAGAAAATTGAGTGAACTTTGAAACCTATAAATAATAAGAATTAATATTAAAAATAATATGAGAAAAAAAGATATATTGTTATAATAAGTATGTGACAATAGACTCTATATTTTTTTTTTAAGATGATCAATATTATAATAAATTCGCATTATAGATATTCTTAGATCTAACGACACTACAAGCTATTGAATCTTTCTATGCCTTTGTCCGTTCTATTCGGCAGGCAGATAGGAGTGTAAATGAGATTAAACTTAGTCTTGGATTCATTGGCGTCACGTAGGGCATGTGTCTTTCTTGAGTCATGCGTGGTAAGTTTGGTAGTGATTAATTTAGGGCTGTAAAAAAAAAAAAAAACTACTCTTACCTTTTAATCATACGACCGTCTCGACTATAAATCTTTGAAAATGGAGGGTGAGGAGTGTTGAACATATCACCTTTTACTAAAATAGCTGGAGTCATGCCTCGTCAAACACGACAAGGGGAAGTAGACCTGTCGTGTACTCTGTTTTTTTTTTTAATTTTTATTTTTAATATTAACAGTTTGTATTTAATTTAAATAATTACAGATTATTTTATTTCTAATCTTTACATCTAAATTGCTTTTTTTTTAAAAAAAAAAAAACTTTATCAACGTTTTTTTAAAAAATTTTTAGTTGGCACGAATTTTATCAACGTCTTTCGTTTCCACACGACTTGCAATCGTGCATCAAATCAAATGCACCCATTTAGCGTCCTTCGGGATGATCTAGTGGCTAGCGTATAAAGTGTTATTATAGTGAGACAAATCTTGACAAAATCGAGACAAAATATCTCCCTTATGTACTAATCACTATTTCAAAGATTAGTAGTCCGGTTAGTAGTCGTCCGTGATTTATTTCCTCTGTATTGACTTTAGGATGAATTAACGGGGACACTAAGGACGAGCATATTGATCTTTTACCATAATATGCACCCATTTAGCCTTTGAAAAGGCAGCGCTTATTTAACGAGAGGAAAAAATGGCCAAATTAAAATATTAATTAAGGTTCAAAAATGTGATAATGAAGTCAGCAGCACGAAAACTCTGATCAATCTCCCGGTCTGTGAAAAAGGATATTATATTGAAATATAAAAGGAAGAGAATTGATAAAATTATTATTATTTTTAAATCCAATCTCTTAGAAAAAAAAAAGTGAGAAAGAAAGATAAACTTAATATAACCGACTAAACCATTCGTATTATTTTATTAGTTATTTTTTATTTCCCACATTTTCATAAAACTACAAACCGAAAATAATTCCCGAGTGTTCCAATTTTTTTACCAGAAAAAATTTAAAATTTATAAAAAGGAAAAAAAAAATGTACAAATGTGCCTAGTGACAAGGAGGGATTTTCATTAATTTTTTTTTAAAATATGAAATTGTCACATCAACGATTTCCTAGAATCGGTCTTATGAATAAGGAAGGAGGTGTCAATAATTTTTTTTAGTTGACACAGCTTGAGGCGACCAATATTGTGTTTTTGGAAGTTTTTTAATAGCCACCGAGTTAAATTAGGAAAGCATCGTAGAAGCACATCCTAATAGTTAGTGTTCTTGATTCCACTATCCACTCAGAGAAAAATTCCCCACAGTACATCGTAGTTGAGTCTCAAACTCACCTAATTACAACACACTACCCTAGGCATGACTTTCATCTTTATCGGTGATGTGGAGGGTATGAGGGCTTCATGTTAAACCCCCATATCCCCCACACCATAAGCCTTACCCTCAAGTCTAGTGGAGGGAGGCGTGAGTCCGAGTGACTGGATTATTGTGTTGTGACAAGATGAGTTACGATATTAACATGCCTTCAGAGTTTATCTATCTGGTAGCGAGTGTCAAACCTTCGCTTGAGGGAGTAAAGGGTTTTTGATTGAGGAGTCGGTAAGAGAGTTTTCAGGCCCGTTGTAAGGTGGAATCACTAGCCCGGGGCTAGGAGTTCTGAGCCTATTGTAAGGTTGAATCGCTAGACTTACTTCAGATTGAGAAGTTAGGGAAGGGTTTCCAGGCTTGTCATAAGTCTTTCTCGCTAGAGTAGGGTTAGGAGTCTCTGAGCCTGTCATAAGGCAAAGTTGCTTCCGACTAAGGAGTAAGGGAAGGGTTTCTGAGTCTGTCGTAAGGCTGAGTGGCTTAGAGTTTCTAGGTCTATCGTAAGACTCTCTGCTACCGCGGGGGCTAGGAGTCTCCGAATTTGTAGTAAGGCGGAGTAGCTTTCGACTAAGGAGTCGTGGAAGGAGTCGCCAAGCATGTAATAAGGCTAAGTGACTTTCGACTAAGGAGTTAGGGAAGAGTTTCCAAGCTTGTCATATGGCTGTCTCTAGTATGGGGTTAGGAGTTTCTAAGCCTATTGTAAGGCAATCTAAGCGTGTCATAAGGCAATCCAAACCCGTCGTAAGGCGGAGTCAAGAGAGAGTAGGGTAGCATCTCATCATACTCGATCTGTGACTCCTAAGTGTCCGCAGAGTCAGAGAGAGACTTACTGACATTGTGGTCAGGAGAGACTTACCACATAGATAACATCATGCTCAATCCTTGATTTTCAAGTGTTGACGAATTCGGGGAGAGTCTTACTCTCATCATGCTTAGGGGACGTTTACTGACATAGATAGCATCATACTCGATCCATGACTATGTTCGAGTTGGGAGAGATTGAACCCTAAAAACGAAAATTATCAATAGAGATTGTAAGTCCAAGACCAGGAGAATATAATAACCCGTGCTCGATTCGTGACTATATCTAAGTTAGGGAGAGGTTTACTGACACCATGCATAGGAGAGGCTCGACATATAGGAGCTCAATCCCAACTATTACCAAGTTAAAAAAAAATTAGGTCATGAAAAGGATAATTATTGATAGAGATTACTAGTTTGAGACCAGGATAATATAAACATCATGCTCGATTTACGACAATGTTCGAATCTGGGAGAGGCTTGCCGGCATCGTGCCAACATATATTAGGTTGATCCTGATTATGTCTAAGCCGGGAGAGATTGGATCCTGAATAGGATAATTGATGATGGAGATCGCTAGTTCGAAACCAGGATAATATAAGCATTGTGCTCAATCCGCGACTATGTCCGAGTTAGAGAGAGGCTTACTAGCATCGTGCTTAGAAGATGCTTACTGGTATATATGAGCTTGATCCCGATTATGCCCAAGTTGGAGAGATATTAACCCCTAAAAAGGATAATTATTTATGGAGATCGTTGGTCTGAGACTAGGATAATATAAGCACTGTGATCAATCTGCGACTATGTCTAAGTCAGGGAGAGGCTTACCGACATATATATATGAGCTTGATCTCAACTATGTCCGAGTTGAGAGAGATTGGGCCTTGAAAAAGCTAATTGTTGATGGGGACTATTGTGTTGGATCGT